>CM049845.1:28753488-29172032 GCA_027422415.1 Schizothorax lantsangensis | reverse complement strand
GCATATTATTGAAATACTTTTTTTTTTGTAGTAATGTACACTCTTAACGTCACTTTAATTTAATTTAATGCATCCTTTCTTTAAAAAGAAATATCACCCACAACCTTTTGAACAGTACTGTATATTTTATAAAATATAATTTATTTTCACTATATTTGTGTGTGTAAATATACACACAATATATATTTATACTTATATATTTTTTTTATTTTATATAATTTTTTTTTTTTACATCAGAAGAACTATGTGATCGAAAAGCTGAATTGAAAAATGAGCATGCATTATAGTGTTTGGTTGTCTTTCGATAAACTGTGTGCCTCATGTTAGGTTGCCATGTGCTGGGCAGAGCCGCTCAGCTGTTGAGATTCATTCCAAGAGATCTTTTTTTGGCTGATGGGTCAATCTTTCTTTCACTCAGCCGGTCTCTGTCTCTATGATGCTGGCGTGTGGTATGAACACAAATGTTCTCTGATCTTCACTGACTGTAATTGAGGTTCAGGCCCCAGCTTAACTACCAGTGTTTTGGACAAAGTCATCTTCTCCTTACTCCAAGACACAAATGCAGAGTAAAAGGACACATTAGACAGCATATGTTTTCACATTTTAATATATTTCACATGTGGCTGACGGTAACAGAAATGATACAAACACATCTAGTGCTTGCACTCTTTTTTTATTAATTTAGCTACCCAACACACACATACTCATACACTCTCACATTTTGGAGCACATTTTTTAATGAAAAATTACCCTCTTTATTCCACTTACTAAATAACTACTTTCTTTCTTTCTCTGCATAACATGTGTATTTTTTCCTTCCACTTTTCCACAGATTCTGTGGCGAACTGTGTTCAGTCCTCTTGGATACGAGTCGCTCCCTCCTCTGATACTGGACCTTCTCTCTTGTTCTCGGTAGCCACCTCTGTGTAGGTCACATCTGGGCTAGACTTCCTGCCTTTGGGAGGAGCCACATCAAGCTCCGCCTCCGCGCCCTCCTGGCCCTCAGCGACCGTGCGTTCCTTCTTCAGCTTGATTTTGAACGATTCTTTATTGGGTGCGTTCTTAGCGATGTTTTCCTTCAGCCTCTCGCTGCTCTGACGGATCTTCTCTCGCTGCTCAGGGGGCACAATCTTCTCACCAAAGGTGTTGAATTTGGTTCCGAGTGTTTGGCCCGTCTTACTAAGGCTCTCCTTGGTCTTGCTGAGGTTTTCCCGCGTCTTATCACGGGTCTTGTTCATCTTCTCTTTGGAGAACGCAGCTTTGATGTTCTCGATGCCTTTTAACCCGCTCTGTTTCAGACGGCGCCCCGGGATGACTCCGCCTCCTCTACCACCATGTACTCTTCATCAGATGATAGGTCAGCAGGGATTTCATACTCATCTGGCTCCACTTCCAAGTTAGCAAGCCCCTCCCCCTTGGGAGTCTTGGTGACAGCAACAGAGGGAACTTCAGTTTCACCCTGCAGTTGAAGAAAGAAAAGAGAGAACATTATTCAGTAGGAAAACACTCCAAATTCATCTACTCCAGAAGGTCATGGAGAAGAAATCTGTGCTGTTTGTGTGTACATAAAACTGTAATAGTAAACATTTGTAAGGAAATTGCAGTTAACAGCTTTGCTGGAGGCATGGATTTTTGATGCTTTCTTGCAACCTACCTAGATTCCAGAATCACTGACTGATTACCACACATCAGTTTCCTTATCATATTTAGACTGAATTGTTTATTCAAATTAAAATGTCTATATAGATTTTTTTTTACATTGAAACAAACAACATTTCCGCTGCTGTGTATGGTGTAAATCTTGGTCCAGTTACAAAATACAACTCACATACTAAATTGTCTTCATTTACTAGAAGATATTTTAACTGTTTTTGCCCATACAGTGAACGTCAGTGCGTCCCAAACAGCATTGGACCCCATTGACTTTCATTGTATGGACAAAATGAGGCAATCTTCAGTTTAAAATATCTTCTTTTGTGTTCCACAGAAGGAAATAAAAAGTCATACAGATTTAGAATGACATGAGGGTAAGCAAATAATGACAGAATTTTCAGTTTTGTCTGAATTATACCTTTAAGTAAAGATTTACCTATATATTTTCAGCTGTTTACTTTTTGGAAGGTTCACCATGATGCATATAAGATGATATGTATAATGTTACACTGCATTCATTTTTATTTTATTTTTTAAACTGGTTAAAAGCAACAATTCCAATTTAAAAGTCTCAGGTTTTTATCAGTCCATCTGGAGGTTCGTGCTTCGTGGAGTCAGTTTTTTTGAAGTTATTCAGTTATCAACCATATGCTCTCTCTCGGTTTAGAATTATGTCTACAATAATCTGTACTTTTACATTTGGGTGCACAAAAATTCTGATCACAAGGCCTACATACATTTTCCAGTAATTTTACGTTTTATTATTTTGAGTGCTGATCTAGCCTACAACTGTGGTATTATCAATTACACATTTAAGCCACATACACACTGCAAGTTTAAACTGGGATTAGGACTTGGTTTTATGCAGACCAGTCAAGTTGTTCCACACTGACTGAATCAATCATTTTCTTTTTGAACCTTGCCTTATACACAGAGACATTGTCATGTTAGAATAGAAAAGGGTCCTGTCCAAACTGTTGCTATAATATTAGAAGCACACAATTTCCTAGAATATCATGAATATCATTATATGCTTTAACATTAAGATTTGTACTCATAGAAATTACTAAAGTAGTCAAACCTGTTCATTAGAAGGGGGCGACCCAATACTTTTGGCAATATAGTGTAGTTTTCCATTAAATTACATTATATTTGTCCCAAATTATTTTCTTAAACTTAATCCTTGGCTGGGAGATTGAGCATTGTGCATTTTGTCTTTTATTCGTCTTAACATTTGTCTTTCTGTGGCACTAATAATGCCCGTGCTTCATACTTTCTCATTCCGTTTGCTCTGTTTTTCAATCACCGAACTTCAAACTCATTGACAACTAGGGGTGTGCGATATATATCGTCTGCGATAATATCGTAATTGTTGTTTTAAAGATGTGCAATTTGACATTATCGAGTATTTTACAAAAACCAAACACCTATGGAGTGCACGCATACATTACGTGGTGAAATCTAGTGGGTTAAACAGTGCACGTGCTCATTTAGAGAGTGTTCTTTCACTGCATGATTCAGTCTATGAAAATGCATTAAGAAAGATCACAAAATTCAAGATATAGGGGCAGAAAATGTATATATTTATATCATTTCATATAGTTAAAAATCACACGAAGAGTGCCATTTTTTCTTCAAAAATCAACATTACAAATGTGATAGATTTTATACAATAGTTCAATAAACAATAAGTTAATATTAAGAGACTTACGTTTTAGACACCATATTGCCTGTTTTTGCTCTATTTCGCCAACAAAAAAATAATTCCAAACAGCTTTTGAGTCTCTGAGGAACATGAAGGCGTTTTCGTTCCTGAATGAATCAACCGTTAAATGACTCGGTTCAATCGTAATGACTCATTTGTTAATAGTGACGTGCTGCCACCTGCTGGCGATAATTTCACATTTAAAGTATCTTTTCATTTTTGATCAATGTTTAAAATATCAAAACATTATGCATTTGTACTGCAGGTTAAAGCACTCCATGTCCCTCTGAGCTGCATAAACAGTGTGTAAATACATCTAAATGCCACTTCAGAAGCAACTTCTGCAAAGATTCATTTGTTGATAGGCTACTGGTTTCATTTGTTTGGTAACAGCCTAAATGTCTTATTATTCTAACTGACTGATTAAATGCAACAATTTGACTCAAAGATGCACACTTTTAGAAAAAAAAGGATTTATTAACGGTAAAAATGCCCATAAAAGTTAAAAATCAATTTAAACTTACGAAAAGATTCATTTCTGTTCACTGATGTGAACTGGTACAATAACACACTCGGCAAATATCGTGTAATTATCGTTATTGAAAAAATCCCCAAAAATATCGAGATATAATTTTTTTTTTCAATATCGCACACCCCTATTAACAACACTTGCTCATTCTTGAAGTGAACTCTTGACTGTTTGGAGAATAGATGAAAGTTTTGGACTGCTGTTTTGAACTGAACGCGACGCGTCCGGGTGTGTAGACGCGTCGCGTTCAGAAACGCAGCGAGAGTGACTCATATCACCAAAATAAAACATCGCTAAATTTAAGTCAAATGAAAAACCTCATTACAACTGCATCGTCACACAATCGGTCTGTGCACACAACAAATGTAAATAATGTGTGTTTAATGTAAGCACATCATGATAGCACTCACAGCAAAACATGACAAACAAGCATGATTTATAATAAACAATATTATTATTGGCCCAGTAAATGTCCTCACTTACGTACATTATTTGCGCCTTCCATCCTGACGTGAATAAAAGCTAGTTAGTTTATTGGCGTATATATATATATTTTTTCGATAGAGATCCCACAGCGGGCGGAACTTGTCATAACGTTGGTGATAACAAGGCCCCCCCATTTAGAGAAAGATAATGATTGGTCAGATTTGAAATGACGCTCCCATTAGGTGTGTTCGACTTGAAGCAGCGCTGCGCAGAATAATCAGTGTATACATCAAAGTACCGCGAGAGCGATTCGAAAGCCTCTGGATCCATCTGCTCTCTTATGGCTCTCGCGGTACTTTGATGTCATACACTGTTCATTCTGCGCAGCGCCGCTTCAAGTCGAACACACCTAATGATGTACTATTGCTTGGCCCCTCTGTAATTTCATAGCTGGACCACCAATCACAGAGCCGCAAACGCTAGGCGAAATATTTAAAATATGGAGAAAATGGGCGGAGTTTATTCGCCCATGCACTGAGCAGATTGAAGTGTTTATTTCCACAGAAATTTTATTTAATTTATTTAGATGATGATTGTCAAATTATGTATTAAATATAAACATCAGAACTTATGACTTTTTATTAAAATAATATTTAAGTTTATAATTTTAAAGAATTTATTTAAAATGTTAAATATTGTTTTTTCAATAGTTTAGGCTCTCTCTGATGGTCCCCAACTTTTTTTTTTTTGGGCTTGTCCTTGTTTTGTTTTGTTTTTATCTATGAAGATGAAGATCGCAACACTGACATTTTAGCCTACCGCAGGGCTCGTGAGTGCAGTAAAGTTACACTTCTTTCACTGTTATTTTCTTGCATACAGACAAAGACACATTTCTGGTGCACGTTCAAATACATCATTAACAACTAGTTGTTCAGTTCGGTTCCGTACACACTGCGTAGAATTTCTGTAAATGCGGTTGTCACTCCCTTATTTTCGGGAGTTAATGCGGTTGTCACTCCCGTATTTTAGTGAATTATGTGTGTACAGAACGCGATTAAGGAGTAAAAGGTGAACTGATAACCGAATTAAGCTGCAGTGTGTACGTGGCCAGTATGTTTACATAATGTTAAAACAATCATACTGTGGCTGGGCACTTTATAAGTTGGTCAGAGAGTTTCTTCCTGTTTAAGTGGGCATTTCTTAGCCTTAACAAGCAACGGAGACTAGGTTTTATGTCAGTCTGAAGTCTGGTTACATGAGATGACCCTTCCCTTGAGGGCATTTTTGTAGTCTGTAAGAATGGATGTCTATGTATGTGTTATGTGTATGTATAAACTCCCTATTCAGGGAATAGCCTTAAAGAGTCTCTTCAGCTGTGTGTGCAGCTCTATATTAGGAAACCTCAGAATAACCATACACAAACACACACGCTTATACTGTCACACATACTGTCTAAAAGCCTAATTTAGACTAATTTATTATGTCACACATATTCTCTAATTATCCATTCTGCATATTGATGTGTTGCACTACAGAGTGAGGAGTCAAACAGACAAATTTGCCAGCGTCTGTGCATTGCTACTTAGAAGAATTGAATTGAATCATCAGTTTAATCATGTATTCAGGATTGGGGCACCAAATGTAAATTGGGGAAAAATTGAACAATAATTTAATAGACAAAACCACATTGGACAACTACTAATCTGGGGTGCTTTTCCCAAAAGCATTGTTAGCTATATGGTCGTTAGTTCCACTGAACTCTATTGTTAACAACGGAACTTGTGACCATAGTTGCTTTTGGGAAATGCACCCCTGTTATAGAAATGCACCCCTGTTATACTCAATGTCTGTGGTAAAAGAGATAGTCTACTCAAAAATAAAAATTCTGTTATCTTTACTCACCCTCATGTCACTCCAAACCTGTTTTTTTGGAACACAAAAGAAGATATTTTGAAGAATGTTGGTAACCAAAGAGTTTTGGGTGCCATTGACTTGAATAGCCATTCAGACAATTTTTGTCCATACTATGTAAGTCAATGGAACCTGAAACCCTTTGGTTACCAACATTCTACAAAATATCTTCTTTTGTGTTCCACGTAGGAAAAAAACAACATGAAGGTGAGTAAATGATGACAGAATTTTCATTTTCGGGTGGACTATCCCTTTAAGGCCCAGTGTCACTCTCTGTTTCCCTCTTTGTGGAAGTCTCTTGAATGGACATATCAAAATATCTTTATATTACTCATCTGACACACTAACAGAAATAGTTAGCCAATCAGCTCTAAAAGGGAAATTCTCAAGTGCACCCCCTACTGCAATGTGTGAGATTACAGTGCCAAATTGCTGTTAAATGCCACAAGGATAGAGCCACACCCTCAGTCACCCATAACACACATGCTGCGGTTGTTAGGTATGTGTTTACCTGATAGATGACAACCTGAACTTGTTGCGGGTGCAGCTCATCTTGTGTAGTTTCCACTTTCTTCACACGCACGTTCTGTTTCTCACACGTGAACGTACTTCTTTAACGTGCGCACTCACGCGGCGGGCTTTCTGCAGCAGTTTGTCAACGGTCGTGGCTGTGGCGCCATGGTCGTGAGCTAGTTTGAGAAGCTCGGATTGGACGGCGCTCACCGAGCTTTCGAGCTGCTGCTGTCGCTCCTCCATGCGCTGCTGGCTGGCCTGGACACCATCGATGATTGTAGACACACGCTCAAGCAGAGAGAGAATCGACAAGGCCGAGACAGGCTGCCCGGATTCATCCTCGACCCCCAGTATTACATCTCCTCTCTTTTCCATCTCTGATTCTCCCTTTCACAGGTCCCTGAATGTAAAGCTAGCAGGCCAGAGATGGGTATAGGCCAGATGGAATCAAAACACACAGTACAGAGAGAAACTGACACTCCAAGAGAGGGAGTCCAGTGGAATCTGACAAACTCCACCCCTGTTCACACACACAGATAGAAATGCATGGATATAAATACAACTGTAAGAGGATACTAAGACATTTTTGGAAGCTGTATCACAGAAGCACTGGAAAGCCCCATTAATTTAAACATTCCCATATTGTGTGCATGTGTCAGGGAGTCTTGTGGATATGCGTAATACGTGTCACTCTCTCAGCTTTGAAATAGCTAAAATGACAGTGACATTGGTCTAGAGCGCAAATGTGCATGTTTGTGTGGTGAGGTGGACTTACTTTTATAAATCCACCCCCCTGTGGCATACCGTCAACTCAACTGAAGCCAACAGCTGTGGAACGCACACACACAGTGTAAACTGACCTTGGAGTTTTGCATTGGTGTTTTGACCTCTGACCTCACATTCAGACAAGCTGACATTCGAAAACTGCATCTCCCAGCATGCACTTTGAGCCACTGAAATACACTAGTATGTTAGAAATAAAAACACAAAACACAAAAACAATGACGTTTTCTTTTAAACCCACTTTATAAATGTTTGCTGAGTTTACAGATTGACATGCAAAATTATACAGAGCTTCTCATGACAGTAAGTCACTTGATTTACAAACCTGACTCTAGAAGACTAATGAACACACAGAATTTCACAGTCACACATTATGAAGACCCGCTTTACAGGGATTCAGTTGTAAGAGGTTTGTATTACTTGGTTTTGGATTGTGCTGCAATAAAACTCCAGAAATTAAAAGATTGTAATGTTTTTCTCAACTTTATCTACCTTATTTTTTTTCACGGAAGTAAGCTATTTTCTGTAAATGTGCAAGACTTCTGATATTAGCCACTGTGTAAAAAAACTACAAGAGTAGCAAAGTACAGTAAACAGTAAAAATATTTACGCTACAAACCAGTGTATTTATGATTATGATAATAAATGTAAAAATATGATAACAAATACTGGTTTGGTATATCAAACAGCATAATAGATTGTTTTTTTTTGTACAGCTAAAAAAACAGAAGCCTTGCACATTCAAGTTAAAAAAAAGTTTATTACATTAAAAATAAGGTGATAGAAGGCAAAGCATAAATAGAAAACAACAAATTCTTGTAAGAATGAGCTTTACAAACATTCTCTAACATGTTTTAACCTCTGACCCCCAGCTATTGTGTTGTATGTGCTTGACAGGACATTGCTATGTAGTTGCTAAGGCTTTGTGGGAGTTTCTTTTTTTTTTTTTTTGCATGTTTCTTGTTCTAGGTGGTTGCTTACTAGCCAAAGTTTAAAAAAAAAAATCTGGTCCCTATATATGGCTCTGGGCCCTCAGTCAGTGTAAATCTATGGGATTTTTAGGCCATATTGTCTCCAGTCATAAATCTTACAGCTTATGAAAAGTAATAGCAAACAATCTCCTCAAAAATATACATACAAACACTCTATCATGCTAGGATGTTTTGCATGGCAAGAATATCACTCAAATTTTATAATCTAACTAATGTAAACATTTCACCATGTGGAGTTACTGCATTTAAGACTAGTAAGAAGTGAGGCAGAGAGATGATAAAAGGCAAAATTGAGAAGGGGAAAGAAAACTGGGATGTAGAGATTTTAAAGTAAAAACAGGGTGGAATAAGGCCACTGAAATACTAATGTTAAAAGATAGTTGTGCAGTTGTTTTGTTTGTGTGTTTGTGTTTAAAGTAATCAGCAGCTATTCAATCTGCGTCCTCCATCTTTGGAAAGTGTCCCAAGTCCTGTTTCTGAAGACGACCCGCGTGGCTTTTTTGGATGAATCCTAAAGGCAGCAGTTTTAAAGACTGGTGAGTGTGGGGCATGTTTGCTTGTTTGTTTTCTATTTTTGTATATTTGGCGCATGCTTGTGTGCATGTGATGTGATTTTTACCTTGTGATGCATATTATGATAGCAATGATGATGCTGATCTGTACAGCAGCGATGATCACAGCAATCAGGACGTATTGAAGCTTCTGCCCATTGGGCCCACACGTACAATTCACTGAAGTCTCTTTGCTCACATGCTCACACTGGAGAACCCCACATTACACCTAAACAACAAGAACATCACTGACCAAAACACATCAACCCCATATGCCTAAAACCCCTCATTTGTACATCCAGTTTTGCTATTTACTACAATACATGACTTGTGCATGTTTGTGGTCATACTTGCACGTTGCTAGCCAGGTTTTTCATCTCACAAGTTCCATGCACACAAAAGCTTCTGTTGATTTCAGCACAAGGCATTTGCCTCCTCCACCCACACATGACTCCACCCACTAGATCCACTGAATCTATAGGATGAATCAAACACAGACTCATGCTGTATTTCATTACAATAAATATTCGTCGCTATATGCGTTTGTGATGTGTTATTGGTTTATGTATGTGCGTGTGTGTTTACCTGGACATTGTCCAAGGTATTTGACCATCAATCTGAGCTTGCTTCAAGAAGGGATGCTTCTCTGATTCTGACATGGATTACTGTAAGACCGTCCATGCTGATCCACACACAGGATTCATATTGTATCCACTGCAGTCTATATTACACACACACCTGCAAAAGAAAACCATGTTACCTGCATGTTGTTTTCCCTCTGTAGAATTTGACAAATTTTGCAAAAAAATTGGAATTCACAATGGGAATTTTAAAATCTAAAATATGAACATTAAAATGGGGGGGTTACTTCATGTAAACATCTAAAATAAAATAAATATTTTAAATCAAGGATTTTAGGAGCTCTTCTGCTCTGTAGTATACAAACACAAAACACATGTTGACTAACCAAATGTCTTCAGAGTCTTCATCACAACTCTGCTATCCTGCTTCATCATCACTACTTGCTAGCAGGAACACTTAGAGAATTCTGCTGGTCTCCAGTCCTGAACTCCTCCGGATCTAAACACAAACATTCACACACACTTGCATAAGCTCCATTGCACTGAATAGTCATCATTTTCTGTTTGGGTAGCGCGACAGATCTTGACTTTCATATTGTGGTGTACATCTGTGTGAAATGAAATTTATCAAAAAGTAGGCTGAGACCTTGAGACTTGATTGCTTAAGGTAGTTCTGAATCTTGCAGTCAATTGCGTAAGAAAGGGGCAGAGTTTAAAACAGCTGATTGGAGAGTCCGACATAAACATGTTAAAAATAAAAAAATGACATACCTGTATCTCCTGATGCCGATTCAGCATCTGATAAAAGCATAAACATAATGTAAAATGCCATGACTGTTTTTAATTCTGTATTACACATGGACAGCAATTATTCAATGAATAATAATATCAATAATTTTTGACAAAAACAAGCAATTCCCCCAAACTTTAGTTATGAACAAAATTTAGCTCATGTTTTTTCATATGAGTTTGTGTGTTTTTCATGTTTTCACTGATTCCATGTGAGCAGATTTTCAAAGCAAATCATCAGTGTAGATCAAAAAATGTGTGTATATTATTAAGGTGAGAAGCACAGATTTTGTGTATATACTTAACTGCTATTTTTGTAAGCGTTTGATGTAGTGTTTTTGCTAACCGGCGGCGTGACAGTGTCCTTCTGTAATTACGGTGATGTGGTTGTCCTGTCTGCTGTTCACAGGCAGCTTTGTCTTAGGAAACATTCATATGATATGTGTTACCATCAGACCCACATACTGGGCAAGACTGGAGCAAAGCTCTGTGGCCAAACTGAAACAAACAAACATTGATTAAACTATGTCAACTGTTAAACTGAATAAGAGCTTAGAATTAGCAACATCCATTGAAGCAAAAGAAACAAACCTGATACAGACAAAGAGACACTCCAGGTTGATCCTGTTGTACCTGCATATATTCTTCCAAAAGAACAACTATTTCATATCACACACATGAAGGTCACTTTTTCCTCTCAGATAGACCTAAAACAAACCACACTGTCAAAGACATCACGGTGCAATGTGTGTGACTGTCAGATTTGTCCAGGAAGAAACCTGAAAAACCATTAATTATCTAATCAGGACAATAGGGGGAAGCTTTATTAAAGATTAATCTCTTTTGACAAACATTGCAAAAAAATGTCTGAATGTCACCAAACACCACAAAGTCTATAGATACTTAAATAAACTAGACTATGTCCGGAACCACAAAGAATCTATAAGAGATTAATCTAAAACAAAACAATTTAAACAGCCTACAATAGTCCTCAAATCTGATCAGGCTGGTTTGTTGGCTGATTGTAGGGCTTTAGTAACCTAAATTACAACTAGCTAAAACAACTTAATTTTAAAGCTTTTTTTTTCTTTTTTTCCCAGCAGAGGATTTTCATAAATTCTAAAACTTAAAAACCTTTATTTATACCTGAATGTTAATTTTCAGAAGGTATGGACAGCACCCAACAAATATTTGTTTAATAAAATATGGAAGACCATTTAAAAATGATTCATAATTTTTACCCTTTTAATAAAGTTAATTTTAACTGAACGCACCAAACATCTGGTTTATTTATTTATTTATTTTAAGGATATTAAGGTTATTTTTCACTGTGATTTTTCTGGCAATAAGGAGATAGATGATGTATCAAACTTCATTTACTTGATGGGTAAATAAATTTTGCTTCTGACTATTGTTTAAATTATCAATACTTCACTAATATAAAAGCTTTAAAAACAAAAATTGTAACATATATAAATTGTCTTTATTTTTTATTTATTTTCCTCTGTATTCCCACGTTTGTTTTGTTCCCTAATGTTGTATTTTACTTGAAATTCAAATTTTGCAAATAATAACAACACAAAAACTCCATGCATTTCCAACAAGGACAGTTTATGTTTTTCTAGACTCCTAATGATGTAGACTACTGCATTTTACTATTTTAGCATATTTTTTTCAGTAGGAGATTTTCATAAACTGTAACATTTTAAAATCTCTTTGCATAAAGAGACTACAATTTAAAAATAAATGTACTTGTAAAAATGCCAGTGCACGTTTATGGTTTGGATCAGGTGAAGTGTTTATGTACAGCCTTACATTCAGCTTAACAGTTTGAGTTTATGGAAGATCCGCCTCACCAGTAAATAAAGACGCGTGTATGTCTGTTAACGCACCTTCACATCCTTTGTCATCTTCAGACAAACAGTCGCTATCCGTGTCGGACATCAGAGCCCCGGGCATCTGCACGAGGACCAGCAGCCCGAACATCGCGAGACAGCATCCACCTGCAGCGCACGAGCCACCGGACATAATGCGGCTCAATACGAGGATCCGCGCCACTGATACGCCAAATGACGCGGAATTTCATTCATATACGAAATCTGATGCTGCACTTGCTATGGCTCATGTCTTGTCATCGGTCCGGCTAATAGAAGGGCCAGTGACCCGATACCTTCAGCTCACGCGCTTCAATTATCTATAGTTCTCAGTTTCCTTCATCTACGCTAATACAAGCAGACGGACACAGTAACAGAGGAAAGGAGGAAACGGAGAGAGATATAAGAGTCCACATCAACAAAACGAGACTAGAAAATGGTCACGTGAAACCGTTATAGAGAAAAAGATCCCTCATAATCCAGATTTTTTTTCTAGCTTATTTATTTGCATTGGCTTTACTACAGAAACAGTATAAAATAATTAATTTTGAATACAATTGTATAATAGGCTACCATATGTCTTTATTATATCACACAATAAGCCTACTTTTTATTATAAGCAGCTGCCTTTGTATTTTGGGGTCCCACACAAAGAGATGATTTGAGATGGATTTTATCAGATATCAAATAGAAGAATTAAAAACACAACAGGGCTATTTATTTCTGTAACTTATACGTTAGTAAAATATAAAAGTATAGGCAGGCACTGTAAAAATCGAATTAGTTTAACCTTACAAAATAATTCTCACCGCCTTAAAAACAAACAAACAAACAACACTTTTTAGTTTAACATATAATTCATTCGGTTAAATATAGGTGAGTATTCCAAACAACTCATTTATTTGAGTTGAGCTAACTGATGAAAAATTTACTACAACTAGGATTTTTTCGGTTTGAACAGCGATCTTGCAAATCATGCAAACTGATTACAGAAAGACAAAGTAAAAGTTAATTTTGTAAATTAAGTGATTCTTCTTCCTTCTTGGTTATTGGCACATTGCATCCCTGTGTGCATAATGCCACATCATTTAAGGTCATAACTTATTTTCTTCTTAAAACATTTTTTTTAATGTTATTTGTTACTCTGCCCCAAATCCAAATTCATCAGGGCTCAGATATTGGGTGTTCAACTCCTCCCACCCTCTACAGAGTGCGGTTCAAACTTAAGTAGTTAATGGGGTGTATCACTACAAATTATGACCGTTTTATATTAGTTGGAGATTTTAATGTTCATGTTTGTTGCCCCACCAAACTCCCTTTCCAAGGAGATTTTAAGGTCTTACGGATCCTTTAACCTAACGCAGTGGATAAATGAGCCGACCCATCAAGGGCACACTTGGACAGTGCTCACCTACGGGCTTTCTATTTCGGAGCTTGAAATTTCTGATACAATGATCTCTGACCACAAGCCAATTTTACTTTCATTGTTACTGCCAAATCTACCTTCTCCAGCTGGGATGTTGATAGGCCTGTCTCGGTCTTATTCCTCTCAGTTTCACTTGAATTTTAATTTGCTTTTTAATGAACTGAGCTCACAGTTGTCTTTGGACTCATCACTTTCTGATTTGAATGTCGACCAACACCTTGAGCTGCTAAATAATGCATGGCTGGAATTTTAAATGTGACTGCTCCTCTGAAAGTTTTTAAACCGAAACCTATCTGAACCGTGGTCAACTTCCAAAATTCACACATTAAGACAAGCTTGTAGAAAATTGGAGCGAAAATGGAAAAATGTCAGACTTCAATCTTCTTATGAGGTGTATAAGTCTTCTCTTCTGACCTACCAGACTGCTGCCAAGTCTGCAAAGGCTGCATATTTTTCTAGTCTAATTTTAAACAATCAAAATAAGCCTACGGTTTTGTTTTCTGTTATAAATGCTGTCTTAAATCCATCTGTCAAGTGTATACCAAATCCCTCAAATAAACTATGTGAAAGCTTCTTGAGCTTCTTTTCTGATAAAACTGCAAATTTAAAGCCTCAAAATGATATCTTAGTTGGTACCGATTCAGGTGACTCTGTGATTTTAATTCTTTTAGACCTGACTGCTGCCTTTGATACTATCAGTTGCTCCTGTCTAGATTAGAATCTTTTGTGGGGCTAAAAGGCTCAGTCCTGAATTGGTTTACATCTTACTTAACAGAACGATATTTTTCAGTCAGAATTGGCAACTTTACCTCCTCTGCTGCCCATCGCCGAATCTGGACTTCCTCAGGGATCTATTCTAGTAACCTCTGCTCTCCTCTCTCTCTACATGCTTCCTTAGGTTCGATTCTGAGAAGGCATGGTGTATCTTTCCACTTTTATGCTGACAATACCCAGATCTATCTGCCTATTAAAAGAAAAAATCCTTCAGCTATAATCCTTATTTGCATGTCTTGATGAGGTAAAGCATTGGTTGGCTAGTAACTTTTTAACCTTAAATGACTCAAAGACTGAGGTTATTGTCATTGGCCCATCTGACAATTTCAAATTTAACAACTCGACCCTGGATAATAGCCTGTCATCTTTGAATCAAAGTATGTTGGAACCTTGGTGTTCTTTTCGATAGTCAGATCACTCTAGATAAACATGTTTCCTGGTTGTTGCTTCCACACTGTAAAAAAAAAAAAATTGGGCTACCTTCAAATTTTAAGTCAACCAGCTTAAAGCCAGATTTTTGAGTTTTCTCAACTTATTTTTTTAGGAAATTCTCAACTTTTTGTTGTATAAAACTTAAAACAAGAAGTTGAGAAAAACTCAAAAATCTGCTGAAGCTGGTTGCTTTAAAATTTTAAGTTTGCCCAACTTTTTTTTTACAGTGCAGCTTTTTCAGCTCTGCTTACTTTCTAAAATAAAAAACTTTCTGCCTGAAAAGCCTCTTGAGACAGCTGTTCATTACGTGTTTATTACCTCTCAGTTGGACCACTGTAACTCTTTGTATTGTGGCATCTCAAAGTCCCAGGTTGATTGTTTAACAATTGGTCCAAAATGCAGTAGCCAAATTTCTTAAGAAGGCCGCAAATATGATCCTGCCACCCCCTTTTTGCAAGCTCTTCATTGACTCCCAGTTTTAAAATTCTCCTATATAAATGTCTAAACAACCTTGCCCCGCGTTACTTTATCGGAATTGCTTATCAGAGATTTAAGATCTGGAAATCAAACCTACTTACTTATGGTTCCTTGCACAAGGTTGAAATGCAGAGGAGATAGAGCTTTTCAGTGATGGGCCCTTGATTGTGGAACAGCCTGCCAGCACACCTCAGAGCTGCTCCATCTCTATCGGTTATTAAATCTCTTCTGAAAACTCACTTGTTTTTTTCTTAGCTTTTTATATTAGGATGTTTGTTTTGAATGTGTTTACTTTTTGATCATTGTGATATTGTACAGCACTTTGATCTGTCTTGCGACTGTTGTAAATGGGCTTTATAAATAAAAGAACTAGCTAGAACTATATCCTTGATCTTACCATTTTTATATAAATATATCAGTATTAATTCCTTCCTCTCCTCACTATATCTTGTATAATCATACATTACATGTTCTACTGTTTCTTTCACCCACAATAATCCTCTCATAAACATTTTATCATGTACCAATTAAAAAGAGTGATGCATTCAGTACAGTGAATGACCCAGTCTTAGCCAAGTGATTAAGCCCTCTTCCTTGCCACTTATTCTTTTTAATGATTGATTTTTACTTCTCCTTTACCTAAAGGGACACTAATTTCTATTTATTTCCTTTTAAAGCATTTTTTAGACAATTCATCAGCAAATTTCCATCATCATCATCATTTCCAACTATCCCTATATGCGCAGGTACCCTGCAGAATCCTAACTTCTCTCCTTTGTATTTAATCAGGTCTCGTTCAGTAAATCTTCTCTTCTGCCAGATAACTGATGCCTGGGTAATGACATTAAAGCAGAGTCAGATGCTGTCTGGTCTTACTTCCTCTACCCACACATAAGTCCCCACTATAATAGCAACATTTCTGCAGCATATATCAATAATTCAGACGTTAACCTCTTGTTTTATATTCAAATCTGAAACATAAATTCCTACTCCTGTCACCCCCTTATTTTGGGTCTTTTGATCCATTTGTATATATTTCAGTGCTTGCATAAACATTTTCATAGACGTGTCTATATTTGCATTTATGTTTGAATTTTCCCATTTCCTCCCATTCCCTTCTCTTATACAATATATCCAAGTTCAGTTTTACTTCAGGAATTATCCAGCTAGAATTTATCCCCATACAGGGATGGAAAACATTACATTCTGTTTCTGCAACCTGATATTTTTTGCTAATTGGTTTAATATTTTCATATCCAAATCCTCTTCCATTTTTATTAACAATATTCCCAACAGTCTTTTACAATCATTAGCAATATTATTTCCAGCATACCTTTTGATAGATTTCAAGGATATATCAAAGATAATTTTACTCCTCTTCATTGGCAATTCATTGATTTAACAATTAGAGCATTTACTAACATTGATTTAACTGCTCTAGGCATAACCTGGGTCTGTACTGTATTCTATCTAGTTTGCTTAATGATATCTCTGATGCAACACAATATACCATACTAACCACAATCAAAACAACAGATCTAATAAAAGGCTTGATAAACTGTCAGCATAGAGGTTATGTCTGCTATTGCCCTCATCACATTTTTTCCACATTTTTTAATTAATTGCTTCAATTGTCCAGCTAGCATTTACCACACATGCACATGCTAACATAACCAAAAAAAAACTCTATTAGTCATCTACTTCATTGGTTTTAAGGGAAGATTGCATCCTTGATGTTGCACTGCCATCTTCTAAACTAACTCCTACAAAGCAATATGTCAAATCCTCCTCATTATTAGTCTTGCAGAACAGGTATTTCCTTCCTTGTTCTCTTCCACTACACTCTATGTTTTTAAGTTTACAATGGTAAACTTTCCCAAACTTATGACGATTGGATCCATCCTCGAACTAACCCCTCCTTTTGGTAACCTTTCTTGTGTCAAACATGCAGGCATAACAAAAAACTTTTTAAAACCACAGATCTCCACCCTGTATTATCTTGTGCAAAAACAATAAGTATTACTATGTGCAAAAGCCAAAACACTTAATCAATACCTGGAAAATATTGTCTTTATTAAGAGTGTGTCTTTTCTCCAGCCACTATTATTGTAATACTGAATAAAAATAAAATAATAATAATAATAGTATAAAATCGAAATTTGGTGCTTTTCACATTAAATATTCTAGACAGTAACCCTTTACCGCCCTAAAATTCATAATAAAAAAATAAAATGTTGTAATCAGTGTAATCAGTGGAACCTCAAGAGAAACACCGGACAGAGCACATATGTTCATTTTTTAATTGTAAAATGCAAAAGATTTTCTTTTGGGGTAGACTGTTTGTTTCCATAAGTGTGTGAACACGAGCGTATCTGTGGGTTTGTTGCTGGGCGTGTGTGTGTGTGTGTGTGTGTGTGTTCAGATTATGTTTAGCCACACAATGGTCATATTTACAACATATAGGCCCGGTTTCACAGACAGGGTTTAGACTAAGCCAGGATTAGATCATAGTTCAATTAGGACATTTAAGTAATTTTTATTAACATGCTTAGAAAAAAAAACATTACTGGTGTGCATCTTGAGACAAAACAAAGGCACTGATATGTTTTAAGATCAGTCAGTGCAAGTTTATTTCAGTTGAAACAGCTCAGATTTACATTTTAGTCTGGGACTAGTTTCAAGCCTTGTCTGTGAAACCACTGCAGTCACGCCATCTGCGCTTCGGAGAAGCGCGGTCACGCCATCTACGCCGAAGATTTCGTTGCGCGTCTACATGGCGTTGCGTGGTAGTGATAGCCATGAAGCTTCGAACCCTTTGCAAATCTTTTTTTTTTTTTTAAGAGTGGGTCGGATCGCGTATCAAGCTGAAACCACAGGCACTTCTTATTTAATGGTATTTTATTGTTTAATTGTATTCATAATGTATGCATTTTCAATAAACCACTTGAAATGGGTTTGTAAAATGTTTTTGTTTTAAAAGAAATCATAAAGAAAAAATTAAATTAAATAGTTTTCTGCAAATTCTTGTTATCCATCTACCAAGTAACACAGTGGTAATTTTTTTATCGTTTTTTAATGATTGCATACCAAAGTCATGACAAATGCTATTTACATTGCCATATAGACATTTAAAAATTCATAAAAAGATTAAATCAAATTGTTTTCTGCAAACTCCACCAGATTCTTGTTCTACATCTCCCCAAGTACCACTGTGGTGATTTTCATGCTGTTTTACTGTATCATTTTTTAATAATTGCATAGCAAAGTCTAGAAAAATGCTATTTATTACCTCACTATATCACATTTTAAAAATTCAAAAAATGATCAAATCAACTTGTTTTCTGCAAACTCCACCAGATTCTTGTTCTGCATCTCCCCAAGTACCACTGTGATGATTTTCATGTTGTTTTACTGTATAATTCTTTAATAATTGCACAGCAAAGTCAAGAAAAATGCTATTTACATTGCCATATAGACATTTAAAAATTCATAAAAAGATCAAATCAAATTGTTTTCTGCAAACTCCACCAGATTCTTGTTCTGTGTCTCCCCAAGTACCACTGTGATGATTTTCATGTTGTTTTACTGTATAATTCTTTAATAATTGCACAGCAAAGTCAAGAAAAATGCTATTTACATTGCTGTATAGACATATTTTAAAAATTCATAAAAAGATCAAATCAAATTGTTTTCTGCAAACTCCACCAGATTCTTGTTCTGCATCTCCCCAAGTACCACTGTGGTGATTTTCATGCTGTTTTACTGTATAATTTTTTAATAATTGCATAGCAAAATCAAGAAAAATGCTAATTATTACCTCACTGTATCACATTTTAAAAATTCATAAAAAGATCAAATCACATTGTTTTCTGCAACCTCCTCTAGAGTCTTGTTCTACATCTCCCCAAGTACCACTGAGGTGATTTTCATGTTTACTGTATAATATTTTAATAATTGCATACCAAAGTCTGGTATACAGACTGGTCCTGCACAGACAGATAGAAAAACACTTGAATACAGAAACACTTATTTCCCTCAAGGTCAGGTAGCTATGCTATTACTCTTATTACCCAAAACACACAGACAATGAGTGCCATTTCTCAGAGAGAGAACAGAGAGAAATTAAGACAATATTCAGCTATTTTTATAATTTACAGACCTAGAAAACCACCTAAATGTTCTGACTAAACGTAGATCACATAGCCGAGAGGCCCCAATAACCTCTGTGACCTAGACAGTCACATTGAACCTGAGAGGAGAAAACAGAAATTCAACATATGGAGAGGCCTTTTTCTCAAGAAAAAAGGCACATTCCGTTCTTCAGGTTTCTCTGTTTCCAGCTACCCACAATGTATGTTATGAATCAGTGTTTGCCAGTTTGTTGATTATGTGTTATTATCTGTGTATCTGTACCTGTCTCTCACAGAAAATTATACATTTTGTTGTTGTGATTTTTAATGATCTCAGATTTTATGTTTGGCTGGCTTTGAGATGACAAACAAGTTTAGATCTTGACTGTTATTCCCCCGGTTTCACAGACAAGGCCTAAGCCTAATCCCAGACTAAAATCTAAGTCTGAGCTGTTTCAACTGAAAGAAACTTGCTCTGATTGATCTTAAAATATATCAATGCCCTTATTTTGTCTCGAAAAGCACACCGGTAATGTTATTTCTAAGGCACGTTTATAAAAATTACTTAAATATCCTAATTGAACTATGGCCTAATCCTGGTTTATTCTAAACCCTGTCTGTGAAACCAGGCCTTCAATGTTTTATGTTTGGCTTAACACTTTGGTATTTCTCCTTTACTCTTATCTTATGTATTGCTTCTGCCTTCTGTGTGACATTCTTACTGTTTCTATAGTAACAATGTATATACAGAGCAAAAAATAAATTAATTAATAGAAGTTCGGATTTTTAGTCCCTGTTAAGAGTGTATTAGTGTCTTTAGTCTTGACTTTTGACTTTGTGACTTTGCTGCACAAAAACACAGAGATAACAGTGCATATTTATGCAAAACAGGATCTCAGCTACATTGAAAATCACCGGAAAGTGTGTTCCTTACCGGGGCTAAGGAATCTAACTTGCTATCCCTTCAAGGAGGCTGAAGGTCTGATGTCATTCTTTGAGTTGGAATGATGATGTGAAGCTGTGAAGCTGTGGGGCTTCAGAGCCATTGAAAGCAGCTGATCCAGAGCTCAGAGTATCAGTGGATATAACAACTACCAAAGCAACAACAGGCATCCTTACAATTTGATTTGATCTTTTTATGAATTTTTAAAATGTGATACAGTGAGGTAATAAATAGCATTTTTCTAGACTTTGCTATGCAATTATTAAAAAATGATAAAGTAAAACAACATGAAAATCTCCTCAGTGGTACTTGGGGAGATGCAGAACAAGAATCTGGTGGAGTTTGCAGAAAACAATTTGATTTGATCATTTTATGAATTTTTAAAATATGTCTATATGGCAATGTAAATAGCATTTGTCATGACTTTGCTATGCAATTATTAAAAAATGATACAGTAAAACAGCATGAAAATCACCACAGTGGTACTTGGGGAGATGTAGAACAAGAATCTGGTGGAGTTTGCAGAAAACAATTTGATTTGATCTTTTTATGAATTTTTAAAATGTGATACAGTGAGGTAATAAATAGCATTTTTCTTGAATTTGCTATGCAATTATTAAAAAATGATACAGTAAAACAGCATGAAAATCACCACAGTGGTACTTGGGGAGATGTAGAACAAGAATCTGGTGGAGTTTGCAGAAAACAATTTGATTTGATCTTTTTATGAATTTTTAAAATATGTCTATATGGCAATGTAAATAGCATTTGTCATGACTTTGCTATGCAATTATTAAAAAACGATACAGTAAAACAGCATGAACATCACCACAGTGGTACTTGGGGAGATGCAGAACAAGAATCTGGTGGAGTTTGCAGAAAACAATTTGATTTGATCTTTTTATGAATTTTTAAAATGTGATACAGTGAGGTAATAAATAGCATTTTTCTTGATTTTGCTATGCAATTATTAAAAAATGATACAGTAAAACAGCATGAAAATCACCACAGTGGTACTTGGGGAGATGTAGAACAAGAATCTGGTGGAGTTTGCAGAAAACAATTTGATTTGATCATTTTATGAATTTTTAAAATATGTCTATATGGCAATGTAAATAGCATTTGTCATGACTTTGCTGTGCAATTATTAAAAAATGACACAGTAAAACAGCATGAAAATCACCACAGTGGTACTTGGGGAGATGTAGAACAAGAATCTGGTGGAGTTTGCAGAAAACAATTTGATTTGATCTTTTTATGAATTTTTAAAATATGTCTATACAGCAATGTAAATAGCATTTTTCTTGACTTTGCTGTGCAATTATTAAAGAATTATACAGTAAAACAACATGAAAATCACCACAGTGGTACTTGGGGAGATGCAGAACAAGAATCTGGTGGAGTTTGCAGAAAACAAGTTGATTTGATCATTTTATGAATTTTTAAAATGTGATATAGTGAGGTAATAAATAGCATTTTTCTAGACTTTGCTATGCAATTCTTAAAAAATGACACAGTAAAACAACATGAAAATCATCACAGTGGTGCTTGGGGAGATGTAGAACAAGAATCTGGTGGAGTTTGCAGAAAACAATTTGATTTGATCATTTTATGAATTTTTAAAATATGTCTATACAGCAATGTAAATAGCATTTTTCTTGACTTTGCTGTGCAATTATTAAAGAACTATACAGTAAAACAACATGAAAATCATCACAGTGGTACTTGGGGAGACACAGAACAAGAATCTGGTGGAGTTTGCAGAAAACAATTTGATTTGATCATTTTATGAATTTTTAAATATGTCTATATGGCAATGTAAATAGCATTTGTCATGACTTTGGTATGCAATTATTAAAAAACGATACAGTAAAACAACATGAAAATCATCACAGTGGTACTTGGGGAGATGTAGAACAAGAATCTGGTGGAGTTTGCAGAAAACAATTTGATTTGATCATTTTATGAATTTTTAAAATGTGATATAGTGAGGTAATAATTAGCATTTTTCTTGACTTTGCTGTGCAATTATTAAAGAATTATACAGTAAAACAACATGAAAATCATCACAGTGGTACTTGGGGAGATGCAGAACAAGAATCTGGTGGAGTTTGCAGAAAACAATTTGATTTGATCCTTTTATGAATTTTTAAATATGTCTATATGGCAATGTAAATAGCATTTTTCTTGACTTTGCTGTGCAATTATTAAAGAATTATACAGTAAAACAACATGAAAATCATCACAGTGGTACTTGGGGAGATGCAGAACAAGAATCTGGTGGAGTTTGCAGAAAACAATTTGATTTGATCTTTTTATGAATTTTTAAATATGTCTATATGGCAATGTAAATAGCATTTGTCATGACTTTGGTATGCAATTATTAAAAAACGATTAAAAAATTACCACTGTGTTACTTGGTAGATAAATAACAAGAATTTGCAGAAAACTATTTAATTTAATTTTTTCTTTATGATTTCTTTTAAAACAAAAACATTTTACAAACCCATTTCAAGTGGTTTATTGAAAATGCATACATTATGAATACAATTAAACAATAAAATACCATTAAATAAGAAGTGCCTGTGGTTTCAGTTTGATACGCACTCTTAAAAAAAAAAAAAAAAAAAAAAAAAAATGATTTGCAAAGGGTTCGAAGCTTCATGGCTATCACTACCACGCAACGCCATGTAGACGCGCAACGAAATTTTCGGCGTAGATGGCGTGACCGCGCTTCTCCGAAGCGCAGATGGCGTGACTGCAGTGTGAAACCGGGGGATAAACTTTTTTATCAGCATCTGGATAAACACAGACGAGATATGTTGTTATGTGACCGTTTCAATAGGTCATCAAAACCATATAGGCCTATAGGTCAAAGTTTTCAGGACAAATCACTTGATTAACTCTCTGTCAACAACGAATCAAGCCCTCAAAAACAAATATTTACCATGTTAAATACAAGTTTGGTGGATGTTTGTCTAGAGATAACTGCGCGGTCATGTGACTACTTCTAAACCAATTACATCAGCTTCCGACACTTCTCTTAAAAAAATAAAAAACTTCTCTAAAGTCATCAGACTCGATCTCGGAGTCCGCTTTTTGATTCGTGTAAAGATGTCTGTAATCACATCGAATCGGTAAGTAACGTTTTTTTTGTTTCATTAACCGAATGAGATGTAATCGCGCGCTCGTCTCTGAAACAAAAGTCACTCGTCATGTTTCCGGTTTTTATGATGACGTGTCTTTGCACACGGTCCGGTCGAGGTGCTCGTGGTGTTGTGTGCAGAATCGCCGTCTAGAACGCGCTTACTGTCGAGCGTGGAGCGCGTGTGGACTCCCGGTAAGCAGTAAATGGTGTTGATGTATGTTCAGAGCCTTACGCGTGTAAACATACAGTTAGGACGGGAGACACTCGGGAAGGAAGGGAGCGACTAGGCCCCGTGACGCCTTTTGTTCTTCCACATCAGTTCTCATGCGATTTAATAGATCTCAGAATATAAACGAAATCGACCAACAACCCAAGTAACGTCATTATTATGGTAAAAACGACGTGTGTTGTATTGTCTCAGTGTGTAACTCACACAAGAGTCTGATGCCCGGCGTGTTTAGTGATGTAGAGTGTCAGGTAAACACTTTTCAGAAGATTACGAAGAATTTTCTTTTTTAAAACCTAACGTTATTTATTATTTTCTTTCTTTTTGAGACCCCTTTCTTTATTTTTGAGACCTATTTAATATTTTTGTATAGTTATATATTCTATATCAGGGATAGGTCCTGAGTTTAGCTCAAACACAGATGAACAAGCAAATCAATGTCTTCAGGATTACTAGGCTACCAGCAGGTGCGTTTTTCTTTTAGGATTGGAGCTGAACTCTGCAGAACAGTGGCACTCCAGGATCATTGCCTATCCCTGATCTATATGCATTTCCCCTTAAAAGGATTTTGGTCTGTTCCATCTAAAACGGGGGTGTCAAACTCAGTTCCTGGAGGGCAGCAGCCCTGCAGACTTTTTTTCCAACCCTGCCCCAGCACACAAACCATGCAGTTTTCAATTAAGCCTGAAGGACTTGATTAGCTGGATCAGGTGTGTTTAATTAGGGTTGCATCTAAACTCTGTAGGGCTCTGGCCCTCCAAGAATTGAGTTTGACACCCCTGATCTAAGAGGTCTTGACCTTCTGTACTGTACAGCAGGGGCGAGGCCAGATTTAGTAATGTTTAAGTGTGTGGGCCTACATAAAACCAGGTGGGCCAAGTGTAGTGTATGAAAGCTGCATGTAAAATTGCCAGCATTGATTAATATTAATTTCAACATTCATTAATACATTATTAAAATTAAAAGTTGTGTCTGTTAACACCTGAGCCAACAAAATAGCAATGAACTGTTGTATTTTTATTAACTAACGTTAACAAAGATTAATTGATGCATTAACTAACGTTAACTAGAGGAAGTTTATTAAAGCATTACCTCAGTCTGAGACAACAGGACTTCACAGATGATCTCGTAATCAAGAGTCTCTGTCAGTTCGCGTTCAAAGGAGAGTAAACATCGAGGACCGTAGAAATGTGCGCAGCTGCACATATGCAGTTTGTTGTGGTGGAGAATAGTATAGCACAACGTTTATGTTTATTTCCACAAAGTCATCTGTTTAGAGGATCAAACACTGTACTTATGCCAATATGATGCTTCAAATGCTTGGAAGTTTCCGATCTATAAATCTATCACCCACTGGTGGTCTGGCTTCATTTGTAGATAGTACGGATTCAGTGCTAAGACTTACATTTGGGTCGGGATATCCAATATATATTTTTAAAGACTGATTGATGTTTGTTTCACTATTTTCAAATTTAACACTAGTTTCAAACGCGCACACTTTACTATTATGTCCTTACGACGTAAACATAACATTGTGGGTGGGACTAACAGAAACTGACAAATCATCATTTTGACAAGTGTATGGTATGCACCTATAGGAAGAGGGAAAATTAAGAAACTGCCTATATTTGACCTTAAATTCATGTTAACTATATATTTAAAATAAATATATAAATTTATAGTGAAATGAGATGTTTATTGTTATTAGCGTTTAATAAATTACATCCATTTAGAAAATTACCAACTTCTCATTGGGTGGGCCACAGCTGAAAGTGGGTGGGCCAATGCTCACCCTGGCCTCGCCACTGCTGTACAGTATAAAAAAATCAATACATTATTGGGTCTCATTTACTAATAATTGATGATTCATATTTATACGCACAGAGAACTTATAATGAAATATTTACATGTAATTCACAACATGAGCATACGCAAGTGAATTTGTTATTAACCTCGTTCTAATGTTAATAGGTTTGGCATAGTTTAGATAAGCTACCACATACCCAAGATTAGTCATTTGCATAAAACATGCCCAAACTATATCCATATGTCTTCCACAAAACCTTTCCTTTACAACCTTCCTTCCTTTACATAATATGATGAAATATCCATGTATAAAATTGAATCTTAACACATTTAAAAGGCATTGTGGGGATTTTACTTATTCCTATATTTTTTCATAAATTTAGGAAACATTTGATGAAACATGATTTGTTTGTTTGTTAGTAATAGAGACCTTTATTTAGAATCTATTGAATTTATTTTCAACTAATTGTAGTTCAAAAACTATTATTAATTTTTTATTTCTTAGTTGTTTTTGGTAAGTAAAAGGAATCTTTTCATTTTCACACAAATTGTAGTAACAAAATAAAAAACATTCTTATATATATTCTTGTTTGGCTTTTGTTTCCGTTTTCTGTTTTAGAATTGCAATGTTGACATTGTGCTATTAGAGCATTGTGAAAATAACGTAATATTTTTCTGTTTTAGAAAGCAGTATGATTGGCTGGTGGCCACGCCTCTTTCCAGTGATGTCACTGACATTGCTGTGGGCATGTTCAGACTGCAAGTCTGTGGTCATTGAGACTGATGGTCGGGTGGCAGAACAGGCACAGCGGCGCCACCTACAGGCTCTGTTTGACAAGTACGGGCAAAACGGGAGTATCTCCCTAGAAGGCCTGCACAACCTACTAAAGGGAGTGGGGCTAGACCGAATCCGAAAAGTGATGGTCCATCACCATGGCATTGGACATAATCATACGCACAACCACGATCACTCGCACGCTCATGTGGACAAACTCACCACACACGCACATCCTGTCACCAACAAGAAGGGGGATGTTGACCATAACGTGGAGAAGAGTGACCCCATCCCAAAAGTGCAGCCTGATCCCGCCTCTGGGAAGAAAAGCCAATTGGATGCTCATCACAATCTCTACATGAAGATGAATCAGGACTTGACCACAACATTGACCACGCCGTCCTACGTCACAAAATCACGGCGGACCAATCGTAGTGCTGACTATGATTTAACGCAGGACCACGCCCCCTTTAACTCCACCCAGACCAATGTAACACAAAATAACCACACCCACCAGTCTGAGGACACACCCACCCATGCGCACGATGACCATGATCAGCATGGACTTGACCATTCAAGTCTAACGGTACATAGTTATTTATTATTTATATTTATTTTAATCTTTTTTATTTTTAT
The DNA here is from genome assembly GCA_027422415.1 of Schizothorax lantsangensis. Lineage (NCBI taxonomy): Eukaryota > Metazoa > Chordata > Actinopteri > Cypriniformes > Cyprinidae > Schizothorax > Schizothorax lantsangensis. The sequence continues at coordinate 29,144,952 of CM049845.1, read as the reverse complement.
TTTAACTTTATATGTATATTTGTTACACTGTTTTTCTCTAAGCTTTTCCACAGATTCTTGAAAATCCCTGACATACTCCACTCACACGAGTTCTCTTTCAGTGTCAAAATGCCTCCACAATCCTGGAGTCACATGGCATGACAAAGGAAATGGTTCTCTCTGTCAAGGACTTCAGCTACCTGTGCCCTGCCCTTCTCATGCAGATTGATTCCAATTCTTGCTTCCTGCATGATGACCATTCAGGTGAGCTTTTGATGATGTGATGATACATAAAGCTGTGTTTTTATGTCACAATCACAATATTTGATCAGCGGAGTCTGTATAACAATTTGCTTTTTCCAGATCATTCCCATCATCACAACCACCACCACCATCATCATCACAATCATCATCCACATAATCGCACCAATGGCAGAAGCCCAAGGAATGCTTCTATTAGCATTGGTAAGTATGTGTTGCTTAATATCTTTTGAGACTTAAGTTGAGTATTCATTTAGATTTAAGCGTCATCTATTTATGCAAATGACATTTTGTATTAGGTTCAGCCAGAGGAAATCATACCTCTGAGTCCGATTGGTTTAGTTATTATACATAAATGCGGGGATGCACAATATGAAAATAATTTTTGATAAGCAATAAATGTCCAATATTAAGATTCTATTTTTTGCTAAAGATTACATTTAACAGTGTTATTAAATTGAGTGTTATAAAAGATAAACTTTGAGTGAGCATTAAATGATGGCAAAGGTAATCTTAATGTAAAAATGATCATGAACAATTAAATATCCACTGATACCACAAAAATAACAAATATGTGGTCCTATTGTGAAAAATGCAGCCTTTGCTGCATTAAAAATTAAAAATTGTTTGTTACAGCATGGATAGGTGGGTTTCTCTCCATCACTTTGATCAGTTTGCTGGCATTAGTTGGTGTGGTTTTGATCCCACTCATGGACAGAGTTTGCTTCAACTTCCTGCTGAGTTTCCTGGTGGCCCTTGCAGTGGGAACTCTGAGCGGAGACGCTCTCCTCCACCTCATACCACATGTAAGACACAAACTTGCTTTCAAATTTAGTATTTAGTTGTTTTTTTCCCCTTCAGAAAATCATTCCAGTATGCTGATTTGATACTCAACAAAAGATTTCTTATTTATCAATGCTAAAAACAGTTGTGCAGAGTTATTTTTTGGAAACTGTGATACCTGTGTAACTTTGTAAATGTCTTTCCTTTTAACTTTTGATCAATTTAATGCAAGCTTGGTGAATAAAAGTTAATGTTTGCGTAAAAACAACAACTTTTAAACAGAATGGTAGTGTGTATTATAGACATGTTTTTCTGTATTCTACAAATGAAAAAGTCAAAGGCATGTTATTTAAAATGTCCTTGTGACCTTTGATTGGTGTCTCTCAGTCTCAGGCTCAACAGCACGGCCACTCTGAGCATCTTCACCACGGTGAAGAGGTGGAAGAGGATTCCCTTCGGCTGGTGTGGACGGGGCTCACAGCTCTGAGTGGAGTCTACATCATGTTCCTCATCGAACACTTCCTGACCCTCGGCAAAATGTACAAGGACAAAAAACAGAAGGTCAGAAAAGCAAGTCCAAAATCTCCCATTTCATGTTATAGTCACGTAATTCACATTCTTCTTTTAGCCATTTTATAAGTCATAGTATTCATTTTCTAAATGTTATAATGACATGGATGTTGCATAGAGGTGTTCCTTGAATTTCTGTTGTTTAAAATATTATTTTAATGCTTGTAGGTGCAAAAGAAGGTTGATTTAGTCACAGAAGTTTTGGAATCTGAGAAACTGCCGTCATTAGAAGACAATGACGTCAAGACGATTGAGGGTAACATAACTTTTGATGCTTATGTTTATGCAGTCAAAATGAAACTGTCGTACATGATTTTGATATTTTTGTAACATCAGCTGCTGAAACAAATGGTGGAAGTGCATGTGGGCGGGGTGTTGCAGAGGAAGAGGAGGTGATGTTGGGGGCAGAGCTCTACAACGACGTTGACTGTGAAAACAAATGCCACTCCCACTTCCATGACACTGTTGGCCAATCAGATGAGCAACATCATCATCACCATGATTATCACCACATACTGCATCACCACCACTCCCAGAACCACCACCCCGCACACACACACACACTCCTACTCGATCCAGCACTTCCAGGAGGCCGGCGTGGCCACGCTCGCCTGGATGGTCATCATGGGAGACGGGCTTCACAACTTCAGTGACGGACTTGCCATAGGTACATTTTACACAAATAGAAGAAATGAAACAAATGGAAAAAAAAAAAGGTTTATGCATACAGTCTCGAATATACAGGCCTGAATAAATTTATTAGTGCACTTTTGAACTGCCTGTTTTTTTTTTTTTATATATTCACAAATCACATAAAGGCTTTCACAATTCACTTATATCTAGAGAGAGATTTACCTTTTTATTTTAACTTTTTATTATTTAACTTTCACTTTTTAAATATACTTTTAAAGAAATTAAAATGAATGAATTATTAATATGAATTAATTATTCATTGTATTTCTTTATATAGTATATAACAGTATAAAATATAATAGTTTTATTTTAACATTTACTTTTTTATTTATATATATATTTTTTGAAATATATATAAATAAAAATAAATTCTTCATTTGTTTTCAAGTGATTTGGCAATTGTATATAGTTTGTATTAAGCACTGTTTTTTTATATTATATGCATAAATATGCATGTGTAAATATATACTGTGTATATATTAAAATTAATGTGTACTTTTTACATTGAATAAGATTATCTAAAAAAAATGCATGCCAAGAAATACTCTGCTTTAGAACAGCATTTACAGATTATGTGCAATTTTGTATTTCAGGGGCGGCTTTCACTGAAGGTTTGTCCAGTGGTCTTAGTACCTCAGTCGCTGTGTTCTGCCATGAGCTTCCTCATGAGCTTGGTAAGACATTGTCTATCATCACGGTGACAGTTTTGTTTGACTTTAGAATAGGGCTGGACGAAATGGCCAAAATTTATATCACAATATATTTTATATATATTAAAAACTGCCAAGAATGCCCACAACAGATGTCTGTACCTACAAACTTATGAAAAATGAATTTGCCAAGTCTATGAAACCTCCTCCTATAAAACTATATACCGGTAATATTTTAGGGAGAAAAAAAAAACACACAAATAAATTAATGTTCACCTTTTATTTGTATTTAGCCTTCATACAAACACAGAAAAGTGAAATCACTGTCAAATAAACATCTCGGACTCGCCTTAATAATATTAATATCTTTAACTTCAAACTATAGGCTAACATACACTACCAGTCAAAAGTCTTTGAACAGTAATTTTTTTTTATTTTTTTTTATAAAGAATTCTGTTCTGCTCAGCGAGCCTGCATTTATTTGATCCAAAATACAGCTAAAACAGTAACATTTTGAAATATTTTACTATTTAAAATAGTAAGATTTTAAGACAAGAATGTCTCTGATTAAGCGATTGAGGTGTTTTGTTGTTGGATGTAATAATGAACATAGCAGTCGTCATTAACTCCCGACATCTGAGCTGCTGAAGATGCAGAGGATTAATGTTGCGTCTGTTTTGAAGTGAATGTGCCGATCCCCGATCTGCCTAAATGCGTCTATGTTTGCGCGAATCATTCGTGATCCAGCTTCATCTACAGAAGAAGTGAGGATAAGGTTTTTTTATTAATCTTTGCAAATCGCCTTTCCTAATAACGTGCTAGTTAGCCAGTTTTGTGGCTAAAGTAAACAGTACTGCTCGTCACCCCACTGAAGAGAGGGGCGGGGTCAGCAGAGATCATTAGCATTTAAAGCATCATGGCCTAGAATGGCTTGCTAAAAACAGAGCTGATTTTGACATGGTAAAAAAGGTGTTTTTTACACTACTATTGAGAAATTTTAACCAAAGTATGTTATAGACGTTTCATTAAAACCCTAAAGAAGCATATCAACTTGTGGAAGATGGACATCCGATGACCCCTTTAAAAAACAACAACTTTTGACTGGTAGTGTAGGCTGATTATTCTTATAGATTGAAACAAATGTGCTTCAGTCAGGATATGAAACGTGCTCTGAGTTGCTGCAGAAAACAAAAAAAAATTGAGCAACAAAAACATGGAGACGGGCTGGAGACGGGCTTATTGAAAATGCAGACTGATTCTCTGCCAGCAGGAGGCGCTTTGAGAGCGGTAGAACTAGCCGTTTCCCCAGCAATGGCTGTAATCAAAGCAGCTCCGCTCATGAACGCTACATTATCAGATAAAATGAAAATGCCATCGAAACTATTATGAAGACAGTAGGTTCCCTTCAGAGATACATTCATATAAAACACCTGCGCAGCATTTTGATTTCATCACATGGCTTTGGAATGTTTTTTTCGTTCTCACTCACCTGCCTCATCCTCTTCTTTTACGCAGGTGATTTTGCAGTCTTGCTGAAGGCAGGTATGTCAGTACGACAGGCCATCCTGTACAATCTGCTCTCAGCCCTGATGGGATATTTGGGCATGATCACAGGCATTCTGATCGGTCATTATGCTGAAAATGTTGCCACGTGGATCTTTGCTCTCACAGCTGGGTTATTCCTGTACGTCGCTCTTGTGGACATGGTGAGTAGCACAGAAACAGAGAAATGCTGTGATTGAGGAGGGCCCAACTATTAAAAACATTGTTAATTGAAATACAGCTGAAATAAAATGAAATCTTTAATGAAAAACTAAAATCAAACTGAATTAATTTTGTTGAAGTGCTAAATTACTGTCTAAAAATAAAGTAAAACAAAATTAGCAAATTCAAATGAAAACTGAAAATATAAAACACCTTTTCAATATATTAATAAAAACTGTAGCAGTATATAAATAATTGCAAAAGAACACTGTTCCTCTTTATTTTCAACGTATAGTATCTAATGTATTTAAGGATTTTTTTTTTTGTTTATATTTTTTTTTTTTTTGTGTGAATACATTTTTTATTCGCAACATTATGGTCATTCGTGTTTATCTAGTTGAAACCTTTTTTGTGTTTTGTAGGTACCTGAGATGTTACACAATGACGCGAGCGAAGCAGGCTTCAGTCACTATGGCTTCTTTCTCCTGCAGAATGCTGGGATACTCCTGGGCTTCGGCATCATGCTTATCATTGCTGTTTTTGAGCATAAGATACAACTTGACATTGGCTTCTGACCTGAGGACCATGCAATAACTTTTTCCATCACTCCTAAAAACATCACTCAACAATAACATCTGCTAACGTTGCTCTTTGACCCTGAATTTTGCTTATCTGGTGTCCACCTGTTGAAATGTCTAATCTGATTTAATCAGTGAAAAGGTGGTAGCAACTTAATTTGCACGAATAATTGTCATCTTATTAGTGGTTTGTGGGAGTAAAAGTATTTATAAGTGTTGACTGTTACAATTTTTAGTATAAAAAAGAAACTTGAGCCACATTAAGAATGTGGAGGTGATTTATTTTTGTTAGTGTTGTACAGTAGCTATTGAAGCGAGTTACATTTGTTCATTTTGCACATGCTGACCCTCCAACATTCCAGTAAAAGTATTGTCTCATGATGCCTTTGTCTGATTTCTGTGTCCAAACTGTATTTGAACTTGCCAATGAGTGTATCAGCAGAGTATATACTGTAATAGTATTGAAGTAAATGGATATTCATGGTAAGATATGCTAAAAATCCAGAACGTGTCAGCAAGATTAACTTTTAATGAGCCGAAAAGAATGCACGTCACACCTCTGTTTATCAATTTGCACTGGCTACCAATTGCTGCTCGCATAAAATTCAAAGCATTAATGTTTGCCTACAAAACCACCTCTGGCTCTGCACCTCTTTACCTAAATTCACTACTTCAGACCTATGTACCCTCTAGAAGCTTGCATTCTGCAAATGAACGTCGCTTTATTATACCATCCCAAAGAGGCACAAAATCACTTTCACTGACTTTTAAAATAACTTTTCCCTCCTGGTGGAATGACCTGCCCAAATCAATCCGAGCAGCTGAATCATTAGCCATCTTCAAGAACCGGCTAAAAACACATCTCTTCCATCTTTATTTGACCCTCTAACTCTAGCACACTCTTTTCTAATTCTATTTACAAAAAAAATAACACTAGCTTTTCTAATCTTTTTGTATTTTATCTATTTGTTTTCTTTTTATTTATTATACAATTAACAAAAGCAAAAAGGGCCTCTAACACTAGCTTGCTCTATTCTTTTTCTATAAAAAACCCTTGCTACGTGTACTGCGTTAAACTATTTGAGACTTGTTATAGCACTTGCATATCATTGCTCTTTTGTTGATTTTGATTGCTTCCATTGTCCTCATTTGTAAGTCGCTCTGGATAAAAGCATCTGCTAAATGACTAAATGTAAAAATTGTACATTACAATGCTATTGAATGGTTAGGTTATTTCTTAAAGTTTAAATTTAATGGGACGTTATATCACAGCAAAGATAATTTAAATAAAAAAATGGTAAATGAGTATGCATAATTAAGTCTCCAATATCGACTGATAAAATATTAAATACTGACCAGTAGTGATATTAAAAAAACTGTAATATCAACCAGTAACCATTAAATAAGTAATAATTTGTGTACATTATTCAAAGGTTTGGGGTCAGTGAGATTTTATTAATACTTTTATTAAGCAAGCATGCATCAAAAGTGACAGTAAAGACTTTGTTACAATAGATATCAAAGAATCCTGAGAAAAGTTGATCAGTTTCCATAAAAATATTAAGCAGTATGCTGTTTTCAACATTGATAATAATAAATGTTTCTTGAGCATCAAATCTGCATGTTACAATTATTTCTGAAGGATAATGTGAACACTGGGGTAATTGCTGCCAACAAAATCAGCTTTGCCATTACAGAAATAAATTACATTTAAAACAGATTAAAATAGAAATCAGTTATTTTAAATTGTAATAATTTTTCACAATATTACAGTTTTTACTGTATTTTTAATCAAATAAATGTAGCCTTCAAAAACATCTAAAAATCTTACTGATCCCAAACTTTTGAACAGCAATTTGTTTATTCAATATACATTTTATGACCAAATTCTAAGGGTTAAAAAAAAAAAAATACAAAATAAAACAGCAGAAACATTTACCTTTTAATATTCAATGCTGGAATCAAGAAATGATTAGTCCAGATCAGGGGTGGAGGGCCACTCTCCTGCAGAGTTTAGCTCTAACCCTGAAAAACCCTGGAACAAAAATACCTAACTGCATCCTGAAGACCTTGATTAGCTGCTTCAGGTGTGTTTGATTAGGGTTGGAGTTAAACTCTGCAGGACACACCGGCCCTCCAGGATCAACGTTCCCCACCCCTGCTCTAGATGATGAGCTGCAGTACATGAAATCCAGTTGGCTGGCATGTGCAGCCTTTGCCGCTTTATGAGTTTGTAATAGTTATTTACACCCAGTGATATGATAAAATTGATATATGAGAGGTAAGATGTTTGAAAAGCTGTCTTTATGTCACAGTAGCATATACATAGAAAGCTGTTCACTGTAATGCATCAAACCCTGATTCAAACTGCAGTGTATACTGTATGTTTAGCTCATTCCAAGATGAGATTTTTCCATGGCAGTGTTATTTATGAATATTGCAGCTTGCATTATTTACAAAATCTTTGTAAAAAAATGAAAGGAAAATACCCAAGCAATGAACAGACGACAGTCTCTCTCTATTAATTAGTTCATTCCTCCCTCTTCATATTGTCCCCTGGTTTCTGGTTCTGTATCTGAAAGTGATTTGATTAGCAGGTGGCATGATGCCCAGACCAGCACGGCTGTTGTCTAGCATCGCCTCTTGCTGGTTCTCCAGCAACTGCATTTCACACATGAACAAAGCCACACACACAAACTGCTTCAGCTCATTCATCGCAAAAAAACGCCCTGGACACTGCGTGGCTCCAGAGCCGAAAGGCATACGATAGTACCGGACCTTCTGGCCACATTTATAAAAAATCTGTTTTTTCCTTCCCGTCCTCCACGAAACGATCAAACTGGAAGCGCTACAAGAAACCACACACAAAAGACATTTCAATAAATACGTTTTCTAACAATAAAGAAGTATGTTTAAAATGAGGTCTGATTGGTGGATCCAGAGCAGTGGTTCTCAACCTTTTGACTTCAAGTCCCACATAACAGTATTCAAAGGCTGTGACTTCTAGTTGTTAAGGATTTATTGGAGGAGTAATAATTTGCAATTTATTCCTTTGATGGCAAAGCTGAATTTTCATTACTTCAGTCTTCTGTGTCACGTGATACTTCAGTCTTCTGTGTCACGTGATCCTTCAGAAATCATTACAATGTGCTGATTTGGTGCTCAGTTATTATTCGTACTCAATTATTTATAATTCATTTACATCAATGATGAAAACGTTTTTTTGTTGCTCAATATTTTCGTGGAAATCCTCAAATTTTTTCAGCATTCTTTTATGAATACAAAATTCAAAAGAACAGCATTTATTCAAAATAGAAACATGTAACATTCTTTACAAGTCTTTACTTTGATCAATTTAGTATTAAGTATTAACTACTACTTCTTTTTTTAATCTTACTTTCCCTCGGCTGAGACCGGAAATGCTGTAGGTGACGTCAGACGCTGGAGACTTGGCGGAAAAAACTGAGAATGAACAACGAGGACAGCGAGGAAATTTGGAAACTCTTCAGGAATACATCGACTGGTGCTTCGACGTATAGTCATGAAGAAAAACCAAAATGCATGTTCTCCAGCCAAAAGCGAGACGCCGTCTTCCAAAAGAAGTCGCCCAGCAGACTCGCCTGAAACAACATCGCCGACGGGTAAAAGCTTTACCGACATCCTGGAGTCAATCGACAAGCGGTTGTCCAGCTTCGACGCGAGGTTGTCCCTGGTTCGAGATCCTGCACCGTGAATTTAAATCCCTGAGGGAATCACTGGAATTCAGCCAGCAGCAGGTGGAAACACTCGCTGCTGAAAACGCATCACTACGGGACTCGGTCAAGTCTCTAACTGAAAATGTGACCCATCTAAGTGAAGAAAATAAAAAAATAAAAGAGACTGTCATCGATCTCCAGGCCCGTAGCATGAGAGTATAACTGGTGTTTTCAGGCATCCCGGAATCTGCCGAAGAGGACCAGAAGCTACGGTTAAAAACTTTATCAAGACGTACCTGAAGCTTCCGGAAGACACCGTGGAAAACATCTGCTTCGAAAGAGTCCATCGGATGGGAGCGAAGAAACCTGGAGCCCCGAGGCCTCGTCCAATTGTGGCCAAATTCGGATACTTCAAGCAGAAAGAGCAGGTGAAGAGTCGCGGCAGGGAGCTGAAAAGAACAGACTTCGGCGTAAACGACCAGTTCCCAAAGAAATCCTGGAGCGACGCAAAATTCTGTTCCCAATCCGACGCAGTCTCATCCAAAAGGGCTCCCGAGCTGTCATCGCCGTGGACCGGCTCTACGTGGACGGACAGCTCTACCGCAACCTCCGTACCACTCCCGTGGTTATATTAACACCACTCCAGATAAGAATCCGTTATATTTATCTTTTCTTTTCTCTCTTTCCTCGCTTGTTCTTCCATTTACCTCTAAATATTTATGTCATTTCGATAATTTAATACGATATCATAACAAACACGTACAGTCAGTCTCCGCAGCGTTTAAATGATTTTGCAATGTTTTCGTTTCTGTCAAGTTTTTTACTTTCATCCCTCTATGCTTGCTTCTTTGTGTGTCTTTCTTACTTCCAACTCCTTTCACGGCACCGATCACCTGCTTTACTACACATATAAACAAATCACACTATATTACACATCTGTTTGGCACGACCATGTACATATACACTCAGCATTAACGCAACCACTTCAGACCTTACAGCGCACACAGACATGAAGGACATACTCGCATACAAGCGCGTACACGCCCGCTCATATCTTATTCATTTGAGCATCACACGCAGCCAGCAGCATTAGCTACACACACACATCTATGGGTGCATTAAGGTTGTCACATGGAATGTGAATGGAGCTGGCTCCAAGAGAAAAAAGTTAAAAATATTTAGCCATCTTAAAAACTACAAGCAGACGTTGTAAAATTAACAAGAGACTCATAGACCTGCCACAGCTACAGATCAACTTAAAACAACTGAGTTTCCTAATGTGTTTCTCAGCCTGCTATAACTCTAGGCAAAGGGGGGTAGCAATTTTAATACATAAAAATGTTAATTTCACAGTACTCAACACAGTTATAGATCCAGAAGGTAGATTTCTAATCATTAAATTATCTATATTTGACAAAAAGTTATGTATTGTTAGTATATATGGTCCAAATGTTGATGATCCTCTTTCTTTCATGGTTTTTTTACCGCACTTTCTGAACAACTAGATTGTGCACTTATAATTGGGGAGACCTCAACTTTGGACTAATAAAGAAATGGACAGGCTAAGTACGCTGGAACTCAGCGCAATTGGGAATCCACAAATATAGTTAAACAGTACATGAGCGACTATGGACTTTGCGATGCATGGCGTTCTCTCACACCAACAGTAGGGAATTTACTTTCTTCTCACATGTCCATCACTCTTACTCTCGTCTGGATTATTTCCTAGTCAGCAGCTCACTGCTGAGTGACATTTCAGACACAGAGATACACACTATAGCTGTCAGCGATCATGCTGCTGTTTCTTTAACTCTAGTAAAAGAAGACCACTCCACCAAGTAATAACTGGAGATTCAATACATCATTGCTTAAGACCGACGACAATTATATTAAATATTTAAAGAAGAGTGGGCTTTATATTTAGACTATAATGACCTGCCTGGAACATCAGCATCTGTTCTCTGGGAAGCAGGCAAAGCTGTGATGAGAGGTAGAATAATCTCATTCTCATCGCATTAAAAGAAAAGAGAAAATAAATGTATTCAGGAATTAGAAGAAACCATAAAAACTTTAGAAGAATCCTACGTATCCTCCCAGGAACAGGAAATGCTGAAAAAATAATATGTAAAGCAAAACTAGAATTAAATGAAATTATTATAAAAAAACTAAATTCTTAGCACAAAGACTTCGCTGGCAAGAATTGAATATGGTAACAAATCAGGTCAATTCTTAGCGAACCAGTTAAAATAAATAAAGAAAAAACAACGATATGTGCTGTTAAAGATTTAACTGGGGATACAGTATATGACCCTGAAAGAATAAACAACCACTTTCAGAGATTTTTACGAATCTTATATTCTCCACAGATAAACCCATCTAAAGACGAAGTTGACCAATTTCTTGACAATATAACTCTTCCGAAATTAACAGCAATCAAGCGATGGCATTGGATTCTCCACTGACATCAGATGAACTTCAGGAAGCTTTGAACAGTATGCCCAATAAAAAGAGCATCCAGGTCCAGATGGCTTTCCAGCAGAATTCTATAAAGAATTCTGGGCTATTCTGGCACCAACATTCTACAGAATGTTGCAGGAAACCAAAGAAAAATGGCAGACTTCCACCAACATATGAATTCTGCCAACATTAGTCTCTTACTAAAACCAGGCAAAGACCCTGTATTGCCTACTAGCTATCGTCCAATATCCCTTATTAATGTGGACACTAAAATAATCTGCAAAGCTATCTCAAAAAGAATAGAGAAGATAACCCTCTCATAATTCATTACGACCAAACTGGTTTCATAAAAGGCAGGCACTCCTCAACAAATACTCGTAAGTTACTTAACTTGATAGACTATTCATGCAATAGAAACCTTCAAATTACAATATTGTCTCTAGATGCAGAAAAAGCTTTTGATAGGGTTAACTGGAATTTTCTATTTGCAACTTTACACAAATTTGGTTTTGGAAACTCTTTCATAAACTGGTTAAAAATATTATATAACTCTCCAACAGCATGTGTCAGGACAAATGCCCAAACGTCCTCTAGCTTCTGTCTAAGAGGGGCACCAGGCAGGGATGCCCCCTCTCCCCCTCACTGTTTGCAATTTTTATTGAACCACTAGCAGCAGCAATTAGACAGGCAACAGTGATTAAAGGCATTAAATGCAAGAATGTAGAACATAAAGTTAGTCTTTACGCAGATGATGTGTTACTTTTTCTTCAACATTCACAAACCACTCTCTCTGAGGTAATTACATTAATAAACTCTTTCTCAAGAGTCTCAGATTATTCAATAAACTGGTTAAAATCAACAGTTCTTCCAATTAATTGTTCCTTCCAGAATTCTTCCACTCCATTGCAATCTGGAAATATTAAATATTTAGGTATTAATGTTTCTCCTAAGCTGGCAGATTTGATTAAATTAAACCACATCCCACTTTTAAAGAAGGTAGAAGATGATCTAACCAGATGGAGGTCTCTACCCATATCACTCATGGGAAGAGTCACCTCAATAAAAATGATGGTTTTGCCAAGAATTAATTATTTATTTGCAATGATCCCGAGTAAACCACCACCTGACTGGTTTAGATCTTTGGACTCCTCTATCTCTAAATTCCTTTGGAAAGGTAAACCCCGCGTATTAGCTTAAAAACGCTGCAAAAGACCAAGGATAAAGGAGGACTAGATCTACCTAACTTTACCACTATTTCTTAGCCAATAGGCTTCAACACATTTCAGGGTGGTTAAAACACACCCTCTTAGATGAGCCTTGGCTAGATGTAGAACAGGCATTATGCAATAATATAGAGATTTCGGATCTGCCATTCATTAGCTCGATCAGTAAACGACACGTATGCTTTAAAAGCATCAGTATCAGCTCTTCTCTGACAGCATGGTGGGAGTTTCTAAAAATGACGGAGTCTTCACTAATCCCATGCAAACGTACCCCTATCTGGAACAATCCTGACATATTGCTAAACAACAATATGATAAACTTCACAGATTGGAGTTGTAAAGGTATTAAATACCTGGAACATATATTCAAAGGGACAGACTTTATTCCCTTTGACAAATTAATTAAACAATATGGGATTAATAAGAACAGATTTTAGAATATCAACAAATTAAATCTATTGTAAAAAGGAAATTTAAGTCTAATCATATCAATTTACAAATACCACCAAGTGTGTCAGATTTTCTTAATCTCAAAACCCCCAAATTAATGTCTAAAATATACAGGGCACTTTCCAATATAGATGAATCAGTATCACTTCCTATTGCAAAATGGGAAGCAGATCTATCAGTAAGCTGGGACCATAAATTCTGGTCTCAGATATGTTTAAAAACCTTTGAACTGATTAGAAATCCTGGATTACAATTAATACAATACAAAATTCTGCATAGAGTGCACTACACAGGTCATCGGATGTTCAGGATGGGTTTTTACAGCTTCTAACAACTGCTCACACTGTAAAGGCAATACACCTGACAATTACATCCCACGCTCTATGGTTCTGTCCACCTGTTCAGAGGTACTGGTACAGGATTTGTGAAGACTTATCAAAGTGTCTTAAATGCTCTATATCCAGCCTCTCCTTTAGTCTGCTTGTTGGGCGACCTAGATGGTGTCACTACAGAAGATAACACAATCCACATGGCTTTCACTGCCCTATGCATTGCTAAGAAGACTGTCCTCATGAACTGGAAAAATAAAAATAATCTTTATCAACCAATATAGAGATTATTTGTGGGATTATATTAGCCTGAAACAGCTTCTGCTGACACATTAGATCAATCTCTCTGGGCTCCTTTGATCAGCTCCATCACCTAGTGTGGGGGGGGGTCCCGATTCTGTCCGGCTGTGGTTTTGTTGTTGGCGTGGGGTGGCAATATGGGCTGGGGCATCTGGGGGTTCCCTGGGGATGGGTTTTCTTGGGGGGTTTGGCGCTGGGGCTGCGGCCTTGGCCTGGATGGGGTATTGGTGACTCTTAGATGCTGTTTCTCTGGCGGCGGCATGCGGCGCTGCTGGGGATGCCTGTGCCGGCGGACGTAGTTGCCAGCCTGGCGGCCGCACTGTTCCGGGGTTGGTCGGGGGGGGTTGGTGGGGGCTGGGGGCTGGCTGGCTTGGGGGGGCTGGCGGTCATTGGGCTTCACGGCTGGGCTGGGGGGCTTGGGTCCTGGTTGGTGTGGCCGCCGGGAGCATGGGTTGGTGCATGCGCTTGGGCCCGGCTCTGGTGTGGTGTCTTCGATGCATCGGTGCCTCCGCGGGGGGGGGTCCAATAGAGGCGGGGTATACGGGCTTTACTGGGTGTCTTATTGTCTATGTAGTTTGGGAATGACTGGATGATGTGGTGGGGTAGTTTTTTCCCTCTGCTGTGGGGTCTGGTGGGCCGCCCCGCGGGCTGCATGGTGCCCTGGTCTGGAAGGGCCTGGGCCCCCCGCCGCTGGGCAGATTTGGGGTAACTGGGTGTGCCTATGGGGGGTCAGAGGGGGAATCTGGCTCCAGAGGGGGGGGTATTTTGCCCCCTCTGATGTTTTTCCTCCCCATCCCTAAGGCTTCACTTCTCCCGCTCCATCACACCAACACATAGGTAGGGTTTTGAGGTGCGGGTGAGTCGCTGGGATGCGGGGGAGGTGGTACTCCTCTGTCTCCTCGTGGCCGCCTGCATCTCAATTACACATTACAGCTTAGACATTCTCATTACTTACTGTCACATGACACATACATATAGGGCCTTGGGGTGGGCACACTGAATGGCATCCGGAGGGCGGTCTGTTCATTCAGCCTTCCCTCTGGTGCCAGTGCCCACTTCTCAATTTTAAGTTGCACATAGACATTGAGGGCTCTAGGGAGGGGACGAGCTGACACAAGCTTGTGGAGGGTGCCCCTCCCCTGTTTTAAAGCACCCCTGTTTTAAAGCACCTTAGAACAACACACACCAACACTACATTTGAGCGGGTGGGGTGAAGCATGGGTCGTTTTTTTTTTTTTTTTTTTTTTTTCACACCCCTGTTCTCTGTTCTTGTCTGGGCCGGGGGCTGTGAGGATGAGCTGGCCGCCCGGTCGGGGTCTGGGCTGTTGATTTTCTCTGCTGCTGCGGGGACCGGGGTGGTCTTCCTGTCCCCACGCCGGAGCGAAGGGGGTTCAGCTCCGGGATCGGGCGCTGGCTACCGCTCTGGGGGTGGTGGTGCCTGGATCTAGGAGTATAGAGTGCATATGGGGAGTGTGAGTGTGGGTACTGTGTCCATTTTTGTGTGTCTACATGTGGGGCGAAGGTGTGAATATTTGTTTGCGTGCATGAGGGTGGGAACATATGCTTGTGTATATGTGTGCTTGTCGTCTACGTCTATGTGTCAGGTCGGGCCTTAGACTCCGCCTCACTCATCATCTTAGTCGACCCCCACCCCACCACCATGCCCTGCCGGTGGAGGATGCCGCCGGTGCGTTGGTGATTTCTCGCGCCGGGGCAGGATGCTCGGGCGAGCGCCGGCCCGCTCTCGGCGGTCGATTGGCAGGGCCTGGCCCTACTGGCCTTGCTGGGCCCCGTTTGTGGGGTGGGGGGCCTTTGGGTCTCCGGGCCCAGGGCCTGGTCCGCCCTGGTGTGGTCGGCTGCCGGTGGAGCCTGCGGGCTTGCCGCCACGGCACCCTGGGGCGCCTACACTGTGGCTGTCGGAGGTCCCGCCTTCGGGCTCTCCTCTGCCCTTTTTTGGGTGGAGGCCGCGGTTGTCCCTGCGGTGGTTCTCCTGGGGGTCTCGTGCCCTGGGGGCCTCCGGATGTTTGGGGCCCGGGTCTGTTCCGTGCCTGCTTCATGCCTTGCGGGATGGGGCTGTTGTTCCCCACACACACTATTAAACATTTACATGGAGGAACCTTATGAACACAAGCGCGCTCACACACACAGGTGTACACTCAAGCATTCACATTGGTGTAAAAACAGGTGCTCACAGACACACATTGTCTTGATCTGCTGTTGCTTCAAAACTTATTTTGTAATATTAGTTATGTGTGCTGCTCAATAACATTTAACATTTAGAATTTATTGTGATTTATACAGATGTTGGTTGTTGCTGCAGTCTCTTTGATGTTGTGTCTTCGGTTGTTTTCTCTTTTTGTCAGCAGGTATTGAAGCAAATTTCTGTGTTTTTTGTTTTTGTTTTTTCTCTCCCTCTCTCTCTATCCCCCTTTCTCCTTTTTCTCTCTCTCTCTCTCCCCTTCTTTGTTGACTTTCCCCACAACCTTTTTTTTTTTTTTTTTTTTTCCTATCTTCTTTCTTCTTTCTCTCTCTTGTTTTCTCTGTCCCCTGGTCTTGTCTGTCACAGTGTGGTTAATAAAAGGGTAAAATGTAATTAATAATTAATATAAAAAAATAATAAAATAAATAAATAAATAAAGTATAGTTTAATTAATAAAAAAGAAATAAAGCTGTGCATCATGATAGTAATACCATGCATATGTACTGCATGTGTTATCTGTGATATACTGACAGCCAAAATTAATAAAAAAAAAAAAATAAAAAAATCTTAATCGTTCCCCTAAAATTTTTGAATGGTAATGTATTGCAGTTTCCACAATAACATGAAGCAGCAAAAATTGCCTTCAGCATTGATATATAATTACTGAGGCTTGAAGTAAGAGGCGCTCTGGTTGGGAATCACTGATCTAGGCAGCTGTAGATGCATGTTTACCTGAGGCTGATCATAATTTTCAGAGTCAAGTGTGTGGTTTGTGGGTAAAGAGCAACAATGTCATCTTTTCGCATGTTGACTGAATGCTGGGCATCCAGACGCAAACAGAAATCTTCCTGAACCACACGGATGTTCATTGATACAGAGGAAGACGTAAACTCTCATTTATTGAACTCTCTGTAGAGAGAAAAAGACAGTCTGAATCATTGAAAACTGGCATAGTAGCTTCAAAATCAATGCACTATTTAGACATAATTGATATGTTTGATGGGTTTACTATGTAAGAATGTGTGTGTTACCCAGTAAACCATCTGTTCTAGCTGTTGTCGTGTAATTGTGATGTCCTCCTCAAAGACCAACTGCATGTTCTTCTCTCCAACCACATTGACAATCTCTGCTCTCACTGCTTCAAGGGCTTTCGGGCAGGAGATGAGGTGGTAAAGACACCAGAAGGCTGCTGGGATAGTGTTTCCCACTGATGCCCACAGCATGGCAAAATGAGTGCTGTGGACAGAGAAAGAAAGAAAGCTAAGTGTTTGTAAACCATTGGGCATTGGTCCAAACCAATACAGCAGTCAAGATGAGCGTTCACTATGTGTAATACTGTATTTGTTCATGCACATCCTGCTTTCAGCATTTCATCAGACAGAAACTGATGGCAAAAAGACCCTTTAACACAAGTCAATTCATCAAGTCATCAGAAATCGGCAGTCATCTTGGCAACACCCCAGGGCAAGAATGTAATGTGGGAAACAGGCATGCATGTACAAGTCTTTTATACTTGAATGGGGAGGCACCAAAATCTCTCAAAGCGGTTTTGTCAAGATTATGATTCATTAAAACGAGTCAAATCAGCAATAATGTCTGACAGTTAATGCTGCCCTGGCAACTACATGAAAAATAATACGTTTAATTTGAAGAATCAAAAAAAAAAAAAAAATCACTAAAACTGAAACTAAAACTAAAGTGTCAGAATAGCGGAATCCGGTCATAAAAATTGTACTGTATAACGCGTATAATTTTACTATTGCTACTAATAACATTTGCAATAAAACAAATTTAAATATTTACCATAAAAATTAATAATACACAACAGTATTTCTGAAAAATAATAAACAAAATTGATAATTAATTTTTTTTATAAAATAAATTAATTAGAGATGCTTTTGATTACTAAACTTTAATGAAACCATTAAATGGAATCAGAAAATTACTGTAAATCACAGAATGTAGTTTAAAAAAAAAAACTGAATCTGAGAAAAAAATACGACATATTTCATAAGGTTTTTTATATTCCCTTAAAATGTCATTTTTGTTCAACTTTTATAAATTGTTGTTAAATTGTATAAGCTTCATGATTTCAATTAATGCTTTTAGGCATGCTTTTTCATTAAAACAATTTAATTTAACCATTAAAACAGAGTCTAGTAAAATTAAAAAAGTAAAAAAAAAGTAAAATGGATTTCATAGGGCCCTAATTATTGTCAATCTTAAGCGCAAAACAGACAGCGCAACTAGTGAAGTCCAATTCCTGGACCAATTACTCTTATGATCTGATTCATTTTACTGAATCAAAACCATACAGATTACAACTAACTGTGAGACTTAATCTCTGTGTAGTTACTAGTTACTGACTTACTGTTCATATGACAAAGTGTAGTTAAATTGACACATTAACCATATTTCTATTTGTTTAGTGTTGTTGGTTAATACATGCTTAAGGACTGCATCTATGCTGCCTCTAAAACTAAAACTACTGCAAAGAGTCTGCGCAAACACTCCTTTTGTGAGACATTTGTGGTACATTTACTTAGTATTTAAATAATCTCTTTTGGTGCACAAAATCTGGAGACCAGGGTTCTTCATGTCATGATGAGAAAATTATTATATTTTGTAGATGTGACATTTACCATCAGCAACACACTCCACAGTCATATTATGTGGGCCAGGAAGGATTTTAGATTTTCTGTATGAGTGTGTATGTTTGTGTGTGTGCATGTGGAAGAGTCACCTGCTTTATCTCTGTCCTGAAGCGTGTCATACTCTGAACAGGCCGTTCGTGTCTGTATGAACTCGCATGGAGCCCTCCATTCTGCCATTCTTTGAGGATAGAAAAATCTTGTCAGCTTCTCACGAATTTCTTGTTTTTTCCCAGAAAGGCGATGGAACACGGGCCATTAATAAAGGAAAATTGCATCGAACTTCTCAAAGTCCTCTCGCAGCTGATCCAGGCGCAGATTTGACGAATGTCCATATAACGTGTTAAATGTAGTCTGAAACATTACGCATTTACAGAACTCATATAGTTCCGCCTCTTGCCAATCGCTATCAGACCCAGACTCTTCACTGGGCAGAAAACGGTGTTGCAGGACCTGCTGCAAGTTTCCCATCGTGCTGAATGCGAGCGGGTCGAGGGCAGGCCCCTGCAGCAGAGTGTAAGTCCGCTGGATGCTGTCACTCATTCCAGGGAAGAGGCCGCTCCGGATCGGTGGGTAACCGAACGTCCTGGATGCTGCGCTGTCTGAAAACGTGTGGAAATCCAGCTGCTTCCCATGTTTGATCACAGACGGGTACAGGAGAGGGTTCATTATGAATGTTATGTACCTTCCTAAAGAAACACACAAAAATAAATAGATGAATGTCATGACAATGCATAATGTCCAGCAGTTTGACAAGCTCTACTTCAGATAAAAAAAAATTCAGATAATTTTTTGTTGTATATTTTTTGCAATTTATTTAGTGGTGTCTGCTAACATCACTATTATTCATACTCAGAACTAACTCTAAGGATTCCATAACTTGTAACTTGCTATTGGTGCTACAGACTTACAATTCTCAAGAAGAAAAAATAAAATAAAACTCCAAGGAGGAACAAATATAGGTACTGTACCATAATATCAGACTTGCTGAGTCAGAGTGGACTCTTTTGATTCTGTTAAGTAAACCACCTAGAAATTACCCAGAACAAAGTACAAAATAATAATAATAAAAATCACCTCAAATTAATTGAAAAATGACATGGAATATTTGTACTTGTAAAAACTTCTGTCATACAGCAGGACTAATGAAATAAACTACAAATAAAGTAATTAAAAATGTGAAAAAACTTAAATGGTGATGAATTAAAGCATCTAAAATATACACTTTCCCTTTTACATTTATAAAAACTGTAACCTTAAATCTTGATGTTGAAAAAAGGTCCATGTTATTTATCAGCTACTCAGAACTTGCTATTCTCATAACCTCTTTCAGGACCATATATTTTTAATTAACAGAACTATGTCAGCATGTGTTGCATAACAGTGTCTGAGAGGAAGAGCAAAAGGAAACCTGTACAAGAGTCAGCTAAAAATGAGCTACAAGTCAGAAGATGTTCTCGTTTGAAAAAAATGATGTGTATAAATAATGCTAAGTAAACGTGTGTGTGTTTGTCAGATGTACCTGCTATAAGTACAGTAAAAACATCTCCATGCTCCTGCTGCAGTTGTGTAAGAAACTGCTGAGAGTTTTTTCTGAATTCTAAAGCTTTTCCCAGGAATGGAATCCAGCCTTTAATCAGCGGGGGCTCACCGTCCTTCCTGCAGCATGCACACACAATGTAACAGTCATGTTTTTTTTAACATGCTTGTTTCAACAATGTCTGAGAGACTGCCATTCTATGTCATTATAAAATACTCTCAGACAAATACACAAACTCAAACAAACCCCAACCTGCTATCTTAATAATGTTCTCTGTGGTAAAGCAATGATATAATGTGCTAAAAAAATGCTTCGTTGTTTCAGTTTGTGTTGTTTCAAATGACAAAGCCAGGATTCAGTTACTGAGTATACTGTGTAATGATCTACTGCTGATGTATATCTCCCATGCCCTACTTTTCAAGGCTGACCAGAAAAGGATGGGATGGCCCTTTGGGAATTAGTTCTCCAAACTTCCTTTTAAGACTGCAGCTGAACAAGAAAACACACCGCAGCTCATAGTGGGGTAAATCTCTGACTAAAAGCCTCTGCACAGAAACTATACACAAATTAAGTATGGATAGCCTATTCATTTTCAAGTTAACTCGTGTGGCAATAGGCTACATGCAGTGTGCTTCAGTTATGTTGTAATCCACATCCTTGTTTCAACATGTCATGCAAACAAGCGGTTTTGAATCAGTAGGATCTTTGCTCCAAAATAATGCCCGATTCGTGAATGAGTCGTTCTTTCAGTCGAATCTTTTCAATTAATCATTTAAACCAGTTCACGATGCATGTACCATTGGTCTCTAGTACACAATTGGTTAGAATTATATTATAAAATATTATATATAATTATACAATTATATTTAAGATGACATCATGATTTATAAACCAAATCATGGCTGCAACAAATGGATCTGGAACCAATGAAATTATAAACATCTTTATAAATAACATGTAATAAAAAAGTATACCTCTACACATGGCTTTATTAGAGAACACCGCGATGACGTAATCGAGTCACTGAATCGGTTCATATGGTTCAAAGAAAAGATCTTGTCGGATACCCTCAATTTCAAACTGAGAGTAAACATGCTCCCAGTCCTGCTGTGAATTATTCATATCGCCTTAGCAGATACTTCCTTGTCAACGCGGCTTAAAATGTACATTCAGACTAATCATGAATCTGTTGATGCATCATGATTCTTCAAATATTTGAACAAAAGGCGTCTGCCTATTGATAAATACACGCTCCACATAAGCACAATTAAACACAAACATTCATCTAAACAATTTATTCATCCGTATTATTTTATATATTTTTTAAATCGTCTACATGGCTACATTCCCAACAAGCAGCAAACAATATCAGAAAACTCACCGCCTGCGTCCGCAGAAAGCGCAGAACAGCAGCACGGAGATAAAACCCAGAAAGATCGTCAACAAACACTCCAACATTATCAACGAGCCTCTGGGTGAGAACACCTAGAAGACTGGTCCGGAGGAAAACAGGCTTTATGAAGCACTTCACACGACACGTCCAGGTTTGCGGCTGTTACTTTAAAAGTGAAAGAGTGCTTGTCATCACCGCACAAATTAAACATCAGAGTCCAATGGGAGATATGACAAGAAATGAGGAGATTTTCAGAAAGTCCCGCCCAGTGTAGGTCGCTCAATGAAAATTAAATATTGCTCAACAGCTAGGTTCGTATTACTAAACTACTTGGCCATTCAAGCTTCTCTAACGCACACAGCAGAGGAGGAGACTATCCCACAGCCACTACTGTTTATCATTGCCTGATATACTCAGCAGCATTTAAAATATGTATTTGTTGACATATTTTTCAAACAATTTAGGATATAGAATTTTTATTTTGAGGACAAACCTCAAATAGACAGACAGACAAAAGATTGATAGAGTGATACAAATATTAAAATTAGTCTACCTATAAATGAAATATAAACTTGATAAGAGGTTACTGTTTTATATATATTTTCAAGTTATTATTTTGAAAATACTTTTACATAATTAAATAATTGTAAGTCATCTTTTGGCCTTTTTGGAAGGATGCTGAGGGCCTCTAGTGGGGCTGCGTTCAACTAAATTATTGTCAATTAAGGAAGAAGTGGGGGTTAAGAAACACTTTTACAATACATTTATCAATACGATATAGACCTACTTTATTGTCCCTTAGGGGAAATTTTTCTTGGCCTTTGTGTATGTTGCATACAAATCAAACATAAATAACTAAATCCCATATATCACACTTAAAACATACCATACAGGGGAGCAAGACATGTAGACAACTATATCAGGAGTCACACTGCACAACTGAAATAAAACACACTATTGCACAAGCAATAAATAATATAAAACAATGCATATTGTTTGATAATCAATGCTGACCAGAAACAAATCATTGTCCTTTGTCCTTGCCATTCAAAATACTAATAGAGGCAGGCACAAAAGAGTTTTTGAACCGGTTGAGCTGGCATTTAGGCACTCTTCCCGAAGGCCAGGGCCGTCGCTAGGAATTCTGGGCCATGTGACCTGAAAATAAAATCAAAATTCAGATCCACAATTTTCATAGCCATCCAGACAATGTAAGAAGGTCTGTTTTTTTATTGTACAGAGAGTTGACCATACCAAGCTTGGATCCTGTACCTGATTAGACTCTCCAGAACAGCCTGATAAAAACAGTTATGATTTTTTTTATTGACACCATACAGTCTGAGTCTCACAGGGACAACCCCTTTAAAACAACTTTGTGCATTGCTCATGTAAAAGCCACACCCTAGTGTTTCAACCTGTAACCTATAAACACTAAAGCACTTTCCCCACAGAATGTGAGAGGTCACACAAAAGCAAGTTTATACTGTATTTGTCTGCATGTGTTTGGGGGTCAGCTGCATCACTTCAGATGCAGTTCTGGCAGTGCCTGATTGAAAACAGAAGGATTCTCTTTATACAAAATAAATCTCTTCCTCGTTTTCTTTCAGCTGTCTCTTTCTTCTCTCAGTCTGTGACTCAGTGTGTGTGTGTGAGAGTGTATGTATGCCAGCAGCGAGTCCTACTGATCCACAAATAAAGGTTTCTCTGTTTGCCTTTTCTGTGGTTCTTTTTCAATGCTGCCAGTAAAGAAACACCAAACTGGCTTTCACTAACCCCAACACTACATAACTTGCTTAAGTTTTAGTAAGTTTAACTTGCTCTGCTTAAGAAGATTGTTGTTGCTAATTGATTTAATGGGAAGTGGAGTAATTGAGAAATCAATGGCAACATCAATGGCTCAATTATCCAGTACTAAATAGTAAAGAATCATAGAAATATTATAAAGGATGATCTCCACAGCTTCATACAAACACCACATTTAATTTGACATGTTAAAAAGTGTACACTGTTAAAAAAAATCAAAGTTGTAAATAAAATAAAGATCGCAGGAGAATGTTTTAAAACAAAATAGTATTTCAGTCTTTCCACTTCAAATTCAGTTACTTGCCATTTCTTTGTAATTATTTGTGAAATCGAATGTCGACAGAGAAAGATCACATTTTGATAGTTGTATGGAGCACATATGTATATATGTAACAAATTTGTTCGGAATTAGAAGTGATTAGCAGTCATCTGTGTTTTAAGTACAAAATATTAAGTGCACGATCATGGTTGTATTTTTACATACATATTTACATCACTTGCAAGAATAGGCTCTTTGTCTTTTTGTCTATGTCATAAACAGGATATATTGACCAATATTTAATGTACTAAATTAACCCTCTGGTATTGTTCATTTGGGGGTCACACTTGTGTTGTTCGCGGTCAAAACTGACCGAACACCCGAAATGTAACTTTTTTTATTTTCAGTAAAATAAATGTCATATATTTTTGTTCCATAATATTTTTTATTTTTTGTTTTGTATTTTGAGAGAATTTCATTGTACTAATTAATATTTATGCAATAATTATGACCCATTTTTTCCCCCATTGAAAAAAATATATAAGATTTTGATATTACTTTTCAATTATGGCAGTATTTCATGTTAAAATAGAGACAATGCCTTTAAAATCCAATTTTTTAAGTCAGATTAGTGCCATCTGGTCGGAGTAAAAAAAGAAAAACATCTGCAATTCATGGTTTACCCATAGATTCCTATATAGCTCTATATAAAAGGCTTATAAACTCTCTAGTGGTTTTTAGGCATAAAGACTTATTTTTACTAAGTTGTGGACCTGGATATATATTTAGACATGCTCAAAGACAACTTTTTGTAAAAGTTTTGGTTTGAAATGTTAGTTTTTGCATACATTTTACTACAGTCAAACCTGAACACAGAGAAAGGCATTTTGTTACACATAACATCAAAATTGTAACAAAAATGACCGGGAATGCTTTATCAGAGATTAATCAATCTGATTTCAACCTCTTATTCGAGTCTTCTGGCTCAATTTTGCCATATTGTTACAGCCACACCAATTCATTTGTGTGTGTAGAATAGTGTTGTGTCTGTGAGTGTGTGTAAGTGACTGTGTTTGAGTGTGTGTGTCTGTTTTGTACTCTTGATGTTTTAGTGTGTAAATCCTTCCTTGGTGTCTTTGTTTTGATAGCATTTTTGGTCGAATTATTGATATTATTTCATACATTTGCAGAAACATGCTTTGTGTTACAGTCACACTAGTTCATATATGTGTCTGTGGGGGGGTGGAGTGTGTCTATTTTGCACTCTTGATATTTTGGAGTGTCACCCCTTTATTGCTGTGCACTCTTTTTCTGCATCGTGAATAATTTCTAGATTGTACACACAAAAAAAATTCTCTGTATTTTTGCAAATTTCCCATTAATTTCAAATGGCGGCCATTTTTGACCGCGAACAACACAAGTTTCGAATCAATTCCACAATATTTTTTTTTTGTGGTCACATAGCAACTGCCATAAAAGTCAACAAGTTTTGTACCATTCCAATGAAGTAGCGATTTTTTAAAATTCGAAACATTTTGTTTCCGGTCTAAAATGACCGACCAACACCAGAGGGTTAATGAAGACATTTTCATCAACAAATAATGTAAAAAACATAACATGATCAGCCTCAAACAATCACAGTAGGTTATTCCTATTTCTTCCTCGGTCTTCCACTACAACCTTTATATTAATCTGAAACTCAAACCCTGTGATACAGGATTATTATTGGTAGAACCTTTATACCATCTAAATTAAGGATCAAGCAGTCTCACACTTAATCTTTGATCTACCCAGAATGCAGCATAGAGAGGCTGAGTGAATGTGGTGTGGACTCTGTGAATGAGGCTCATTTTGTCAGAGACGCTGTAGAAGGACAGAGTTCCTGCACTGTGATCCACATACACTCCTATTCTAGAGGAGCTGGAGACTACAGGGAGTTCAGTCGGTACATTACTGTGCCAGAACAGACATTTCTGAAGAAAGCACATCAAAGACCAGGCATGTTTATTACCTCCAATTCTACTTTCAGCACAGTCTCCCTTCCTGCCAATACTCTTATATGACACTGCTATACTCAACCAATTATGTCCACTCCATCCAACCTCCCAGTAAGAGCGTCCACACACAATCTCCCTACACAACACCTGAAGGTAAGGATCAAATCTTTCTGGATGATCAGGATATGGCTGGCTTATTTGAGTGTCAGTAAACACTCTGTTCCCTTCAGACAGACATAAGCGTTTATGTGCTGTGTTTGGGTTCAGAGTGAATCAGCCGCAGCCGCAAGAGAAAACGCATATGTAACAGTGGACTTCGGTCTTAAAGGGGAAGCGGTCCAATATTCGTTCTGTCTGCCATTCCTATTAATCATAGCACATTGCTAGAAAATCTCTCACTGCTCTTGACTAAATCACTTTTGTAACTTTAATAAGAATAAAAAAAAATAAAACAAATAATGATATATTTATATATATGTATAGAATCTATACATAATACACATGTTAATTATATATATCATAGATAGATAGATAGATAGATACAGCACTATCTATCTATGATAGATATAATTAACACGTGTATTATGTATATATTCTATACATATATATAAATATTATTTAAAAAATAAAAAAATAATAATGATATATTTATATATATGTATAGAATCTATACATAATACACGTGTTAATTATATCTAAATAGATAGATATAATTTACACAGTGAAGACTAATTAATTTACACAATGTAGCTTTTCTTATTTATTGTAGATTTTTGTCCTATTGCTTGCAATTAGTTTCTTATTCTTATTTTATCACTGACTGTTTATTTATCTTCAGTGAAATTGAGTTTTTTTGTGTCTCTCTTTTTAGGCTTGTATTAGTTTGATATTGACATTGGTGACAAGGATTATGAAAATTCTATAGTATCAAAGATTTTAATATCATAAAAACCTTTTTAAAAGAAAAAAATTACTATATCATGATATATATCGTTATCGTGATATAAAATTAGTCATATTGTGATATAAGATTTTGGTCATATCGCCCACCCCTACCTCAGGGCTTGTTTTTTTTGCTCTGATATGCATTATCAGCTATTAGACCTTTTATTAAGACGTGTGCCTTTCCAAATCATACCCATTCAATTGAATTTGCCACAGGTTAAATTCACTCAAAGTGTAGTAACATCTACAAGCAATATGAATGCTCCTGAGCTAAATTTCAATTGTCCCAGACAAGGGTATGAATACTTATGCAATGGAATCATTTAAGTTTTTTATTTGTAATAAATTTGCAAAGATGTTAAAAACCTGTTTTTTGCTTTAACATTATGGTGTATGGAGTGTAGATTGATGTGGGAAAAAAAGTAATTTAAAGCAGTTTAACATAAGGCAGCAACATAAAAAATTATTAAATGAAAATAATTAAGGGGTATGAATACTTTCGCAAGGCACTGTATGTGTGTGCGTGCTAATCTTGTTACTTACATTGTAGGAACTCCTTCCTGCTCTCATATTCATGAGTGGGAATGATCTGGATGTATCTCACTAAGCAAACCAACAGACATCCCCAGTGAAAACACATTTAAACAATTCCATGTTCATTTTAATTCACATTAAATTGACTGATATTTGACTTATTTCAAAAAGTAAGTGTCTCCAGTATTTTACCTCTAGCAGATATCTTTTTTATCTCCTCTCTGCAGAAATGTTCCAGTTTCTCTCTCAGATTTACCAACATCATCAAAAGAGAGACGAGAACTGACAGTGATGCTGGGTGAGTCTGTAGATCCAGGAGGAACAGAGAGAGACTGGAAACGCTACACAGACACAAAGACACAAGAGAAACACCAGCTAAAGACAGAAACATTTGATAGAAACACAATCTCTGTAAAACATGCTCTTCTTATCCTAAAGAACACTGTCCTGTTCATCAGATCTCTGTTACCTGGAGGAAATGGATGTGATGGTCTGTGTGTGAAAGCTGCTCCAGCTCAGCGTTTCTCCTCCTCAGATCTTCAATCTCCTGCTCCAGTCGCTTCAGTTGTTCTTCAGCTCGACTCACTTCAGCCTTTTCCTGATCTCTGATCAGCTGTGTCACCTCAGAGCGGCTTCTCTCAATGCAGCGGATCAGCTCAGTAAAGATCCTCTCACTGTCCTCCACTTCTGCCTGTGCAGAGCGCTGTTAGGACACACAGAGAGAGAAGCATCAGAATCAGTCCATTCACTCAGCTCTTACTGCTGCCTCACAGCTTGTTCCCCACAGTGGGCTTCAGTGGGACTGAAAGAGCTCCAGCACTGGCTCCTCACTGACTGACTGAGGAGAGTCCTAACTGAGTCTGAAACAGCTCTTCAGCAGCCAGCAGTTGTTCTTCTGCTCAAAACTCACCTTGTGAGACGCTACAGTCTCTCTCAGCTCCTCAAGCTCCTTCTGTCTCTCCTGGATTCTCTGATGTAATTTTCTCTGGGTCTCTTCCAAGTGTTTCTGTAAGACCACAGAAATGTGAAAAATCAGTCCTCTGTATAGTTAGGCGGATCTTAGCCAGATTAAGTGGCCATTTAGTCAAAAGTCTCACTACGCAAGACAGGAGAATTATTAACATGTTCTGATACTATATCATCATAACCTATATTTCATCAGCTCACTATAAAAGTTTATCATTAAACAGGAGGACAAATTTCACTCCTGCTTTTCTCTGTCCTTTCAAAAGGAGATGAATTGAACTTGTGACCACACCATGATAACATAATAAGCCTTCAATTCACCTAATTTATTTAAAACATTACTGTACAGGATATCTTCCTATCATGTATAAGTTAAAAAGCATATTAAACATATGGTATAAAATACATTTATTTTTGTATGATCCAGTTCATACCTGTTTCTCAGTCCTCTCTGCAGCAGCTGATACAGTGTTGTGGTCTTTGTGTTCATCTACCATACACATATAACATATACACTGCTGATCAGTACGACAGAAAATTTCCTTCAGTTTATCATGTTGAGGGCAGATCATCTCTTTTAATTCTCCAATGGCATCTGTCACTTTGTGTCGCTTGCCAGAGCGAAATTCTTCATGACGTTCAAAATGGGTTTGACAATAAGATTCCAGACACACCAGACAGGACTTGATGGCTTTATATTTTCTCCCAGTACAGACGTCACACTCCACATCTCCAGATCCAGAGTAACACTGAGCAGGACGAGCAACTTCTAGTTTTGTCTTCTTGAGTTTCTCCAGCACTGCAGCCAGCATGGTGTTTTTACTTAAAACAGGTCTTGGAGTGAAGGTCTGTCTGCACTGAGGACAGCTGTAGACTCTCTTCTGATCCCAGTAACCTGTAATACAGCTCATACAGTAACTGTGTCCACAGGGAATGGTCACTGGATCCTTCAGTAAATCAAGACAGATTGAACAGTTGAACTCCTGAGCCCCTGAAATACTGGATTCTGCCATTTTACAGCATGTAAACACAAATATAAACAGAGACACAGAACTGTTATATTCCCTAGTTTCCTTGTTTTGTGTTAAGAGTGACGTGTGCAATACCGTTGCGTCTGTACGTGAGACACACCTGCATTATCTGGAAACTGTTCATAAAAAAAAAGGTCCACAAGTTCAGCAACTGTGAAAAATGCAAAGCAACACTGAGCAACTAGATGGCGATCTAACACTGTTTTTCGTGTCAGTGTGCTAGTGTCTAGCAGTGATTAGTAGATTAGTATATAAATAAATAACAATGTTAGTTTTCTACATAAATTAATATTTGTCTACAAAACCAGTGCCGATCATTTAAGCAAAAGCTTTTAAATTAAACATTTCTGAGACTATTAGAATCAAAACCAAAATGGAAGTGCAAGGGCATACCATTCAGTTTTAACAAGAAAATCATGAAAAAGATGACTGGTTCCAGGGGTGTGCGTGATTCCCGGACTCGTAGGGGAGGTTTGCGAGCTTGTGGTGGGGGTCAGACAGCTGTCCGGTCTCGCTCAGTGCAGTTTTCATATATGGTCACGTAATCATGGCAACCTTGACGTACCCATTCTAAAAACAGACCAGACACTACAGGAGCGCGTGGAGGAAGGTGACGAAGCGTTTTGTACGCGTCCCACACGGGGAGACAGCATTAAAACTGCATTTCTTTTGTAAGAAAATCAAAATAAACAGAGCAGCCAGCACACACCAGAGTGTGTTCACCAAGCGCGTGCGCTCTTGATGAGCGTGGATTTGGATTATTGGTGGTCAAGAACGCGCGAGACCATGGAGAGTTTGGAGAGGCAGCTGATATGCCCTATTTGCCTTGAGATCTTCACCAAACCGGTTGTGATCTTACCGTGCCAGCACAACCTCTGCCGCAAATGTGCCAATGACATCTTTCAGGTACCAATATACAAAACTTAACGTTAACTATTTTTTAGAACATGGTATTTCATAACACAATATATTTAATTAAACATCTTGAGAAGCTGGTATGGAAAGTTAGTATAGGCCTATTACTGGTTCAGGATTGTGTAGTGCTTGGAACAACCAGTTTAGACTAGCTAATGCTTTCTAAAATGTTCCAAAAGTACCAGTTTAAGCTTGATTTTTCCAGGGGTGATTTTAAAATCAGCAGCTGTACTGCTGTATAATGATGGCAACTTGTTATATATAATACATATTTGTGTGTGTGCAATTAAGTTATGGGTGATTTCATTCTTCCACTGAGACCAGATCTAATATAGACCTAGTATATTCAATTTCCTTGCAAGGACATTTTTATAGATATGTACTTGTGTGTGTTTTAGGCCTCAAACCCCTACTTGCCCATACGAGGAGGTTCTTCATTGGGCTCTGGTGGCCGGTTCCGCTGCCCATCCTGTAGACATGAAGTGGTTCTGGATAGACATGGAGTGTATGGCCTGCAGAGGAACCTGCTGGTGGAGAACATCATAGATATGTACAAACAGGAATCCAGCAGGTACTGTTACTATAACTAAACCTTCCAGCTTCGTATTCTCCTCCAATCATTTATGTTGTATAATCATTTGGAATCCTATTGAACCCATACTTTCCTCCCATTCTATTCTATTATTTCAGCACGTTGTCAGTTTGTGTATGTGTTGGGCTATATTTATAAGTAGGCCAATGTGACAGGAGCTATTTCAGACACACTTTCTGTGTTTATCAGTTGCCCCAACACACACACACACACACACATTTGGAAACGCATCAACATGAACAACAGCAGTTACTTTCTCTCACTTCTCTCTCTTTTGAAGATTCATATTCTATACTCTATATACTTATATCCATTTTAAGAACTAGTAGGTCTAAAGGTAATTTATTTAAAATCTCTCTGTCAGCAGCAGTAAGCCTGAACCAGAACTGAAGAACGATGTGTTGATGTGTGAGGAGCATCAGGATGAGAAGATCAATATATACTGTGTGACCTGCTCTGTTCCCACTTGTTCACTATGTAAAGTTTTTGGGAGTCATCAGTTCTGTGAAGTTGCTCCACTCAAATCTGTCTACGAAACACAGAAAGTGAGACTGCTTTAAATCTATCTTTCTGCTTTTCTCTCCCTGCACCTCTGTATTTAATCTTCATGATGATTGATCAGTTTATATTTATGTGATTGTGTGTGCAGACAGAGTTGTCTGATGGCGTTGCCGTGTTGGTTGGCAACAATGACAGAATTCAGGGCATCATCAGTCAGCTAGAGGAAAGCTGCGGAGCTGTGGAGGTCAGTATGTGTGTGTTATCAGCAGCAATGACTGTTTTTTTTTTCTTCTGTTGAACATTTCATCATAACTTTCAGTTATTTCTTACATTACGGTCTAAGTAATGATATCAGTTCATGTGTTATTGTGTGTAGGAGAATGGTCGTAGGCAGAAGTCTCGTGTATGTGAGTGGTTTGATCATCTGTATGCTCTTCTGGAAGAGCGCAGAGGAGAACTTACACTGAAGATCACTGCAGAACAGCAGGAGAAACTTGACTACATCGGTGGCCTACAGCGCAAGTACATGCACACACACAAAAATGCTGCACACTATACACAAAAATAAAAAAGTATTTCTACAATATTTGTCTGATGAAAAATTCGAAATATACATACATATATATATATATATATATATATATACACACTATATTGCCAAAAGTATTGGGTCGCCCCCTTCTAATGAACAGGTTTGACTACTTTAGTCATTTCTATGAGTACAAATCTTAATGTTAAAGCATATAATGATTATCTTGGAAATTGTGTGCTTCTAATATTATAGCAACAGTTTGGACAGGACCCTTTTCTATTCTAACATGACAATGCCTCTGTGTATAAGGCAAGGTTCAAAAAGAAAATGATTGATTCAGTCAGTGTGGAAGAACTTGACTGGTCTGCATAAAACCAAGTCCTAATCCCAGTTTAACACCTCTGGTGTGACTGTAAATGCAGACCTTGAGCCAAAAACTCATCACCAAACACCAATGGACATCTTCATCCTGTTCAAAGGTTTTCACCCCCCGGCTCTTAATGCATCGTGTTTCCTTCCGGAGCATCATTTGAACCTTTTTTTAATAGTTGTTTGCACAGATTCTGCAAGGGGTTCCCAAACTTTTGCATGGCACTGTATGTTTACACAGTCTGCTAATCACAGCAATCACCTATGCAGTTACAGAGAGCACCTGGATAACACAGCCAAACTAGTGGAGACAGGAATTCAGACGATGGAGGAATCTGAGATGGCCCTCTTCCTGCAGGTCTGCCAAGTTTTTTTATTGTAGTCTTGCATGTTTTTCTTTATCAGACACACTTAAAGTAATTTAATGTTACATATTAGAAAAGACAGCATATTTTTCCTAAGCAATGCAATACTAAGTTTTTAATCTACATGTCTCTGTAACAGAACACGAAGCCTCTACTGCAAAAGTAAGATTCAAATAATCATTTTACTGATTATAACTTTTTTTAAAACTTGTAGACACTTCTCTATTATGCCATTTTATTCATTGTCTTCTTCGTCTCAGGATAGCAGAAGGCAGGAATGTGTCTCATTTAGAAAAGGTGGAACGTGGATATGAAAAAATGGATCATTTCACTGCAAACTTCAGCCCTGAACGAAGAGCAATACTCAGCATAGATTTTACCAAGGGTAAACTAACCATAATCTTAACATAGGGTTGTCAGTTTTTTTTTTATCTATTTCTTTATAGAAGATCTTTCTCTCGGTTATTGTAGATGGTGACGACAATGAAGAGGATGATGATGAGGAAGAATTAGCAGGTACTGTTAATCCAGAGACTAAGACATCTTCAGTGGCTACGCCTGCCCCGGGCCAGCAGAGACAAACCCCTGTACCGACCTCTCCACCCATGGCAGCTTCAGGGGCTACGCCCATCCCATCCCCGCAGAGACAAACCCCTGTACCGACCTCTCCACCAATGGCAGCTGACTCCACCCAGATGTCATCAAAACCTAGCCAATCAGTGAACACCAACGCAACAGAGAACACACCCTTATTTACACCCACTCCAGACATCAGTCACAATTCTTCTACAGACGCACCTGCTCAGGTAAAATTCTGTCTCCTTTAACGTCTTTGCGCACGGAGTCCGAAATTAACATCCGAAATTTACACGTTAAAAAATAAATACGACCTCATGTTGTCAATCATGTTTACACACTGCCTCCAAAACTTTGGCCCGTCATAGAATTCGGATCAGGTTTGATTTTCTGCATTTTCAGATCCGTAGCATGCATTTTGATATAGGAAAGGATGACAAATACAGAAAAAAAATGAAAAATGCATATGAAATTTCACACTCGGTGTGCAAGGACCTTTACGCTCATCCATATTTGTGATGCCTTGGAATTGTGATCATTTAATAAAAATTTTTTGGATTGGTCAGTAAGTGTTTTTAACTTCGGTTAGTGAAAGGCACAGAAAAACATCTGAGGACGTATAGGGATCATAAACAGTAGCTACGTTTACATGGACACTTTTTTCTTCCATCCGAATGAATTCATTCTGATTGTCAAATCCGAACGTAGTGTTTACATGAACGCCAAATAAAGTGATCGGGTTGATGTGATCGTTTATATGTCACAAGCTTCTGATCGGATTTAATCTTTTGACATGCGCACACTGCATGAATATTCAGTTTCCCGCTGTTCTCGTGTATTGTTTTAAAAAGCACACTTGATATTTATTTACTTCGGGTCCTAATTAGTCGACGACCAGCACATTAATTATTGTTCAAGGTTCTTGTTTATTTGTCACATACACAATCATACAGGGTATAATCAGTAGTGAAATGTAGTGAATTGTGCAGTGCTGCTTACTTTAGAAAGCCGTAAAAGTGTCCCTTCCCGTGCCCAAAACCAGTTGTCTGTGGCTGAGAGTCTTAAACAAGGACTGGTGGGACGTTGTCCTGCTCCACTTCACAGACGCTGAGTGAAAGCAGCTTTTTAGAATGACTGGACACTCATTTATAACACTTTTATTCACCAGGAAGAACAGCTCGTTCCGTGCGTCATAATGCTATTTTTACGTCACTGCACATGCGCAGTACTTTCCAGTTTCGTGTTTCAATCAGATCAAGTGTTTACATGTCCTCTCGTTCGGATTACAAAAGGAATAAACCACCCCTTACGATCCGATTGAAATTTTAATCAGATCTGGCCAATTCAATCCGATTGACGTGTTTACATGTGACTTTTTTATTCCGATTGTGCTTCTAGTCCTATTACGATCGGATTATAGGGTCCATGTAAACGCAGCTAGTGGCTGCTGTATTGGGATCAGCTTATATTTTGCTGAGATTACCTTATGATTCAAACTAACATGGCAATTTATAACTGTTTTATGTTTTGTTGAATTGGTGTTGATGGCTAATTTATGAGATTTCATTCCTACGTTTTTGTATCATCTGGTTACATCCTAGTGAGTTAGTAGTGGACCTTCATGCTTACTTTTTTCTAAAAATCTGTACAAGACCACACCAAAATATGGACACTTTTGTAGTTTATTTTCCTTTGTTTTATATTATGGGATTTAAAATTAGTCAAGTTACTTTTTGTCAAACAAAGTAGAACATGTGTTGACAAATTCAGTGAATTATTACAAAATTATAATTTTCTACTGCACAAGTTTTCTTACAGAATTCAACATGTTGAAAAGTGAAAATGTTAGCCATGTCAGATGTAGGATATTCATGAAAAGAAAGATTTTACTTTTTCAACATTACCAACTTTTACATAGTTTATATGGTTCTTTATATATTTATCATTTATAATGTTACCTTGTCTCTCAAAACTAAAGCGAAATTGAGAACATAAAATGCAACTGCCTGCCTGGGAAGAGTGTAACAATCTTTTCAACAAATATACAGCTCATGTCTTTTGGCCACAAGAGATTTCATGAATGTCACAATATCGTTCTCATATATGCTTTGGTAAATTCAGTTACTTATATTAATCAGAAACCAGAAAAAAACGAGTAATAACTGAAAGTGTCCTGAGAAATACAACTAAACAGAATTAAAGAACAATACAAACACTGTCCATCCAGAGGCTGTCCATCATTAAAATGGGATTTAAACATGGGGAATAGGCTTTGTAGTTTGAGAATCTTGTTGTAGTCAAAACCTGAAAGTTTTTGTCCCAAAAGAGCTGTGAGGACAAAACCAGAATAATCCTGAATTACGAGTGACAATCACAAAACTCCTAAATGCCAAACTCTGACCTGCCCCATCTTAGTTATTTAAAAACTATTTCATATGACCACAGATAGATGCTGTATTCTGTTATGATCACAAATCACTATAAAAACCTTTGTTTTGTTTTGTTTCCGTTTATCTGTTTCTGTTTCTGTTTCATCACCATCTGTCTCTTTCCATCTCACTTTCTCCTTTTCCATATATTTAGGTAACTGGCGGTTCCAACCAGACATCGGAGGATGGCCCACGCCACGTTTTCTCTTTTTCCTGGTTAAATATGCCAAAATAATACCAGACTCTGTTAAACCTGCAACATCACAGTGACGTTCCAGAAAGCCTATTACTTCATAACTAGGCTAATATTTTGTTACTTTGACATAAATATACATTTAATAGCAAGGTAGGAATTGGAAAAGATAAAAAAAAAAAAAAAAGTTAAATATTCATTGATAGGCTAATATTTTCTGTTAGCTGACTAAAATGCAAAATAAAGTTTTATGAACGTGTTGTCTGTCTTTTGTATATGTTAATACTGAGGATATGCCTGTTCCAATTACTTAAAAGAAATAAAGGAAAAGGCCTACAAAAAGACTCTAAACAAAGTATGCAGAAGAGTTAACTCTGAACATGTCATGTCACTTTAGAAATTAACAAAAACATATGCGTATACATATAATGTAATTGTGTAAGCCTATTATTTTCCAAAATCGTCCATAATCTTGCGGTTGTTGCTCGCGCGCTGGGCCAGTTGTTCGGCTCGCGCCATCTGCAGCACCTCGCGCAACAGGTGAAAAGTCAGATCCAGCGAAATTGGCGGATCCTCAGACCGGCGCTCCCGCTCCTCGAGGCTGTTCATGATCGCGTTACCTACACGACCGAGCTTACCTCCTAACAGCCGCTGCGTGAGCTGCAGCTGAAGCGCCTCGGTGCGTGATGGTGATCTCCGGTCGGCGTTGTCCAGCCTGATGAAGTACTCCTCTCCTAAGCGCATCAACACCGGCAGCTGCGTGTTCGTGTGTCCGGGAGCGGATCCAGAAAGCGAGACGAAGACACCGAGAGACACAGCAGCGAGTAGCACGTGCAGCTTCATTGATGCAAACTCCCGGTAATCTGAATAAACGTAATAGAATAGGCGATAAAAACGTGATTACTTTTTTCTTTCTCTTTTTATTATTTAATGTGTGCATTACAAATTTTATAGCCTACCATAAAAGGCTATTTCTATAGACCCATATAGCCTAGCTATGCGTGTTCTAAAAGTCTGAGACTAGCTACTGCTTATTTCACCTTTTTTTTTTTTTTTGTATGATCTGAAAATATTCTTTTCCGATTGAGCATTTTTTTTTTTTTTTTACATGCGGGCAGTTACACCAAACTGGATCCCGTTACGCTTTCACGTTTCATGCATTTTCCTTTTTTTTTTTTTGCAGTGTAGTCTCACGTCATAAGTTTGATAAGTTTCAAAATTCTTTACCTTATTTCTGGCTTTAAGAATAAAAAAGTGGGCTCAGACTTTTGATTCGATTTCATTACAAACAATTATTTCAGGTAACTAACACTTTCTTACACAGCACATTAACTCGTTAACATCTTAAGTTAACATGTCATGTCAAAAGGCATAATTCGAGTTCATGCTTACCTCAGTCGGTGTCCTCCGGAAATTACCTCGTTTGTGAGAGTCGCGTGTCGGTGCAGCTCGAGCATCGGTGGGGTTTATTTATATGAGCCGAGCATCTTCTGAGATGACAGAATCACCGGAATGAGTCATGGAATAATTGGCTGCGGTTCGAGTAAATCCAAAATGAAAATGCTCTTGCATTCCGTCGTGTGTTTAGTACACGCTGTAGATTTAATCGAGAGACAGTCTCTTCTGAATTAACCGGGACTTTGTTAATTCGTGTTAATGAATCTGATTCAACCGCCGGTAATTGAGAGCCTCTGCTGATGACGCACTGACGCGCCGAGGGAGAGCAGCGCAGCTCCACCTGCTCAAAACACTGGCACCGATGCGCGCGAGATCTGAGACACGAGCAATCAATGAATCCAGGGTACGGGGTCAGAGGGCCTCCCACGCGGGATCAGCTTATTTACATTTTACCCTAAATAATCACCAACATTGACAAAATTCATTCATCCATCCATTTTTTCTTCTTCTTCAAATTGCCTGTCGTGGGAATGCTGGAGCACAAACATGAATGCCCAGCAGTGACTACAGGGACTTTCTTGCTGTGAGGGGACAGTTACTGAGTCACCACTCTGCATTATACTAATAATGTATTCATGTTCATGCCTTATTTAGGAGGAACATGTGCTTTTTCCTTTAGTAGAATGTTAGCCTGTAGGGAATGTGAATTTATACGCATTACGCA
Source organism: Schizothorax lantsangensis (assembly GCA_027422415.1). Lineage (NCBI taxonomy): Eukaryota > Metazoa > Chordata > Actinopteri > Cypriniformes > Cyprinidae > Schizothorax > Schizothorax lantsangensis. The sequence goes on along the minus strand of CM049845.1, from coordinate 29,107,367 downwards.
GTTTCATAAATAGGTAATAGGCCTATGTTTGTTAAAAAAAGCTTTCATTTACAGTTTTTTTTTTCTGCTAACAAAATGTTTATTCTAAACGTTTTACTAATGTTCCTATTAAAGGGATAGTTCACCCCAAACTAGAAGTCAGTGGGGGCTACCAACTGCTTTGTTACCAACATTCTTAAAAAATCTTGTTTTATGTTCAACAGAAAAAAATAAACTCATGTTTGGAACTTGTAAATTGGCAAAATTTTCATTTTTGTGTGAATTTTTGCTGCATGAAATAATTATTAAAGAATGTTCTCTGAACTTTCAAAAGGTCTAGTTTGTTTGTTTGTATAGGCTATATCCATTTTTTTATAACTTTTTTCTTGGTTATAAGGGAACATTCCTTTTTGAGAGAATGAGCTTTATGAGAATGAGAATGAGCTTTATTGGCCAGGTATGTTTACACATACGAGGAATTTGTTATAGTGACAGAAGCTCCACAGTGCAACAGAATGACAGCATCAGGACAAGACACAGATAATAAAAGAATAATATACAAATATACAAATAGGCAATGTACAAAATAGCAAAAACACAATATATAATATAGACAATTATGTGTGTACAGGTCTGATATGTGCAAATTTGAAATGAAAAAAATAAGTATGTGTGATTGTGTTGTGTGTTCCACGTTTAGTGTCAAGTGTTCATGAGATGGATAGCCTGAGGGAAGAAACTGTTCCGGTGTCTGATCGTTCTGGTGCTCAGAGCTCTGTAGCGTCGACCAGATGGTAACAGTTCAAAGAGGGAGTGTGCTGGATGTGAGGGGTCCAAAGTGATTTTGCCAGCCCTTTTGCTCACTCTGGATAAGTACAGTTCTTGGAGAGTGGGGAGGGTTGTACCAATGATTCGCTCAGCAGTCCGGACTACCCTCCGTAGTCTTCTGAGGTCAGATTTGGTAGCTGAGCTGAACCAGACAGTTATTGACGTGCAGAGGACGGATTCAATGATGGCGGAGTAGAACTGTTTCAGCAGCTCCTGTGGCAAGTTGAACTTCCTCAGCTGATGAAGGAAGTACAACCTCTGCTGGGCCTTTTTCACAATGGAGACTATGTGATTGTCCCACTTCAGGTCCTGGGAGATGGTGGTGCCCAGGAACCTGAATGACTCCACTGCAGTCACCGTGCTGTTCATGATGGTGAGTGGGGGGAGAGCAGGGGGGTTTCTCCTGAAGTCCACGATCATCTCCACTGTTTTGAGCGTGTTAAGCTCCAGGTTGTTAAGACTGCACCAGACAGCCAGCTCCTTAACCTCCTGTCTGTAAGCAGACTCGTCACCGTCCTGAATGAGGCCGATCAGTGTGGTGTCGTCTGCAAACTTCAGGAGCTTGACAGAGGGGTCTTTAGATGTGCAGTCGTTCGTGTAGCGAGAGAAGAGCAGTGGGGAGAGAACGCAGCCCTGAGGAGCTCCAGTGCTGATAGTACGGGTGCTGGATGAGAATTTTCCCAGCCTCACTAGCTGCTGCCTGTCTGTCAGGAAGCTGTTGATAACTGAAGGTCACATGATCACAAACGGAAATCACTTCCGTGAAGTGACCATCGCATGTTCCCTTCGCTAACGGACTTCTGGAAGGGCCCTTCGTGAAGGGATTAATTTGTTCACTTTCGTTTGGAACGTCCCTACAAATGGCGTCCCCTTCCCGAAGTGCCCTTCGGGGGCGCAAAAAAGCCATTTGGAATTCGCCCTTTATCCCCCTTTCTGTAAGCATCTTCTTTGGCCTGACGGAGCTGTCTGAGTTTTGCAGTGAACCATAGTTTGTCGTTGTTGTAGGTTAAATGAGTCCTGGTAGGAATACACATATCTTCACAGAAACTGATATATGATGTTACAGTCTCTGTGAGCTCGTCCAAATCGGTGGCAGCAGCTTCAAAAACACTCCAATCAGTGAGGTTAAAACAAGCTTTTACATTTATGCATTTAGCAGACGCTTTTATCCAAAGCGACTTACATTGCATTCAAGTTACAGTTTTACATTTTGACCAGCTCTTGCTTTCCCTGGGAATTGAACCCATGATCTTGGCGTTGCTAGCGCCATGCTCTACCATTTGAGCTACAGGAAAGCCTTTCTAGTCTTTCTCTGCTTCATTAGTCCATCTTTTAACAGTTCTTAATACAGATTTTTCAGATTTGAGTTTCTGCCTGTAGGTTGGTATAAGATGAACTAATCAGTGATCAGAGAGTCCTAAAGCTGCCTGTGGGACAGAGTGATATGCATCTTTTATTGTTGTGTAACAGTGATCCAGTATATTACTGTCTCTGGTGGGACATGTAACATGCTGTCTGTATTTTGGCAGTTCACGGGAGAGATTTGCTTTATTAAAGTCTCCAAGAATGATTAAAACAGAGTCTGGGTGTTGTTGTTCTGTGTCTGTGATCAGATCAGCGAGTTTCTGTAAAGCTGAGCTCACGTGCGCTTGCGGTGGAATGTAGACACTCGCGAGAATGAATGAACAAAGCTCCCGCGGCGAATAGAACGGCTTGCAGTTAATGAAGAGCGTTTCTAGATCAGAACAGCACATCTTCTTTAACACAGTTACATCCGTAGACCACCTCTCATTGATGTAGAAGCACGTCCCGCCGCCACGCGATTTCCCCGTTGATTCTGCCTCGCGATCTGATCTGATCTGATCTGATCTGATCAGCTGAAAGTTAGGAAGATGAAGCACACTATCCGGTATGGTATCGTTCAGCCAGGTTTCCGTGAAACACAGAGCAGCAGAGTTTGAAAAATCCCTGTTTGTCCAGGAGAGCAGAAGGAGTTCGCCCGTTTTGTTGGGTAGAGAGCGGAGATTCGCGAGATGGATGCTAGGCAACGGCGTTCTTAATCCGCGCTGAAGAAGCAGATTTTTCATTTTGCAAACATTATACGTTACTTTTGAATGTTCAAGTATTTTGAAACAAGTAGGCCTCACATTTAAAAAATGCTGATGAACATCCTACTAAGACAGGGTTGTCAAACTCAATTCCTGGAGGGTCGCAGCCATGCAGAGTTTAGTTCCAACTAAACAGGATCAGGTGTGTTTAATTAGGGTTGAATCTAAACTGTGCAGGGCTGTGGCCCTCCAGGAACTGAGTTTGACACCCTTGTACTAAAACATTTCAGAAAATAATTAGTTGCTCTAATTTTTATACAAAGTGTTTGTGCTTCTAATGGTTTCTGTTATATTATTCTGGTATAATTACTAACAGATTAAATAATTATGTTAAAGTGGTTCAGCTATTAGAAAAAGTGTTCTGTTAAAATCAATTAACACAAACAGCTGTTTCACACGGAACAGTTCTACACACTATTAATTATGATACTGTCAGCAGACTATAACACAGCAGCGATATGCTCTATGCATCATTTCATGACTTGTAATATGTATAAATAAATAAATAGGCTACTTTTTTTTTTCTTTTTATACATTATCCACCTTTTTCTTCAACGCAGAAGTAAGCCTATGGGTGAGACTTCCGGTTCATTAGCTGCTATAGGTGAATAACGAGGAGAATAACAACGTGCAGTAAACGGTAAAACTGTATGCACTACAAACCAGTGTGTTCATAATTAAGATAATACATTAAAATAATATAATAAGACACACCAATTTTCAATATCAAGCAGCAAAACTAACTGTTTTGTACAGCTAAAAATAGCTGGACGCGGATGAGACCGGAAGCTGACACATAGAATAGAAGAAAAAGGTGGATACATTTTAGTTGTTTTATTTCTTGGGTTCCAAACACCTTTTTTATGGCTCTGTAGCTGTTGGATGACCAAGTGAACAGTTAGTAATTTTTTCTTAAAATAATCCTATATTAGGCAATTTAAGTGTAAGCTACCATTGTGACAACTTCCTTAGTGACAATGTGCCCCGCTACAGAAACTGGCATTCAAAAATCAACTTGTGAGAAAAAAGTCCTGGCTATATATAAATAGATATATATAAGCAGATATTTCTATTTCAGACGTTTACCAGAATAAACAGTTATGTTTCCGCCTCAGTCATGAGCTCTGTCAGCAGGTGGCAGACGGACTATAGGAACTGTACGTGTCCGGAGGCGCGAGCAGAAATCATGGCAGGCGGTGAGAGAGTCGCTCATTTGATGCGTCAGCTCGCGAGCGCGGCGTAAGTTTAATACAATCAGTTTACACCATTCAGCTATTAAGTGTGTCTGTTTTAGTGTGTGCACTTTCGTATTTCTGTGTGTAAAGGTTATGCAAGTTGACTCTTCTCAATGCCCTGAAAGTTGTAAACAGACCAGTTGTACACAGGAGAGTTCACCAAAATAAATTCTGACATAATGTAACGTTACTCACCCTCATGTTCTTCCAAACCTGGATGACTTTCTTTATGAGGAACAAAAATAAGATATTAGGCAGAATGACAACCTCAGTCTCAATTTAATTCCACTGCTTCTTCTTTCAGAATGGTGACTGATTTCTCCTGCCTAATAATTTTCCTTTTGTTTTCGACAGACAGTCATAGGACATCATAACAAGTGATATTTTTTGCATGCCATGTGTTTTATAGGTGCAGATGCCCCGCTCATTCTCAAGCATACTCCCACACTTACAACCGAGGTAAAATATTTCAGTGATTTTTCTCTGAATAAATTGACTCTGTCATATGTGAGCGGTTTTGTGTGTGTAGTTTCTACAGGTGAAGCTCAAATGTGTGAACGGAAAACAGACTATGCATTTGAAGTAAGTGTAAGGCCTATATGCATTTAATATTCAATAGTTATGCATTGTGAAATATAGTTTCACCACTTGTTTATAACTTTTTAAAATGGTGTTAAATATTTTTATGCCATGTTACATGATTTACAGTTATTTTTATAGTGAAACATTTTTCTCTTAATCAATGTCAGTCAGCATAATTGTGAGCCTGAATGTCCAGGAATCAACATAACGTCAAAGATCTTTATACTAAAATAATTATAAATATTATTATTATCGTGGTTATCCATTTCATTTTTCTTGTACTGTTTCAGATGGCTTGTTCAAATATCAGATATGGAGCTGGAGTTACCAGAGAAATTGGCATGGTACTGGAATATTTCACCTGAAAATTAAATTGTATCATTATTTACTCACCCTTATGTTGTTCATGTTTTTGAATGTGCACCATTTGCAGGCACTAAACTGATTAAGTAGACACTATTATTGCTAATCATATTGCATATTGCTCAGAAAGTCCCTGTGCAGCTGATTTTAGTTTAGTTTTGAAGATGTTGTCAGTTGTTGGTTGTGAAGTTTGATGTTTTGGCTGATATAATCAGGATTTGCAGAACATGGGAGGGCGTAATGTGTGTCTGATGACGGATAGGACCTTGTCTCAGCTGCCGCCGGTTGGAGCAGTGCTGGACTCACTGACAAAACATGGTGTCAAATACAAGATCTACGAGGATGTACGGGTAGAACCAACAGACAAAAGGTGAAAATATGGCACAGAATATGTGTGGATTGTTGTCAGTTTTAGTTGATATCCATGTAAGCGTCTGACAGTGTGAAAGAAGTGTGTGAAAGCAGCAACCTTTTCTCTTTACAGCTTTAAAGCAGCAATTGATTTTGCCAAAAAAGGACATTTTGATGTGTATGTTGCTGTGGGCGGGGGCTCTGTGATTGACACCTGTAAAGCAGCCAATCTCTATGCATCTCATCCAGAGGCAGAATTTCTAGACTTTGTCAATGCACCAATCGGAAAAGGAAAACCCATCACAGCCACACTGAAGCCACTAATCGCTGGTACCAAGACAAACTCAATATTACTTTTTCTTTTATCCCTTTCTGTCTCTCAGTATTAACAAACATTAACCATAGACCAACCATTTAAAAAGTTTTTTTTAATGTACGTTTTGTGTGCCTGTGTATGTGTAAGTTCCTACTACGGCTGGAACGGGGAGTGAAACCACAGGAGTAGCGATCTTTGACTTTGAGGACCTGAAGGCCAAAACTGGTTCGCAGAAACATTTTACTCATTAACATTTCATCACCATTCTCCATATACAGAGTTCAGAAAGGTTGAGTGTTGAGGCCCCAAATTTTGTTGTTTAGCACATTGTGTTTGTCTTTCCAGGTATTGCAAATCGAGCCCTAAAGCCCACTTTGGGGATGGTGGATCCCTTACATACTCTTCACATGCCATCCAGAGTTGCAGCTAACAGTGGCTTTGATGTGCTCTGGTGTGTTTTTACATGCACACATTATTTATTAACCATGTTCTAACTAAGGCAATCACTAAACAAGATAACAGAATTATCTGTGAGAAAATATAAGTATACTGACAGAAAGCACTGGTTTGAGGATTCCACATTTTGCCTGTTCTGTTTAAACCTGCTTTATTATCTTCCAATTTGGTACTTTTAATTTTTTTGAATGAAAGGAAATAAAATAACTTATTAATGTTAATATATAACAAAATATAATTTTTCATGTGACAGCAAAGCTGAATTTTCAGCAGCTATTAGGCTTCCATGTAATGTGATCCTTTAGAAATCGTTCTAATCTGATTTAGTGCTTATCAATGTTGAAAACCGTTGTGCTGGTTAATATTTTTGCAGAATTTATTTGATCATTATCTTTTGTAACAATGTAAATGTCTTTTACTGTCACTTTTGATCAATTTGATGCATCATTGCTGAATAAAAATATTAGTCTTTAAAAAAATTCGTACTAACCCCAAACTTTTGAACGGTCGTGTGTATATTTGATTTTTATGTTTAGATTATGATATTCATTGTGCTTGGTTTAAATCTTTCTCTTTTTAGTCACGCATTAGAGTCATTTACTGCTTTGCCGTATAACCTAAGGAGTCCCTGCCCATCCAACCCCATCAATCGCCCAGCTTACCAGGGCAGCAATCCAATCAGTGATGTTTGGGCAAGACACGCTCTTAAGATCGTTGCCAAATACTTGAAGAGGTATGTTTCTGTTTTTAGGTCATTTGTTTTGTTGTTTATTGACTATTTGGGTACTTGATATTTTTATTTTGATATATTTTAAAAGTGTTATACTGAAATGTAATATTGTTAAGATATGAAGATGTGTGTATTGTAGGGCGGTGCGTGATGCTGGAGATGTGGAGGCTCGCTCCAGCATGCACCTGGCCAGTGTGTTTGCAGGAATTGGCTTTGGCAATGCTGGAGTCCATTTATGGTAATTAAATAGAACTAACATTAAATTAACATCCAAAAAGAGTTGATTCTGGTAATGAGTTTGGCAGCATCAAATCGCAACACACTTAAAAGACTGCTAATGGAATCACTAGTGCTGCGCTTGTAAAAAAAAAATCATATTTGTGTACATCAGACAGCACAGGTGGACTGAACTTATTGTGGAAATTTAGTAATAGCAGAGGCCACTTTTATAATTACACACCTTTAATTTCAATCCAATAGGAAAATCAGAAGTACAGTTATGTCCTTAAAATAGTTTAATTTTTCTGTTGATATGTATTTGTGGACATTATCTGATGAAGTGTTGTTGACTTTTCATTTTCTTTGTTCAAGTCATGGAATGTCATATCCCATTGCCGGGAATGTCAAAACTCACAGGGCTAAAGGCTACAATGTAGAACATCCTATAGTGGTAAATATAAACTGTTACACTACTGTTCAAAAATTTGGGGTCAGTAATTTTTTTTTTTTTAAGAATTCTTAAAGACATTTATTGTATTACAATAGATTTCTATTTCAAATAAATGTTCTTTTGAATTTTCTATTCATCAAGGATTCCTGGAAAAAAATGATCATGTTTTCCTTAATAATAACATACAATACAATAAAATTACAATATGAAATATTTATTTATTACCAAATCAGCATATTACAATGATATCTTAAGGATCATGTGACGCTGCAGACTGGAGTAATGGCTGCGAAAATTTAGCTTTGTGTTCATAGGAATAAATTACATTTTAAAATATTTTTACATTATTTTAAAGTTATTTAAATTTGTAAAATTTTAAATTGAAAATATATCCTACAATATTACTGTTTTTACTGTATTTTTGATCTCGACCTTGGTGAACCTTTCATAAATATATATATTTTTTAAATCTTATTGATCCCAAACTTTAAAGTGATAATGTGTATCTAAATGAATGCACACAATATCACACATTATATATCCTCTAATACATTGTAATACTAATACTAGTACTGGTACACATAGTTTGGCAGATTCCCAGTGTTTTTGACGCTGTAGTTTATTTGCCTCTTTTTTTCAGCCTCATGGACTCTCTGTAGTTCTTACTTCACCTGCTGTTTTTGCCTTCACTGCAAATATGTGTCCTGAGCGCCACCTGGAGGCAGCACAAATACTAGGTAACACACATAGAAGGCTAAACTCAAAACTGTGTCAAATATCAACACTGTATGTCATAGTAGTGTATGAAAATGTCACAGAAAAGCTGCTTAAAGAAATGTATCAATGTGTGTTGCTGTATTGGAACGTTAAGTGTTTGTGTAAAATGTAGTTAGTATGTATTGATTATATGTTTAGATTAACTATATTTTCCGTAGTTCATTTTATAGATAATTCTATATTTGAAACATTGTATGATTTGACTAATCATGGTTAATGTTTGTGTATGTGTTTTATAAGGTACTGATGTGAGTAACATCAAGAAAGAGGATGCTGGCCTTGTGTTGGCCGACACTCTCAGATCGTTTCTGTATGACCTGGAAGTGGAGGATGGCTTGTCTGCAATTGGCTACACTAAAGAGGACATTCCATCTTTGGTGAAGGGCACCATCCCTCAGGTCAACATATCACGTCACGTCACGTCGCTGTACTAAAAACACTACAGAGATCATTTTTTGCTGAAAGCTGAAATTCTGCTCCGTCAAAAATCACCCGAGAATGAGAGAAATATGGCAGTTTAAAGGACTGAACTCCTTCAGCTGAAGTGTCTGTTTAATAGAGAGAAAGAACAGCTATAATAACTATAATTATTATTTAATATTTGTAATTTTATATTTATGATTATTAATCCATATTAATTGTTGGTTATATTTAAATAATAAATAATGAATAAATATATATATAATTAACATTATTAATTTATATTAATGTTACATTAATATAATATATTATTTGAATTAATACAATATTTACAGTATTACACACATTATTACATAATTGTCATTCAGAGGATTTAACTGTGGCTCTGCCAATTATTGTTTAATCTCAAACTAATTCTTCAGAAAAAAAAAAAATATATGCTAAATTTCAACCAAAGATAGAATTGAGAAGCAAATTTTTACTGTCTCTCACATTAAATTGAATTAAGTAAAATTAAAATGCAATGCACAAGCTATATCATCAATGCTTAGTTTAATGAATTTTCGCATCATCATAACAAAGTATGTACATACATTAATATGGTACTATATTCATGTTTAATAGCCCTAGCTTAAAATGCAATACTTACCAATTAATATCACATTATATAGTGTGTTAAAACTATCTCAGAGTGATTAACTGAGTCTGTTTGTGTATGTTTGACAGGAGCGGGTAACTAAACTGTCTCCTCGAGCTCACACTGAAGAGGACCTAACTGCTCTGTTTGCAGCATCCATGAAGCTCTACTGAGAAAACTGAAGGACGTTTTAACACATTGACGGGGTTCTCAGAAGCACAGCCTCTAATTAGCTGTGCTGATTTCATTATGTAAGCAGAGACACTGATCTCAACACTGACCTCACTGACCTTTAATCCTTTAGTGATGTCACTGTCCTGAGCAAGAAAAGCACAGACAGTAACACACTCACCATCAGATACTGGATTCTGCACACCAGTCTAAATATAACACATACATGCGTTTAATGTGCTGTCAACATGTTTAAACATAATTATCACGGTAATATATTTAAACCACCCTGCACACTCTCTCTCTCTCTCTCTCACACACACACACACACACACACACAGTATGCATACTCTCCATTCACTCTAACTATTAAGGGTGGTTTGTTAATCAGAGTGATTTAGGCAGGTTGGATTTAAATGAGTCTAATCTAAGAATCAGGATTCAACTTAAACTAGTAAGCAACATTGTTTTTCAGTTGATTTTATTTCTTAAATCGGTGATGAATTAAAACTGATTAATGCAAAATGGATTCATCCTGAAATGTTCGAAACCCTTATAGGATTTGAAGTTCTGAAAATGATAGAAATATTAATAAATCCAGATGTCATAATACTTTCTCTATGAATGTGGGCTTGTATCTCAGTATTTCACTTATATTAATAATTTCTGTGATTTTATTTGAAATGGAGCTGGATACATTAACAACTTAATGGAGTATAGGTTATTGTGTGCAAGATTATGAAATCAGAATACCTGTTCAGATATTTCTTTCTGTTGGCTAATAAAATGTATGAAATATGAAAATATTAACAATTTTCTTGTTTCTTTTTTGACATGCAATTCTATGTAGTAGCCTGTTTTGTTAAAGAACTGGGTATAGGCTGTGAAGTGTAGTGTTGTGTGTTAATAGTTAGAGTGAATTTCTCTTTTAGAAGCGTGTGATTGGCTGATCAGAGCTGTGACCTGCAGCATTTAAACAATTAACTGAAGTGGAACAGATTTAAATAGATTTAAGAGTGCTGATGTTTCCAAGAAAAGCACCTAACTAAGATTGTGTAATGTGTGTGCGTATAAGAGAGTATTTAAAGAGGGGAGAAGATTTAGCGGTGATTCTGAATAAAGTGTCTCAGTTCTTCTTGCAGTTTGTGCGGTTTGACTTCATCATGCAGCAAATCTACACACAGAGCCATGAAGAGTTTGAGGTGTTCACCACTGTTCTGTCGCCTCAAGGTTAGTCATCTTTTCTTGCTCACTTTTTAGTTAATTTCTGTTAAATTTACAAATATTATAGCGAAATGATTCAATCTTTCAGTTTGTCGGAAGAGAGTGATATTCGAGCACCAAGGAGAAATGGTAACACATTTTCTTATTTGAGCTGCAGCTTCATATACAGAGATTTAAACTTACAGAGCCGATAGTAAACAAAATATGTTTTTTGTGTGTGTGAGGTGGTCGTGGCCGCAGACTACAGCACAGACTGTGATGAAGAGCTGTGTGTCCGTGCCGGTGAGGTGGTGTTGCTGCTGTATCAGGAGAATGCTGACTGGTGTTACGTCCGACTTCAGAACGGAAAGGAAGGATATCTTCCCACAGCCTGCTTCACTACGGTGCTCATGCATATGAACACATACAATGCTCAAATGATACACTACATGGCCTAAAGCACACATGTGCTGTGTATTTCACTTCAAAACCATGTGTGTTACCTTTGTGAAAAAGTACACTGTAGCACACTTTTAAAAAGAGTACTCATTCAGGATATAATATAGTTTAAAATAATATACTTAGGTGCAAACTGAATGTTACGTTTTTTTTTGACAGTTAATAGCAAGTTATATGCAATTATATGAAAATGTTTTATAGTTTAAATTTATATTAAACACAATTATTTGAACTTAATAGTGCTTTTTTGGACTCTTATAAGTAGGACTTGTTTTTACGTAATTGAATAAATACTTCTGTTGTCTTTGAAATATGGTTAAAGTATTTTTGGTAAACTAAAATATATTTTAAAGTAATTTCTATTGAAACTTGAATGGTATACTCTTAAATATATTTCTAAATAAACTTTTGTAATGATGAACTTGAAGTTTAGTATATTTAAAATGTATGAACTAAATATAATATCAAAAATACACTACAGTTACATTATAATCAAGTACTTTACAAAAGATTATTAAATTGTACTTTTAATTTGATATTAAATAATAAAAATATGCTTAAGTGTAATGAGAAGCATAGTCATGAAAGTATACTCTAAGTACAGTAAAGTTACCTTTATTTCAATAATATTATATCTGCAATATTTTTTTATTTTAAATTAAGCACAATTCTTTTCTATAAAGGGTTAATAGGGAGTTGGTTCTCCCATTGCTGCTATAACAGCTTCTTGTCTTCTAGAAAGGATTTCTGCTCCATTTGTTTCTATAACATTCATTTTAAGATGATTTATTTATATTGTTTGCTTTAGTGTGCCAGTAGGACATATCAATTTCAGATTTAAAGATAGTCCTTTTGCAAACTGAGGTATCCTAAATCTAGATAAAAATTTATCCAAGAAGCTTGTAACATTAGAAACAAATGGGAAACCTTAAATTAATATTTCCTACTGGCCCACTACAACTAAATATATACCTGTCTTAAAACAATGTTTTTTGAAGAATCTAACATTCTTATGTTAAAGTGTAATAAATGTGTGTATATATATGTGTGCAGGAGCCATTGAGGCCCGTTGTGACTCAGGCATCGCAAAACTTCACGCAAGCGTCGTCTAATGATCGGAGCGGCTGTTCTGCGTGAGTGTTTATGATGTTGTGTAACTCTGATTTGTTTTTGTCGTGTTGTGTGATCGCTGGTGTTTGTATTTCTAGAGGGCGCTCTCTGAAACTGCTGCGGCGAGCGTCTTTGTCAGGAGTGCCGGGTTCACCTCGATTACTTCAGCGACTGCTCTCTCGTCGACGTAGTGACGGACATGCTGTACGTTCAGTTGGCTCCATCAATCCTGCGTTTCATCCTGACTGATGCATCTAACCTAGAGCTCCACCTTTCTCTTCTAAATGGGTCACAGAACAGCAGAAACTAGGACAGTACGACACCAAAGATCAGTCTGTATGCAACTCCTTCAGATTTGGAGGAAAACAGAAGTTCTGAGTCCTGATTAGAGTTTGGGGCCTCAGTAACTTCATAGCTGGTTTGTGGCAGAGCCTGCAACTGATGTCAGGAATCTTTACTATTACTGCCCCATGTAAATATGTAAACATTGTGATTTTGATTGGAAATATCACACTCTTCTCCTATGAATGTATTTGTTTGAATATATGTATATGTTTTGACTAATAATGCAGAAAGACTACAATGAGAAATTGATTGTTAGTAGTTTATAAATGTATGTGTATGTTTGTGTGTGTGTGTATATGTATATGCAATGTTTATATTAAAATGCTAGTGTTGCCAAAGTTATCAACCCAAAAAAGTACATCTACTAAAGAGTCTTATATAAGTTGATTACCAGAGAAAATTATTTTGATGTATTACAAGTTATAAAAACACAGAAAAAAAACCTGCTTACAGAAATCCATTTACAGTGGAAGTACTATAGAATACTACGGAGTGTACATTTAAATTTCCATTTTAAGTGCAACAATATTTTTTTGTTTATTTGACCCTGAATGTTTTTTAATTCTGCATATTACATAAAAATGATACATCAATGTAATTTCAACCACGCCTCGGACCATAACTTACCACAAAGCATCTAAACTAAACCATTAATACTGTTTTTTTTCTTTTTCCAAGTTTGTCATTTTTTATGGCATAAATACTGGTAAATTATGGTGTTTACCCTTCATGCTCTTTAATTTTTTATGGGCTTTTTAGCTTGTATTTAGAGGACATTGGCAAACAGACTGCTGCAAAATTTCATGAAATGAAAAGTCAGTTTTGTAATTCACAGTCTGACTATAATCATCACTTCATCAAGCTTAACTTGGAGAAAAACACTAATTTGGTAATACAGTACAATTAGGTTCAATTTGTGAATGCATTATGTTTCATGAACTAACAATGACAATTTTCTACAGATTTATTGAAGTTAATATCAATACATGCACTAATTGTTCACATTCGTTCATAAAACATGTATTAGTATACACTGCATTTTTTTTTTTATTACTTCTATTAAGCAAGCATTCATTAAATTGATCAAAATGTCAGTAAAGGCATTTATAATGTTCCAAAACATTTATATGTCAAGTAAATGCAGTTAAATAAATTTTTTGTTCATTAAAGAATCATGATTTTTATGTTTTTACATGAAGCGGCGCAACTGTTTTCAACAGTGATGATAAGAAATGTTTCTTGAGCACCACATCAACATAATAGAATGATTTCTGAAAGATCATGTGACTTTGAAGACTTGAGTAATGATGCTAAAAATATATATATTTTTATAACAGGAATAAATTACATTTTAATGCATTACAATAGAGAAGGTATTTAAAATTTTAATATTAAATTATTAATAATTATATTATTGAATATTAAATTTGAATAAATACAGCCTTGGTGAGCAAAGAAGACTTTAAAAAAACAGTCTTACTGACCCCAAATTTTTGAACAGTAGTTTATGTAGAATTTAACATCACAAGATAGAAAGCATTGTTAATTATTTCATGTTAGCATGAAATTAAATGTTAACATAAAAACTAGGCCTAGTAGTATTACCACTAATTCACATTGATGTGGTCCATTAGTGACCTATTCAAGGTGATTCAGAAACAGCGACCACATCGTTTCATACAGATGGAATAACTTTATTGTTGTTAGGCTGAAAAGTAATCAAGCATGCAAACACAGCAGATTCCTCAGCTGCGTAGAATCATCCGACTGTTTTATTGAAAAACAGAGGAGAAACAATCCAGAAGGGAAAAAAACAGATTCAATATCTGTACAGATGAAAGTATAATACAATATATACCACTATTGTACACTGGAATACAATATATCAGGAGGGCAGCAGTCACAGAAACAACCTGCGCTTGAGTCTGTTACATGAAGCAGTACAACATTTCGTTTGTGCTGCTCTTTACACCAACAATATCAATTATGTTCAAGAGCTAATAAACACGCCCACACAGAAAAGTGCTCTGGTATAGATGTCGTCGACTTAAAAATCAAAAACCAATCTTTTAAAATCAAAAGCTCATCAAGCCTCCAACACATCATGCTCGGCCTTGGACCAAAGTCAGGCCTCGTTCCAATACTCCAGTTTATCTTCTCAGAACGGATCCTCTGTCATATGGAAGTGTGTCACACACAAACACTGCAGATCAGAGCCGGGGAGGGTAAAAGACTCATTAAGGCTGTTAACAACAGGTTTAACCACCAAATGCAACAGCTCAGCAAGTTTCAATAGATATGAGTTCAACACAATCTCTAGGACTTTCCATCGGTTTTATCCTCTACCCAGTGACTGAAGCACAAATCTCAACAGCTCTATTAATCTGTTTTACTGTAAACCTTTTTTTTGGTTTATATGAATCAGTTGCCAAGGTGACAAGAAAAATCTGTCTAGAACAGAATGTGGATATCATTTTTTTCTGAACTCAAAAGAAATCCGTCCTTGATGCACATTGCCCTCTACTTAAGCATATTAGTATGGTCTAACTCACAGGTAACAATATTACTACAGCGCTGAATCAGAATATCCTGAAATGATCACCCACTCGGCTACTTTCTGTTTAGATTTTGCCAGAATCTACATTACATTCCAATACTAAGTGTATGAATTGTCTTGTACTGAACAGTGTTTAAAGAAGAAAGGACATGCAAAACGGTACAACAAAACCAAATAATGAGCCTGGGCCGCACTAAAGGCAACGCTGACAAGGCCAATCTGAGATTACAGAACAGAAACTCATTCTCAGATGTATGGATACTCCATGCTGATCTGCTGAGAGAGGTTTCTGTGCTCCGAGTGTGTAGTGGGACGATGAAGTAAACGTGAAATCCGCGTAGTGCTCTTTGGATAGACAGCAATGAATTGTGTGTAGAGAAGCCCAGAAGAAGTTTGTTCCACAGGCCAGAACTGTGTTGAGGACACAAACATATTATCAAGGAGACCCTGTTACCTACTTAGTGCACACAGACACAGGGCTGAAATTTGGACTAAGCAAGAAAGTCAGTGTTTCAAATTGGATTGTGAATTAAGTTGGTAAGAAAGCAGTGAACCCAGCAATGAGGGTCAAAGTGCACTTTGATTATTTAAGTACTACATGGATACTAGCAAAGCTCAAGGGTGATCTTATAGGGATAGTTCGACCAAAAATGAAACTTCTGTCAACATTTACTCACCCTCATGTCATTCTGTATGACTTTATTTCTTCTGCAAGACACAAAAGAAGACATTTGGGTCTAATGTTATTTTGTATCCCATTGACTTATCATATGGACAGAAACATTTAAAATATCTTCTTTGTGTTCAACAAGAAGAAGTAAGGCATTGGTTTGGAATGATATGATTGTGAGTAAATGAGTATGTTCAATTTTTTAGTTGAACTGTCTCTTTAAATCTGTGCACCATGTATATATTTAGGTGAATGAAAGCCGACACTCAATTCCTGTAATAATCACTCCAAATTTCACATCTTAAGACTTTTAAGGAATGCGTTTCACACTCAAAAGACGCATATGTTAGTAAATCGGCTGCACCATTATTTGTAATTTGAATCACAGTGTGTGTGTGTATATGTGTGCTATGCCAGGAAGCTCACTCTGCTATATGGGTAATGGAGTATCAAGATTGGTCCATGGGTTCAAAGGTGCTGGGTGGCTCTGCACCGTGACTTTCCATATCCTCCTGTTTGTCAGAAGCCTCTTCTTCCTTCACATCATGCCTTGCTGCAGCCTGCTGGCGCAAGTGTTTGTCCATAGACGCCTGTATGTTTGAGACCATCTCCTGCAGACGCTGCCGTTGGGCCTCGATCACGGCGGGCTCCAGCCCCAAACCGCGGCCCTCGCGTAAAGTGACCATGCCCGGGGCCACGCGCACCAACTCCTCCCCTGACAACGTTATCTCTTCACCGCGAGCGCTGTTGCTGAGATCCACACCGCTGCTGTGCTGCCGCCTGATTGGTGGGTGTTCTGGAGGGGCAGAACCCAATGAGTGACCTTTGCCCTGGAAGGCTGTGACGGTCTGCTCTTTCCTGCGCACTGCACCGCCAGTGCCCAATCGCAGGCCGTGGGCGGGGCTTCCCTCGCGGCTATGGGAGGCAGCATCTGAGCGGAGTTGGGAAAGGGCCTCTTGGACAAGCTCCTCCACGTCAGGACCCACTGGAAAATGACCGGCTGTGTCCACACACAGCTCCAAACGCTCCTCCGCAGCATTGAACACAAACGTCTTACCCGACAAATGGGGCAGTGTGCAGTGCTTCCCATCCAACATCCCTTAACACAGAAATAAAGATTATTAGCACAGTTTCTCATTGTATGCGTAAAGGTGGATGATACAAACAATTAAAAAAAAATCATATTGTCAATTGAATTGTATGTATTTGTGGAACAGCAACACACACACAAAATAGTAATAAAACAAAAAACTAAATCACAAAAAACAGAAAAGTAATAAAATATATTTTTGGTTCAGGAGGCATATCATACATTTGTAAACACAAATAAACAAATCAAATAGTTTTAACTTTAAAAGAAATATTTCGGATTCAGAACTATTTTTAGGTCACATCAAGTTAAATAAATATGTGACAAAGACCAGTTGAATGGTTAGATGTTCTTGAATTTAGTAAAGCACAAGATCATTTCAAATCACACTGGAAAACGTGATCATTGGGTTTTACACAAACCTGTGGAGTTTATGCATTCTGTCCTGCTGTCATTGAACATTTACATTTATCCAAAGTGACTTACACTGCAATCAAGGAACACATTTAAATTTCCCTGGGACTCAAACCTACAACCTTGCAATTGTTAGCGCCATACTCTACTGCTTGAGCTACAGTAAAGCAAAAAGAGGGACACATCAATTTTTCAGAAGTTTTCAATTCAACTTCTCACTTAAATTGTTATGCTCATAGTTTAATTTGCAAAGAATAATCAAAATATAGTAAAAAAAAAAAAAAAAAAAAAAAAAAAAAATGCAAATTGTAGCTTTTCAATTTGAGTTAATTTGAGTTTCAGTTCATCTAAATTTTATTATTTTTAACTCCACTGCATTGCATCTCTCAGCCAGTGGCAAAACAAACAAAAGTCTGTGTTAATACACACCACAAATCATGAAAATTATTCAGTATTTTTAAGAAAATAAAACCAGTTGTAAATTAGACCCAGTTCTCAAATCTCACAATATAGTGTTACTGCAAATGCTTTTGGCAACACATATAATATAGACTTTGTCATGCCAAGCACAATTTAGAATTTTGAAAACTCAATTCAAATTGTGTGTGAGAAAGTGGAAAAAAGACAGATTACCCATGTCTTTCTTCACAATATTGTAGAAGACTCCTCCTTGTTGGAACAGGTGAGGCAGTTTCTTGGCATATGACCAGACATCTTCACCTGAGAGAAACAGAACAGGAGAAAACACATTAAATAAGACAGGTCTCACACACATTGTTTACCATAGAGTTTCATTTTTGTTTAGTATCAATAATTACTCATTAAACATGATCAGAAATAATAATAATACAATCATCCTGATGTGTAAATTACAAAAATAGGCTTGTATCATACAATCCAGTGAGTCATAGACACTCTTAAGTAGATGTTGATTCTAGTGTCTTCTCATAAAGCAGATCTATAACAGGAGGCTGTGTCTTACCCATAAGTGCTGCCAGGAGACACAGTGATGACATCTCAAGGTCAATGTTGTCCTGAAGTTCCCTGCTACTGGTGCGGCTGAGTCGTGGGTCAGTGTGAGCGTGCGTTTGAGGCGTGTGAGAGTGCGTCTGGGTCATGTGAGTATCGGGTGAGCTCTCTTTAAGTGCTTCCACAGAGATGCGGTCGCCATGTTGAAGCGCCACGGGCTGGTTCTGGTCCTCGGGACGCGGCGGGGGCAGCTCTCTGGGTGGGAAGCCGTGTCGGATGCACAGCTGTCCGGGCGACAAGTTGAAGACCTGGACGATGGAGTTTTGGAGCTCACCGTAGGTGGTGTGCGGCTGCAGCGTAAGCATGGCCTGCCGCCCATCGCTGGTCGTTACACGTATCTTCTTCTCTCCACTGGTGGGTGGCACTTTGGTGGGTGTGGGAGGAGCAGAGGATGATGAAGAGGAAGGAGATGATGGGCGAGGATCCTGCTGGCGCAAGCGGTCTGTGCTACGGCGCTGGGACAAGGCCGCCTGCTCGCTGATGCTATGCTGCAAGACCCTCTCGGTTTTGCTCATCACCAGCTCCTCTTTATGCAGGGTTTTGCCCTTCTGTCCCGTCAGGATGATTTTAGTAGGAGGGTGAGCGGCTGATTCACTCCCATCCTGCACATGAGCACCTTCAATGGTAACTGGATTGTATTCATCTTGGCTCCTCTTGGCGGTGTGATGCAAGATGGTGTTCACCACTTTTTGGACTAGAATCTCACTGCCAAACTCTCCAGGGAAGTGCTTTGTGACAAGTCGCATCGTCACGTCATAAACATTGCTGTTGAGCGTCGGATCCATTTCGTACTGGAACCAATAAACGGTCTCTCGCACCACACGGCCGCCCCACTCCAGAGTGATAGGGAAGGCTTCAGGTAGATTATCGTACTCCTTCCCCTCCCAGAAGTGTTTAAACCCGCAGCCACACTTTCCACCCTGTGAGTGAGTGTTGGTACGGTCTCCGTCCAAATAGACGACGGAGCCGTCGCCACAAACACGTCGCACTGAAGTCCCGTGACACCAGGTGCAGGCCGTGAGTGAGCTGAGTTTGTAGTCAGGCACCAGCACATCTTTTTCTGGGTTATAGGAACAAACCAAACTATTTAAAGGAAAGCTGTAGTTCTTGTCTGCTCGCAGCGTCCCGTGAGTCGACTTGGCCAAGTTGTAGAGTTTCCCTCCCGGTATGAGCCACTCTGCTGGGACATGGAGCTCCGAAAGGGCGTTGCAGACAAGGCAGCGATGGAGACGACCCTCCTGAACGGATTTCTTAGCCGCTTCCGTCACCTCCTCCGGCTGCACACCGATCACTCCAGTGCGTCGGTATATATACTGGTTGACATCGGCGACTAGAGCAGGGTGGATGCCGTGCTTGTCCATGAAGACATCCTCCATCACGCCTACGAGCCGCAGCAGGTACTTATCCTGCAGGCTCCGGTCGCCACCGATCACACAGCTTCCGTTGGAGTCCAAGCTCACATATTTGCAAATCAGCTCTTGAGGAACACCCCAAGCTTTCGGGAGCAGTGCAGCAGGTAAACGGGGCAAAGGCAAGCCTTTGATGCCCACTAGGGGTAGATAGTGATTTCTGCCAGAGCTACTCCAGGCGATGCAGATGGGCTTGTTCAGAGTGCCATCTTTTCCTCGGCACTGCTCCTCTGGAACCAGGCCTGGCAGGAAGGTGGCGGAGTAATCCCCCGAGCTGCGGATGCCGCTCAGGGAGTCCAACAGGATTATGGGTCTGTGCAGTACATTCGCCAGGCCGAATATGTGAATGTTTCTAAGCCCCAAAGGAACGCCTTCCGGAGGGACAAACAACGGGTCACACTCATTAATGATGTCTTCCCATTCGGCGGCATCTATAAAGTCCTGGAAAAGGGCTTTGTAGCGGCTGAGGTTCTGCTTAAAATTGAGTTTTAGGTTTTCTCGAAGGGCATGCCAGAAGAGCTCACGTCCAACTAACACTCTGGACACGGCGTGGACCAGGCAGTGTCCGTCTCCGTCCACATGCACGGGAATAAGACACTCTCTATTCAAGTTAGCTTTCTTGATCTCCTCCAAAGTGTCATGCAGGTAGATCAGGCTCCCTGACCGGTCCCGTCCATACCCAACAGTGGACACATGCTCTTGCTCGATGAGAAATGCACGGTCCCCAAGAAGCGAGCAGTCGAAGATCTCACCCTGGTTCATTTCCTTCAAGAGTTTGGCAGTGCCTGTCTGTTTGTCCATGCCATAGCGGGTGAGGATGGGAGACAGCAGCTTGCAGTGATAGTTGGACAGTCCCATCACTTTCACCAGCTCGGAGCCCTTTTTAGGAGGGCCTGGCACACCCAACAAAGCATTTCTCAGCAAATTATGAAGCACTACATCTGGGTCAGTCACTTCCTCCACATTCGCGAGGTTCTTCTGCTCGTGTCTCTGGCCGCATTCAGTGCACTCGATGCTCATGGAGGTGTGTGCGGGGAAGATGAGCTTCGCCTGGCACTGCGGGTCCGGGCACATCCCGCATAAAATGCGCCTGTCCTTCTGCTTTGAGCCCGGAATCAACGACATAGTCCAATCTAATATCTCTTCTGACGCAGCGGTTTACAAAAGCATTGCTGTCTAATCAGTGACGGGCGAGAGAAAAATATGTCACCTCACGCAGTTTCTGTTTTCCAGTAACAAACACAACACGGAAGCGGTTCTGTAACACAGCGTGACCCTATGGGCAGCGCAAGGCATGCTGGGAGATGAAGTTCTTAACCGTCACAGGTCTAGAGGCCTTCTAACGACATTATTTAAAGAAATAATAATTAAAATGCATTCTAATATTATACAAAAATGTTTGGGTTTTCTTTTATTTACGAAATCCAATAATTGTTTACTACCGACTGGGACGAATCATACGATAAAATAACAAAAGTGACTTTAACAAAACTACAATAACCACAATACAAAGAAGGCCAAAGGTTGTGTTGTGTTTATTTACTTCAGCAATCTTTACATGGGCGTGAGAATAAACTGCAGTTGTTTTAGATACATAAACATACACTGTTTCATACATTGTTTCTTTCTCTTTCTTATAGAGGACGAACACAGGCTGAAAAAATAAAATGTAATGTCAAGTTATATAAGCTATATCAAATAATATTGTTTATTATAATGCGAACTAATATTTATAAATTAAATTATTATCTTTGAGATAATTATCTTTTTTTCTATTCACAAAAAGTGAATAGGCTGTTGTGAATGTAATCATTTACCTGTGCATCATTTTCAATCAGTGTTTTTGTCGAATTATGCAAAAGTCCAGTATTAAAAAAGTACACAAAATAGTAAAGCTAGCTATGAATGAAGTTTATGGCCAGTTTATTTGAAAATAGTCTAAATTGCAATTCCCATTACAAAATGCTATTAAACATAATGCATACTTTGCTATGTGGAGGAAATGTTCATAACTTTCAGAAAAAAAAGACAGAATTACTTGTCATCTTTAAAGATCATTTTCTTAATATAAGTAATTCCCAATACATCATACATTTTTTTTTAATTATGCAAAAAAAATTCATAAAGAGTAGGCTAAATATACACAAAATGCTAGATGTAAAATTAGACTAGTGATTTGACTCCCCCCCCCCCCCCCAAAAAAAAAATGTTTATAAAGTAATCTCATTACAGAACGCCATAATACATAAATGTAATGTAGAGGACATGTTCAGACAGAAAATTCTCCTGTGATGCATTTTAAACAGAACATGGATAATGAGTTTATTTTCCAAAGAAAAACACATGAGAATTTTTTACACAAAAATACCCAATTTTGTGAAATGAACAGAGCGAAAGGATGAATTAAATTTAATTAATTACTTTATTTTTAAACCTAAATTTTAAACTCATGGCCCCCGGGTTGGCCTAGAAAACGTCACGTCCTTTTCCGCTTCTGCCCATCCATGCGTCATATAAATCAGCATCTGCGAGAGGAGAAGAGGAATAGCGGAAGAGAGGAAGAATAGCAGCGCTCTGTTTCTATTCAGATCAGTGAAATCAGATTATGAACCGATTAACATATTGGATACATGTACAGTTTATTTAAAACATTGATTGTTTCCAATTTATGAACAGATCCAGATATCAGATGACACATTTATTACCTTTACCCAATGAAACCAGGACAGTAGTACATTATCTGTTGAGATTATTAGTTCGGAATAGAGTTTGTATCAGATAACACCTTAGATTTAGTAAATAAACAACAACGCACTTCAGTAACGTTATTAGCATGCCTAATATTGATGTGATCTGATTCTATTGTGGAGTGGAAGATCAGATGTATTCAGACTCGTGTCGACAGAAGATTAAACTGAGTTTCAACTCCAGAAGGAATTCAGAGAGGTGTGTAACGTGTCTTTTTTTGTCATGGTGTGTAAGCATTAACGGTTAGCATGGTGTAATTGTTTGTAAGGGTGGTTCATAAGTATTTGAACCTCACCTAAAATGTCTGAATGTCATTCCGTTAGATTACATGGCTAAAATGTCAAATTTGTTGCATATACCACTTGTTTTATGTATTACTTGCTTATTGTGTTTTATTTATCTTTTCTCTTATTTTCATTGTTAAAACTAACTGTATTTTTTGTATCTATAAATCAAGATATATAGAGAGATACGTATAGATATTGTGGTAACACTACAGTTTCCATTCGTTCACATTAGTTAACTATAGTTAAATACATGTAAAGTAATATTAAAAGCAGATGTTGTATTAATATTATTAAATAGACCTGAGCTAACATGAACTGAGAATAAACGGTTGTACTTTAACTAATGTTAAACAAAGATGATTAAATACTGTAAAAACTGTGGTAACACTTTATTTTAATGTGTCCTTGTTACACGTTTCATGTACTTACTATTGCAACTACAATAAATTATACATAATTACATACAAGTAACCCTGAGCCAAACCATATCCTAACCCTAACCATATAGTAATTACATGTAATTAATTGATATTACTAAGTATTTAAATGTATAATTACACTGTAAAAGGGACACCTAAAAATAAATTAGTGTAACCAAAACTGTATTTCTTTTTGTTAGTTAACTTAGTACATGCACTAACATTAAATAATGGGACCTTACTGTAAAGTGTTGCTGGTATTGTTTATGTAAAATAATATGTATCTACAGGTGGCGCTGTAGAGCTGCAGTTTATGTTTGATCGGCTTTGCATTAATATTTTGTATGTGTTCCAGATGGATGAGGTATTGGAGAAGTTTCTGGAAGATCAGAAATCAAAAATAGCAGAAGAGAAGGCATGTCTGGAACAGGAGCCCCCTTACATGGAGATGAGGGTGAGAGAGAGTAAATGATGGGGATAAAGAGAATGTGTGTGACTGGTCTTCATTTTAATGTTGTTAAATACTGATCTATCAGAGGCGGACAGGCCATGCTCTCCAGAAAGAGAACATCCCTCCACGCACAAGTCAGCAAGGTACAGCTTTGTTTGCATTTTAATATGGTTGTAATTTAATTCTGTTATATGTATACCTAGTTTTAAAGGTGTGTATTTGAAACTTCATTATGTAGATGGAGTAAGTTTGCCACTCGGAGTGGAATATGAGAGAAAGAAACACAAACTGCAAGAAGAACTCAGAAATGATTACAGGAAATACAAGGCAGAGGTGAGACACAATGGCAAAACCAGTTCAAACACAATATAAACCTTTATACAGACCCAGAATCTTTATTTCTCTCTATCTTTGTGTCTCTTGCAGAAAGATCACTGGGAAGCTGAAGACATTCACACAGTTCCAGAGAGAAGACGAATACCCAGGGTACGCTATTGGGTCAAAAGCATGATTGTTTCTGTTTCCCTCCTTCTGTACCTCACATATTCTATTCTGATACAATATGATTATATTTAATGCAATGTGTATTACACTTTCTAAACATTACTGTTGTATTACCATGTTTTACTACATGGCACAATGGCATTTTTGACACTACCCAACTCCCCACCATCCCTTCCAACTTCTTCTGAACTACTTCATTAGAAAAGGCACATCACCTGCTTGTGTATCATACATTACCATGATATTACTGTCTGATATTATTACTGTGCCATGGTTCTGCCAAAAGTACTGTTTTGTAAGGGCAAATCTCGCTCGCTCACTTTTTCAGACGGTCCGTGTGAGGGATGTGGCCACCCTTACAGACGTGTGTGGGCTGGGATGGGGAGTGTGTAGCTCTGAGGAAGACTGCAGTGATGAAGAACTCATGCTTTTGCAAGGGAGGCGACATCAGAGAGAGAGAGACACCAGGACAGCAAACAGGTGAGGACAGAGACAGAGGGAAAGATGTTTAATACTGGTGACTCATGAACCCATTTTATTCTCTATGGGCTGATTCAGAATTTTTTTATTCACAAATATATTAATTTATATAATTTATGCATATATAAAAACAGTATCATCTTTATCTCTGTCTCTCTCTTTCTCATAAGAAGAGGGGAATTGTTCACAGAGACAGGACATCACACAAGCAAACTACAGCACAGAAACAGGTAAAAGATGCATACACTGATTAGATTTACAGTATTTACAGCAAACTGGCAGTTTTAATTAGTTTTTTGAATGGCAGAATGGTTTTCACCCACATTCATCTCTTCTCCATCACTGTTGTTCACTTCACTGTCGTAGAATGTCGACATCCGTTGCGACCCAAGCCAATGAAAGATCTGTATCTGTGGCCAGTCAGGACACAGTTTGCACCACAGGACTTTTAATAGGTATGAGTTTATTATCATGATTCTGATTGGTTAGAGGTCCTTTTTACTGCTCTGATTGGCTTAATAAATGGAGAAGTTGTTTTATTGCTTCATTCGATGGAGAATAATTCTGATTTCACTTTAAAGGGATACTTCACCCAAAAATGAAAATTCTGTCATTATTTATTCACCATCGCAAACTGTCATTCTAAAACTGTGGAACAGTGTTTTTTCTATACATTGGAAGTCAGTGGGAATGAAAATACTTTCCAAAAAAGTAGGTTCCCAATGCTCTCCAAATCTCTTCTTTTTTGTTCTGCGGAAGAAAGAAAGTCATACAGTTTGGGAAATGTAAATGATGACAGGATATTCATCCATTTAACTGATTTTTAGGCTCAGGCTTCTGACATGGCTGATTTTTTTTGACAGGTGCAGTGGATCTGGAGGCCACACAGCAGAGGAAAAAGGAGTGTTATAAACGTGAACTACAGGAACAAATCACAGAGAAACAGAGTCACAGGAGGAGGTGTGTGTTCATGCATAATACTCTGACTGGTGTATTTGGTTTATATTGTTCAATTTCTGTCAAACGATTAATCGCCATTAATCACATCCAAAAATAAAAGTTTTTGTTTACATAATGTATGTGTGTGTACTGTTTATATTAATTATGTATTTATAAATACAAACACATGCATGTATGTATTTAAGAAGACTGTTATGTTTATATATTAAATATTTTTATATATAATATAAAATATAAGAATATAAATGCATACATGCAAGTATTTTTAAAATATATAATGTATATGAGTGTATTTATACATGCATAATATACACAGTACACATACAAATATGTAAACAAAACCTTTATTTTGAATGCGATTAATCGTTTGTTACCTCATAAGAAACATAAAAATAAAATGGATAATTCGCCCAAGAATGAAAATTAATTTACTGACTCTCATGACGTTCCAAACCCAATTTTCTTTCTTCTGTGGAACACAAAAGAGACATTGGGCAGAACATTCATGCCACTCTCATGAACAACCCCTGTAATTCAACTTTCTTTAGGGAGAAGGAACTGGACCTGAGAGTTTCAACAGATGCTGAGAAAAAGGTAACAATGTGTGTGTTTGTGTGTGTGCACATATTTGTTGACAATCTTGTGCTGATTTTCTGACCTTTACCTCTAAAGCAGCTCTTTGCGAGTGAGGTGTCTGCGTACAGAAAGCACCCAAGGGATGACATCCACCTGGACACTGCTGAGCCTCCTGAGGGTGTTCTGCAATACAGGACAGACCCTGTGTCTCCATGCAGGTATATAAGGATATACATAAGTGCAAACACAAAAACACACATATTTGCACATGCTGTACTTCAAGCTCACAAACATGTTTTTGTTTTTTTCTGCAGGATGCCTTTTGTCCCTACTCAACTCCCATTCCTTACAGATGCCTATAAGCCTCCAATTAATGATGCTGAGAGTTTGCTGAGTCCCAGTAGAGGCTGTAAGACAAACATATGACACAGCAGATTACGTTAAATATGAGTTTACTTGCATTGAGGATAAACATGGTTTTGTGCAGTGAAATATTGTGTGCAGAGAGTGGGTGCATCAATATTTATAAATCACATTTGTTTACGTTTGTGCTGTAAATAATTTTGGCACTGTGTTGGGTATTCTGTATACTGATTCAAAACTAGTTGAATCTACTTAGCATGAAAACCAATATTTAAATCCATTTATCATCAGATTTCTACTGGTGCTACATTATTACTCTGTGTGTGTGTGTGTGTGTTTCCACAGATTGCCCAATAATGGGAGTTTCTTTTTCAACATCATCAGGAGAGCCACAGCCACTCAGTCCACACAGCAGAAGCACTTACAGACAGTAAGAGTGCAACCGACACAAACACTCACAAAAAATGCAATTTTCCAGACACATTTCTGATCATAAATCGTGGGTGTTTAGAAACAGGCAGTAACACCAGATGAAGTTGTCTAGTAGCAATTGTTAGATCTCGCTAACTCTATAGCTCTCTGACTGTACCTAAGACTGGCAAATACAAATATATTTCTTCCCATAAAACGTATCATGTAGACACATAACTGTGACTGTAAATAATGTATTTTAGGTATGGGAGTGACATATTTTGATTATACTGATATTTGGGATAGCGTCATTGGACTAGTTTTGATTGACCATTGAGCTAGTTTTGAATTTATAACCCAAGCTTTTTCTCACTGTCAAAGACACACTTTTATACTATATGCCTGTATGCAGACAATTAATACACATCTTGTTTTTGGGGTGTATTTGTGCTTGTTGTGTGTTTCAGGAGGATTCTGGGTGAGAATGAAGTTGTGGGTTCAGGTCTTTTAGCGTTTCCTGCACATCACGCAAAGACAGATAGACTCAGCTATAAAGAGGAGCTCAGAAAGCAGGTGTGCTATTACATATTCACTGAGGGGTGTGTCCTTATTACATATTAAACAGTATTTCTTAATGACATAGTCAAAAGTGGGTGTGTCTTCATGAACACTGGGTTTGCATTTATATGACATGAAAAAGAGCTTTAGAATGCTTCTTGAAGACTTCCAGCTTATTAGGCTGTTTGTTTGTGTGCCCTGTGAGTAGATAGAGGAGCGGGCCGCACAGAGGAGGGTGGACAGAGAGGAGAAGCGAAGACTGGAGGCAGAACTTGAAGCCGATATGAGAGCATATGAACCCTGGGGAAGAGGCGGAGCTGGTGCACCACTCAGAGACAGCACTGGAAGTCTAATCAGTATGATTTATTTAGTATGATTTAATCTCCTGTTAATTATGAAACATGTGACTATAGAAATGATGTGTTTGTGTGTGTGTGTGTGTGTGTGTGTGTAGCTGATCTGAAGCAGATGCATCTTTTGAATGTGGCAGCTGCAGCACCACCACAAAGGCCGGAGAGGCCAGGTAACATGCTAACACACACGTTTTAGTTTACATACAAACATGCATGATGTGTATTTAGTGATTGTTTACATCCTCAAGTCGAATGTGTGTGTGTTTGAAGGATTTGTTGAGACACACACTCCACAGTTTGCGAGAGGAAATGTGTTTAATCAGATCCTGTCACCCCAGCAACTACTGGAGCAAGACCAATACAAAGCTTACCTGAGACACCAGGTACACACATGCACTACTGATCAAGTTTTGAGTTTCAAGATTTTTAGGATTTAAAAAAATATATGTTATTATTAAATATTTTATCCAGCAAAGATGCGTTAAACTGAACAGAACTGTAGTTAGGCTGTTAATATGAACTCCTATGTTGTTTAATTTCATCAAAGATATTAAGCAGCACAACTGATTTCAAAATTGATAAAAAGAACTGTTTCTTGAGCACCAAATCAGCATATTAGAATGATTTCTGAAGGATCATGTGACACTGAAGACTGGAGTAATGATTTTTACATTTTGAAAATTTAGCTTTCGCCCTCACATGAATAAATTGCATTTTAAAATACATTAAAGTAGAAAACAGTTGTTTTAAATTGTAATACTATTTCACAATATTACTGTTTTTACTGCATTTTGACCAAATAAATGCAGCCTTGGTGAGATTAAGTGACTTGTTTTATGAACATATCAAAAAATATTACTAACACCAGACTTATGAATGGTAGTGTATATACACAGACTTTTCACATTCATACATATATTTATAAATTATAAATATTGTATCACAGATTTTCAGTGTGGTTCAATTTTAAAACTTTTGTATTCCACTGTACCTGTATATAAACAATGATCTTTTCATGTGTGTATTTTTTTTGTGTGTGTGTCTGTGACATTAGATAGAAGAAAAGCGAAGGAAGCAGGCGGAGGAGAGCGAGCGGATGAGGGCAGAAGAGGAGATGGAGGACAGACGACTGGCAGAACAGAGAGAGAAAATCAGTAGAGAGTATGAAGAGGAGCAGGAGAGCAGAAAACGCAGAGAGTTGGAGGTCAGACAGACACACATGCACTCCTGCCTGTCTTATTTTTAGAGATGCACAATATAATAATGTGATAATTGTTCACTTTAAATCACATTTTCCATTCAAATAAAGGAATTTAAGTGATTAAGAAAATGCCATCAAATGCATGTTGTTTAATTTTCTAGTGCATTATGTGAGCTCTTCTGATGACCTCAGACTCTGTGACCAGCACCGCTGACTTTAAGTAAACTTGTGTTTTTGCAGCAAAAACTGAAGAATGAAGAACTAGTTCGTCTTGTGGAGGAAAGACGGAGGGATGCAGAGAAAAAGAAAAAAGAAGAAGAAGAGGCAGAGAGAGCAGCTGTAAGAAAACAGGAAGAGCAAGAGAGACAAATACGACTGCAACAGGTGTGTGAAAGTGAAATTTACTGGAATGAGCTATATTTCAAACGCTGTGTATATTTAAGCTAAATTTGCTGACAATTTCTGTAGATGTAGATGAGTGTGTGATAGTATTGTCGTTGTTTTTTTTTTTAGGTCCAGCGTGCACCATCCCCTCCTATCCCTACCCTACAAAATAAACGCTGCAACCCTTCAAATGCTACGGTAACAAAAACTGCCAAACATTGAAAATGCTCATGTTCACATAATGTGTATAAAATTGCGTATAACACATAACAGTGACTATATTTTAGGTTATGGGAGTGGCATGTTTTGAGTTTTGCTATTTGGAATAGTGTTAGTGGGCTAGTTTTGAGCAAGTTCTGTTATGCAGATCTGACAACCATGATTATCTCCTCAAGAGCTTGTAACCAAACCCTCAGTCTAATTACCAAAACTCTATGGTCCTTACTTCAGCTAACTGAAAACAACCATGTTCACTTCTCACTCACCAGTGTTGGGCAGTAACTAGTTACTAGTAATTTAGTTACTATAATAATATTACTTTTTGCAGTAACTAGTAGTGTAACTAATTACTTATAAGATTTCAGTAATAATATTACAGTTACCATCCATAAAACAGCTTAGTTACTTAGTTACTTTTGATGCCTCAACCCCGATGATTTAAAATCCAAGAATCAAATAATTCCTAGATTTATTTTCATAAATTTCACGACTCGCACATGCATGTGATGTCCCCAGTGCAGCAGGCAAGCTTGGAATATGGAAAAGCTTACATTTAGCAGATAGAAATATTGCATTATATTGATTTTGTTAGGAAAAAAGATGATCTGAACACTGTTGTGTATTACTTTACTCTGACATTACATCCCTCTGATCAGCATGTGCTACATTATATTACTATAATTAAACATCTTTTTGGAAAATTATACAGTTTCTTACAAACTTATGTGATTTGATAAAATAAATTATGAAATATAATCGTATGTGGGTAACGGAGAAATTACAATTAGCTTCCAGCTACACATGACAATTAATGAGATTAATAAAACACTTACTTAAATGTCACTGTTAATCACTATTGAGTGTTTGTAATAACTTCTGACTGCGATACAATGTGGATTTTGGTCAAATGATGAGGCAGAAATATGTTGTTAGTAACATTCTAGAAGAATTTTATGTGGAAGATACACAGTTACAACTTCTGTGGGGCGTGAAGAAAAAGTAATGTAACTAGTGTAACTAATTACTGTTGCCAGAAAGTAATAAGTAAAGTAACAATATTACTTTTGAAATGAGTAACTAGTAATGAGTAATATATTAAATTCTTTGAGTAACTAGCCCAACACTGTCACTCACTAATGTCTATATATTTTTCAGGATTTCTCTGCGCTTCGGGCTCCTCCGTCTTCAGAAAACTTCAGAAACAACCAGAGAACAGAGAGTAAACACTCATACATGTGCACACATACTGTATCATGACGGAGATGACCTATTGGCTTTTTTGTTTTTATATATTAATCTAATACTATTTGCTACACGCTAAACCTGACCTTTACAGAAATGATTTGCAATTTTCAGATTTGAATAAAAAATGATTTAGTCCATTATGAAGCTATTATTCATTATGAGAGGTCCCCAAAATTTGGGTGATTTCAGGTTTAATTAACATTATGAATATTTGATCCCTAAAGCATTTTTTTCTTTAGTTCTGGTCTTTAGTTAAGTATATTTAATTTTCACTAGCTAATACCACATCCTCACATATTTTTGGAGGGTTTACTGTATTTGTTTTCTTCAGAGGACAGAAGTGAGGTTGTTAATGAGCTGTGTGCGTTAAGAAGACGTCTGCGCAGTGAACAGCGGCGTCTAGAGGAGCAGCTCTTGCAGACGGAGTGGGAGCATTTTCCCTCCCCTTTCACTGACAGGTACAGTACAGTGTGTTATTTTGATGATGTTTAAATGTAATGTTTAATTTGACAGTGAAGGGATGTTTTAATAATTAGCCACATGTGACCTGTTAGTCAACATGTACCAGAGGCATAAGCATCAGCCTTTCCTGGTCTTGGCTGGTTTAATCTGATTTTGCTAAAGTAAGGTTTTCATTCAGTTTGTTTGGATGCATTTTTTTGCATATTCAAAAAAAAAAAAAAAATCTTTCAGCTATACATAGTGATTGGTCCGCATAAATACATCAGTATCCCAGGGAAACAATTGTTCTCTACTGTATGTGCAGCACTCATATATAGCATAACACATTATATCCTGTAGAAAAAGGTTACATGTTCTTAATAAAATAACACTTTAATAAATTACGTCTATAATATTTTATCATGCAGTCACTGTTTTATAAAAGCAATATTGTGAATAATCATAACTAATGTATTTGCAGGCACTCCAGCGTGCCTAACAATGCCTTCAACTGTGACTGTTTTTAAAATGTAGCACTTGTGTGTTTGCAGGCACAGGACGGATGTGTTTGACATGGCTCGTTTGCGTATGCCTGTGCGAGGCCCCTCCGCCCGTGGCACTGAGCCAATCAGCTCTAAGGGAGCCGATGACATCATGTACAGGGGTAAGAACTGAGCTATGAGGATTGTAATTACTGAAATAAATATTAGTTTACAAGTGTTTGTAGTTCCTTGTGGTCAAATCATACTAAAGTCATTTGTAGTCAGCTAAAAATAAATATTGTGAGTCGTGACTGTGCTTAATTAATAAATTAATTAATTAATAGAGCTTAATTAATGTTTGGTCTTATGTAAATCCATCCTTTGTGTAGAACTGACACCTTTTTTCTTTTTTTCCAGATGCCTTTATGCCTCTTCCTAGAACACGGCAGTCTGTAAGTTTTCCTCTCTCACTATGAATGTAAGGCGTGCTTGTTATTTCCTGTGTTTATTTCCGTTGTGTTCTGCACTAGAAGCAGCTCCATCAGTACTGAATGATGTTTAACATGGCAGTTCTGTTTTTCTTTCACACAGAGGAACAGAGATGTTGAGGGGGGACGAGGATCTGTGCTTCTGTCAGAAAGTGAATTTATTGGTGGGATCACACATTTCTTTAATTGCTTGATGAGTTTAACCAAAAAAAAATGATTGTATTATATACAGTGGCCCCAAAAGTTTGGACACTTAAAAATGTATTAATATCTTTCCATTTTGTTATAAAACATCAAACCAAGTGACATTTATTTTAAAGAAAATATGAACACACTTTATCAACAACATTTCACAAGATATTTATTTTCATAGTGATATACATTTTGACTTTCTCATACATCTGTTTGTTTGAATACACACTGCTGATTGCTTTCTGCTGGTGTACAGTTGTCGTATTATTTGTCATTAGATCAGAATGGAATTGCTTTCCCAGTTCCTCCAGACATTGAGAGGAAATCTGCTAAACTGTCTGCACGAGAGCGACGCAGACTAGCAAACCTGCAGGTAATTCACACTGAAACATCTAAACATGTCTGTATAGTGACTTACAGACTCGAGTGCAAAAAAGTACTGATAGAATTGCATGCTATTGCATTTTACTTTGTTTTTTTCTTGTGTCAGTTGATTCATTATTAGATATTTTGGGCAAACTTGAAAAAACAAAACACATTTTGCACAGTTCATGATATGCAATATTTCAACACTTTTAAACATACAAAAAATAGGGATTTTTTTAATACTTTGATTTTTAAACATAAGTTAAATGATCAAATGAGGATGCACCTCATGAAGTCAGATGAGAGAATGCCCAGAGTGGTAATCTAAGCATATGCTTACTACCTAGAAGTAACTAATATATAGTTTATCTTTTTTTACTGGATTTATCACTACATAATTCCCATTTACACTTTTTATTTATTATTAACCTATGCATATTTTACACATGATGACATTACTGTAATCATCAAGCATGATATAATAAACAGTGTATATGTGTGTGTTTAGTCTGTAGAGAGGAAGCCAGTGCAGCTGCAGTCCTTCAATATGAGGAAGCTCAGAGACACAAACACTCCCAGGATGAAGAGACTTCCAGCCTTCGGCCAATACAACACCACAGCTGGTGTGTGTGTGTGTGTTTCTCTCTGTGTATGTTTTATGATTCTGGAGATGCACAACTTATTTCAATTATGTGTTTAGGAGGCTGCTCTGATGATGACGATGAAGCAAGTCGTGGTGATGAACATTTTGCCCTGCAGTCTCCTGGTAGGCCCAGCTCCATTGATACAGCCACTACCGAGCCCTGGATTCGAGCGGAGTCATCAGACACACTCAGGAGGCTGATGTCTGCCTCTGAACTTTAAGACAGGCCATTACATACATGACCGCACTGAGTGTGTGAGCTTGTTATTGCAATGCAGTATATATATACAGTATATAGGACATTTTATGTAGTCTTCAGATCTCTTAAATAAAAGGCTGATCAGCAGAATCTCTATGAGATCAACTGCTTTAACTGCATCACAAAATCTCTTCTGTAAACTGATTTGGGGATCCATAATATCAAGTGGTTATTTTTAACAAAATACAGAAGGATTGATACTTTTCTATATGTGACCCTCTCTGTGAAATCCAGGCTAAAGTCTCAAAATCTAATTATGAGAATGAGATAGCATCAAAGTTTGATTTCAACCATTAATTTCACTGTAATTTCAATATTTGATATGGCCTTACTCAGTCAATATTAAAGATATAAAGGTTACATTTTCACAGAATGTTCTTTACCTTATGAATGATGATTTTATGTAGAAAACAAAAAAAAGACTTTAGCTGGGTTCTCACAGAGAGGGTCACATATTTCTGAGCTCTTTTATGGGGTATTTTTTGAAGGCATAAATGGTTTTTAGCATTTTAACAGCTTTTTAAACCGTTTTTCACAAGGATTCACCAGAGTAAATAACAGTGAAAGCACCATAAATGTGATTGCTTGGAGGCTTACGGCCTGTTTACACCAAGGATGATAACTATAATAAGGTTTTTAAAAACTTTCAGAATTAAAAAATTGAAATGGCAAATTCCAAACATCTACTGCATGACAGTTGCACTTTCATAACGATTTTGTTTTTTTTTCCAGTAGATGAGTGGTATAAACATTGACAGCCAATCAGAATCCACCTGAAATTAAAGAGCTTGAGCTTATAAAGTGGCAGATGACATCAGTGCATGCTTATAATTGGTGTGGAAACTAATGTACTTATCATTCTTGGAGTGAACGGATCTTTGTGTGAGAGAAGCTTACTCGGTGCAAAAAACACGCTTATTTGAACCATTTCATGACAAAGCCTGGCAAGATCAATTCTGCTGTGGCACTGAGACCGTCCGCAATCCGGCTTAATGTGGATGGTTTTGACTTCTCTTCTTTATGCATTTCTGATCTTAAGCGGTCAATCTGCCTCTGCATCTGGGAGGCTTGCTCCTGTAAACCCTTCTGTAGAAGAGCATCTTTCTCCTGCAATACAACACAAACAGCCACAAGTGAAAGAATTGCTAACCATGACTTTGACCTTTGAAGGTGACTTCTCTGGAACAAAACAAAGTACATGATTTGAAAGAAAGTGTCCTGTTCTTACTCTTAGTTTGGCTTCCAGGACTCGTTCATTGTCTCTCCTCATTCTCTCCTGCTCTCTTTCCATCTGATGAATGATCTGATTAACATGTTCCTTATGGGATCTCTGCATGTCTTTAAACGTCCGCTCCTGTAACCGGTTCTGTTCCTCTAGACCTCTTTGGCGCTGCTCTAGAATCTCATTCTTCAACCTCGCCACTATATAAAGAAAGAGAGACAGTATAATGAACTAATTCTGATGTCAAATCAATTGCTGAGTTTGTCTATTACAGTTCTTTGTAGTCATTGTACTATCTTGTGTATCACTGAGAGCCTTGAGTGATGGTTAAATGATAGAGAAGTGTGCAGCTGATTTGAACTGTACCCTCTTTTTCCTGCTCCGCTTCACTGAGAGATTGGTCAGCTTGTAGAATCATATTTCCAATATCCTCCTTTTCTTTCAAAAACTTGCTCAACACTTCTTCACTCTGTAGAAAAAATGTCCAGTATCATTTAAAACGTGCTGCAAGTAATCCATAAGTGTTTTTTATACTAAATCTATTAAAAATAGTTTGTTAATTGAAATAAATATACATATTAGATGAAAAACTAAAAAAAAAGGTTGCTTTGGCAACAAATTTAAATATGTTGAAGAAAAGCTACAGCAATCTGAAATATAAAAATAAAAAACTGACTAAAGCTTACTGTAAAATTTAAATGAAAAGTGAAAATAAAAAAACATTAATTCAAAATATTAATACTGCAATACCATATAAATAATACTAAAACACCATTGATCAATACATCAAGTCTTCTAAAGCCACATGGCACCTTTTTGTGAGATTTTCATTGAACAACTAATAGAGATTTTGTATCAGAAGACACGTAATATGGAAGTCTAGGCATAGGGACATCTAGGCCTAATCCCAATTCTATTTTATACCCCTTCACCTACGTAATAATGCATACATTTATGTGTCTTGTTCACTTGGGCAGCCATGTTGCTGCCGTAGCCGGTTTATGCCGAAATAATTCTCATACCCCTTAGTTTGAAGTGTGGTCCCGAAAAATCTTCGTTTGAAGGGCTATCTGGCCCTTCCCCTTAGCCATACCCCTCCAACCAAAAGAGAATTGAGACACCCCTACCCCTTCACATGAACACACGAAATGGAGGGGTAGGGGTAAGTGTAGGGGTAAGGGGTAGAAATGGGATTGGGCTCTAGTGTGATCACTAGAGTAGTGCTGTAGGACTTTTAAGAAAGAACTTAAATAAGAGCTCCTGAGTCTTAACATTAAAGGTCTCTGCACACTGAGTCCGAAATTTTCGTCTGAGAACTTTTCGCACGTTAAAAAATAAATACGAGCTCACGTTGTGTCAACATTAAACGGTCTCTGCACACTGAGTCCGAAACTTTTCGTCCGTGAAAAAAAATTCGGATCAGGTTCGAAAAAATAAATTTCTGCGTTTTCGCATCACGTTGTATGCAATTTTGATAGGACAGGATGGGGAATTTCGGAAAAACGCATGCGAAAATTTCGGACTCAGTGTGCAGTGGCCTTAAGTCTTTATCTCATCCAATGGAATGAACAATTCTAAATCTTTGTATGTATTTCATGACTGCATGTTATTTTTAACCTTTATCAGCATTAAAGATGTTGATCAGTGCTGTTGTGACCATCTAAAGCAAAGCATGTGTGTGTGAACTGTACCATTATTTGTGAGTGTGTTCTTGCTCTGTAGTCATTGGTCAGATGTCCGAGTGTGTCCCTGTACTGTCGGTATCCTCCAGACCTCAGGTATGATCCATCAAAAACACCTTTTTCCAGTGTATCAAACACCTCACCCAGAACAGCTTTACACTGCTTGATAGATTCTTCCTGATTCTGCTGGCACATCTGCTGATATTCATCATACATTTTCCCCTAAAACAAATGAAAGAAACAGAGAAAATGTGATGAACTGTTAAATTTGTACTCTACGTTTACATACTGTTTATTTGAGCTTTTTGGGTCAGCAGGTACTTTACCATGAGCTCTTGTTGGTAGATCTGGTCATTGTCATTGAAGGACATGGTGATGAAAACTTCAACTGCTTTCTTCTCTGCAATTTTGTGGATGTCGGACAGCTCTTCTGGGCGCATAGGAAGCTGAGCCATGCTGAGCATCTCTGTCATGTAGAACTGCAGGGCCTCCTCCACTGCACGGACGTTCTGGATCTTAGCCAGAGACACGACTGCATTCTCCAAACAAGGAATCTTCCCGCTGCGGATCGCCTCTACATAAACCTCAGCAAGATTACCCAGAGCTGTCAGGAAACACAGATTATGTAAACGATTTTGGAACAACACCCAAAATGTAAGAAAAGAGTTTGGAGCAGTACTATGTGTTTGAAAGACATCATTAGTGTCATATTTGCTGCTAGTGGAGCAGATATCTCTAGAAAGTCTATAATACTAACCAATTAAAAAAAAACAGCTAGAAACCAATATATTGCGCATCGCTAATATTTAGATTGATGGATGTCATGTGTCTAAAAAGAGATCAGAAGATTCACTACAACGTTTATTTTCTACAAGGGCTTCTATGAAAGTACACACCTGTTCCAGTAATTATACGGCCTCCGCTGACGGTTTTTGGTTCTGCACTGTCAAAAATGTAATGGCAGAAGGTGTTTGCCTGCTCAAGGAACTCTGAATCCAGATCTTTCTCAGTCAGCTCTTCCATTCTTCTCATGTTTTGCGTACTAGCAGGCCGGGGGAAGACAAAGCACTTCCTCACCGCAAAGAAATGGCGTAGACAGCGGCGGGGCAGGTTATACTGCTCACTCTGAGGCGAACAGCCTAAAATAAGAAACAACATTCCAAACAAGCAGTAATAATTTGAACGGCTTCCGTGTATTATATTTAAATCGATCACTATTCCTTGCTGAATAGAGCAGCATAGACCAGCTAATTCTCCCATGTTCTTTAGCATCTGCTAAAACAGTGGTTCTCAGCTGGGAGGGTGGGGTTTTTGAGCAGAGATTTTAATTTAATTTTGTGCTCAAATATGGCACAGCTGAAGGTAATGAATGGAGAATATTGCGTTTACACTCAATTGTGAAATGCCTCACCTGATTTGAGTGTCAGTGCACTCTCCAGATACTCATCTGATGTTATTGGATTATTTCCTATTTTCAGTTCCAGAGTAAAGTCCCGAACAGCCCAGACAAACGATGGAAAAACACGCATGAAATCTACCGGCGTGTCCTCATCTTGACTCACTTCTGCCTTCACACGAATGTTCTCCGTCAGCTCAGTAACATAGCTACATTCAGCGCAGTTCAGGAAGAATAACACTGGTGCTATGAGAGATTGTTTTCAATCTATTGCACTGGATGTGCATGTTTTGTGTTTATTGTGTGAGAAGGATACTGCAGCTTTTCCAGTGCCGTGTTGTCAATGACTCC
This sequence comes from Schizothorax lantsangensis, assembly GCA_027422415.1. Taxonomy (NCBI): domain Eukaryota; kingdom Metazoa; phylum Chordata; class Actinopteri; order Cypriniformes; family Cyprinidae; genus Schizothorax; species Schizothorax lantsangensis. The sequence continues at coordinate 29,068,777 of CM049845.1, read as the reverse complement.
TAAGCTGTTATACACTAGAGTGCTGCTGAGAAGAACAGCCAGACAGAAGATCCATGTGTCGTGTTTCTCATCCCCCTGAAATATTAAGACTCTTTCAGCTACAGTAAGTGGATAAATATGATAGTTACTTATGCTGAAATTAATGTATATTTTTGTTGCAATGGAGGCATTTGCTATAAAAACATCACTGCTGATGTCTTCCTCCCCTACCTTCCTTACGTCCCCAAGTCCCTCTGTGTCCAGCAGCACCAGAGTGTGTCCTTCTTTATAGAGATGAGGGACACACCACATCCAGATGCCTTTGGTCTTTGATTCAATAGTGCTGCCGAGAGCAAATCCTGAGACAATCACAATGACATATAATTATCCAAGATGACATATGCATGTTATACATTTAAATGCATATACAATGTCAAATGACAATGACAAAACTATATTATATGATTGTATATTATAACCACGTTTGTCTATTTATGACCCTAAGCTATCAAACTGTGCCCAAGAAGACTTGGAATATAATGCCCTTTATTAAATATTTTTAAAAAGAGTCTAGTACATTCATCTCCAAAACTCAAATTTTTTGCATATTAAAGAGTTAAACGTGAGGGTGTTTGAAAAAAAAAAAAAAAAGATATTTCAGACATAAATCATAGGAGAGGTGTATTCAAGTTATTCAAGTCTGTATAAAGAGCAGGAAAGTAGCGCATCTGGACACACAATCATTCACCATTCTTGTTTTATTATTATATTGTTCTATTGCTTTATTTTATATTGTTTTATTACGGTTATTTTTTTTTCATAAAATGTTCTGATTTTAACGTAGTTAGTGTTTTCAGATACTTCGATACAGACACACTGTTCTGTCCTCATCATCATATCTGCACCGCACATGAGAAAGACTTCAAGCTTTTTCTCTCACCGGACTGTTGTCCTGCCAGGCGGTTCATAAGATAAGACTTCCCCGTGCGGTAGAGTCCCACCACAGACACCACCACCACCGGCTCACTGATCCCATCCAGAATGTTTTTGGCCTCTTTTCCCACACGCAGCTTCCCATTTTCATCATTTTCAATGAGACAAACTGGAGCGGACATGAGCCTGCTACACGCCATGACTGCGAAATAACAAAAACATAATTACAGCTAGGGCTGGGCGATATATCTCATGCGATTCTCATGCCCAGTCCTAATTACAGCGTGTAAAAATAACATTTTTACGTTGATGCTGTTGAACAGTGTATGTTGTTTAAACGTTGTGTCAAGTGTCAAAAGTTTCTTAAATAGGTGCAGACTACATTTGACCTCAAATCTAAAGTTAATCATTATGAAATTGAACAGATGTAGCGTACTAAACAGTCGTGCGAGCGTGCAGTTGGGATGATGGTAAGTAGACTTGCTTAAAAGTGATTTAACATTGAAAAGTAAGCTATATTTATAATTTTTAATAATGTATTGACTTAATCAAACAATTTATTACCTTACCGATAGTTAGACGACGTAAAAATGTCGTGTTAGCGAGGTTTCTGCTTTAGTAGTCTCAACACAACTGGAGCAAGAGGCTTAACCCCCCCATAGGCTCCTCCTGTGTGATAGGCTACTTCGTTATCTTTTCCACCATACATGGTACGGAGACGGGGAATGTTCTCTCACTGGCGAATCAGTGATGCTGACACGAAAGTGAAAATAAAAGTGAAACAACAGGTTCGGTTCGGTCTATATATAAGTGATTTCTCAGAAATCGACCGTTTAACGTAAAGACAGCTACAGAACGATGGGCGGATACTAGGAGACAACCTCATCATCCGTTGTGATAAATACCTGCGATCCCGTTCAGTGCGCGCAGAGAAGTATCGCGGAGGGAGAGAGAGCTCGAGAACATCTTTACTCTAACGTTAAACTAAAGTCAAGACACATTAAGTTTAGGGTTACGTAAGTAAACTTTGTTTTTATTTATTAATTTCTTTGACATTTATTCAAAACCAAATGTAGAACATCTAGATTTTCAGTTGTGCCAATGTACATTTTGTTTACAATCTGATTTTTAATGGCACGCAATTATATTTTCATTTAATAAATATTTAACGCTTTGAATTACACACTCTAATTATATCTGAAGGACTGTGGTTACTTTTAAATTCATGGGCTCTGAAAACCTAACAGAAACACATTCAAATGTCAGGACGTTTGTTGTGTCAGACCTGGCCGCTCCTATAACTGTGCTGCAGCTTTTGAGTTCAGCTGGCAGTCAGAAGAATTCATACGGAGGGTGGGCTAGACATGCCTAGTTGTTAATGTCATGATGACTAGTATTTTACAATACAAAGACTTAACTTTTCAACACAAGAAGAATATAGCATTGTGAGCGAGTTGTGATGCACAAGGCATTGATTTTACAAATAATTGCAAACGCTTTTCAAAAACATTTTGTAACAAAATGTAAAAAAAAAAAAAAAAAAATCTATTAGTCTGCATTTACATTGCTTCCACATCTCTATGACAAATTCTATTTTTCTCTCATCCATGGTTATCAATGTCAAACATTGCAATTTCGAAAGTGAAATATGGCATTACGAGGAACTCCCGAAACTTTGCTGTGTTTACAGTGTATGTGATCGTTTGACCTCTTAGCAGCTGAAAAAGAAAAAGAAAAAAACTTTTATTCAAATTTTGAATAGATTATAGCCTAAAGAAGAGCACTTCCTTTAACTCTCTTCAAGATCTCACCATATTTCTGTTATAATAAATTAAGTTCTCTACATTGCACAATGGGTCTCTTATTTACATTTTGTATAAACTTTGTTACAATAAGAGAATTCGCGAGCATGCAGAACTCGGTTGTCTTAAAAAATCCAGTGTTTTGAACAGCAATGGCCAATCAGAGGTGTTCAAGAAATCAACAGATGTCTATGATTGGCTACATCGCTCAACGTACGCTACAAAAACATCTTGTGAAAATAAACTTTTGACAGTCTTCAGAGCACAAACACAAATACTCACTGGAGAGGTTGCCAAATCTGTATTATTACAGTTTTAACTGAACTGCATTCATTTGAGAGAAAATCGACGTGAGACCGCCCCCTTAATTACTGTTACTGCTACAAATATCAGTAGCCCCTCACTGCAGAACAAAGATCCAGGGGGTGGGGTTGGATCCACATCTAGGGGGTGGAGATTGGTAGGTTTAGGGGTGGGGATCAGTAGCCCCTCACTGCAGAACAAAGATCCAGGGGGCGGGGTTGGATCCACATCCAGGGGGTGGAGATTGGTAGGTTTAGGGGTGGAGATGGGTAGGTTTAGGGATCAGGGGGTGGAGACAGGTAGGTTTAGGTCTATGTAAGGTGGGAGGAGTTGGATCTAGATCCAACTCCACCCCCTGGATCTTGTGTTCTGCAGTGAGGACCATCTCGTGGGGATGGGTAGGTTTAGGTCTATGTAAGGTGGGAGGAGTTGGATCTAGATCTAACCACGCCCCCTGGATCTTGTGTTCTGCAGTGAGGACCATCTCACAAATATGGCGCCCTCTCGCCACAGGTTCTCACGTAGTGAAAGATACATCGCGGAGCAGAGGGCACTACAGACAACACGCCAGGTTACTTGTGGAAGGAAAACAAAGTTTCAGAATTCAAATTTTTCATTTTTTCTTTATTTCATATGATAAATACAGTTTTGTGGCTCTTTCATGTGTCGTGACAGATTGCTGTAGCGCCTATCACTTCAAGCGTCACGTGAACCGATCACCTCCTCTTTACTAGTTATAGCACGAAGTAAATATGAACATCAGAAGAAATCTTGTTTCAACCGGGGAAAGGCAAGATCAAGTTCACCGTTCAAGTTAATCTACTCTCTTGTCTGTTTTCTTTGTCGCACAAGATGGCGGATTTGGTGTTATGATTGGTCAGATCGCCTGTCAATCAAGCTCTCACGCTGAATGTGTGAGTTGCATAACTCCACCCGTAAAGATACTTTATCATTAAAAAATACCAGTAATTTACCTGTTTAGTGTATTATTGCTGTTATATAAATGAGTAAATAAATAATATATTCATATTATGGTGGGCTGCAAATCCATAACTGAAAATGGGCAGTGATTGTTGCCATAGTCCTAAAGGTCTAAAACCTGATTTCCTGATGAATATGAAATGTTTTCATATTCATTTCTTTTTCACATGGAAATGTTTATTTTGTGATTTAACCTGTCCTGTATGGCATTATTAGCTTTCTCCATTGTTTTGCTTCGAGTATTACAAATCTTAGACAAAAAGTCATCCACATTTGCCATTTCTAATCAGTATATATAGTCATGCAAATATCTTACTAACTAGCTAAAATTAAAATTCTAGTAAAGTAATAAAGCATGTGAGGGACCATAATGACAGTTGCCTATCAGTAACCATTTCATACTGTTTTTATGGAAGTTAATAATAGATTTCAGTGAAGTCAGTGTGAGTGAAGAATTAGTTGTTTTGTTGTATGTAGTGTAGGTTTTTATACATATTGTTTACAATATTCTGTTTGCAGTAACCAAATCATAATTTTTTTCCTTTACAGCTAACAGGAAGAGCTAGAGAGAGCCAGCATGTCTAAAGCCAGACTAATGCCTTCGCCCGTATGTTTGGTGGAGAATGTGAACGGATCACTCAGCGTCTGTAAGGATGCCATCGAGTACCTGAGTAGGATCAATGAGCCGGTGGTGGTGGTGTCTGTGGTGGGACTCTACCGTACGGGGAAATCTTACCTTATGAACCGCCTGGCGGGACAACAGTCAGGTGAGAGAACCGTCTAGACATGCCAGCTTAATGTGTACATATTAGCTACATGCTAATTATAATAATAAAATATATGGTTGTCTCAGGCTTTGCTCTCGGCAATACTATTGAGTCGAAGACCAAAGGCATCTGGATGTGGTGTGTCCCGCACCCCTATAAAGAAGGACACACTCTGGTGCTGCTGGATACAGAGGGACTTGGTGATGTGGCCAAAGTGAGGACAAGAATAAAACTGTAGACTTTAATAGTCTTGTTGAAATACATTGTGGATAATTTGATCTCAAGACTCTGTGTGTTTCAGGGAGACTCTATGAATGACGGCTGGATCTTCTGTCTGGCTGTTCTGCTCAGCAGCACTCTGGTGTACAATAGCCGGGGCACTATTGATAACACTGCAGTGGAAAAGCTGCAGTATCCTTTAACCACACAACCCACTTCCTCTTTTACATATACAAACATACACTTTACAAGATGCTGTTATTTCTTAATGTGCTGCAGCTATGTTGCTGAGCTCGCTGAACAGATCAAGATCAGATCGTCAAATGCAGCAGATGAGGAGGAAGAAGAGGATTGTAAGTTTGTGCAGTTTTTCCCATCATTCACCTGGGTCGTGAGAGATTTCACCTTGGAATTGGTAATTAATGGAAAGACAGTGACTGAGGACGAGTACCTTGAATTTGCCCTCCAGCTCAAGAAAGGTATTTAAGAGAGACATAAACATTGCTAGAATTTGAAACATATGTAAATAAACAGTGACTGAAGACTGACAAAAGAAAATCTTTCTTAGTGCAATTTGGTAAAAATGTGTTATTTTCTCCTAAAAGGTGTGAGCAAGAAAGTCAGTGACTACAACCTGCCTCGTCAATGCATCCGAAACTATTTCCCGTCCCCCAGGAAGTGTTTTGTGTTCCCTTCTCCAGCATCACCACAAAACATGACACGTTTAGAAAGCTTGCAAGAACGGGACCTTGTACCCGATTTTCTGGAGGTCACGCAACATTTTTGTGAACACATCTTTCACAATAGTTTCGTGAAAACAGTGAAAGGAGGACACAGAGTTACTGGCAAATGTGAGTGTTTTACCAGTTTAATATTGAGAAAGTTCAATGTTCAGACCCATAAGCTTTTATAATTGAAAGGTTAAATCTGTTTATGTTTGTGTGTGTTCTCAGTGCTCGGACATCTGGTAGAGATTTATGTAGACACAATCAAAAGTGGTAAGGTGCCCTGTCTGGACAATGCAGTTGTTGCTCTTGCAAATCTAGAGAACCAGACAGCTGTTCAAGAAGCTCTGAATGTGTATCAGAGTGGGATGGAAGAGGTAAGACACAACATCTCATATTCAGTCAGTGCTGGTACTCTTCAGACTGTAATTTACTTTTACTAAAGTTGCCTGCCTTTAGTGTGTTTTTTTTTTCTTAGTTAAAATGAGTATTATGAAAGCAACTTGAGTTTTTTGATTAATATGACATTCATCGAAATGATACATAAATATACAGATCACTTGGGCAGGCAATTTAACCATTTAATATGATAATATTCAGTCAATAAATGAAAATGCTCTTCCTTTTATTCACAGAGTTATTCATTTTTTGAAACTTGATTCGAATTGTTACAGCTATTCAGTGACAAAGCATGCTGTTCTTTGCAGGTGAAGAACAAGTTCCCTGTAGGTGTGGATGATATTTCCTCAGAGCACCAAAAGTTCAGCAGTCTGGCCACCAGGGAGTTTATGAAACGCTCCTTTAAAGATGAAAAAAGAGAATTCCTGAATAAACTGACGGTGAGTTTGAAATGCACATAATTACATGCACACCTGTAATGCTGCTCTTATTTTAATATCTTAAATATGCAAAGTCTTGTTAATTTATTTTTCATTATGCATTCTTTTAAATGATAGTGTTGTAATGATAGAAGTGTTTAAATATTGCCTTTATGTTTGCAAGGAAAAAAATTGTCTTTTTATTTTATGAAAGCCTGAGAAGTGCACAGATCATGTATTCCTTAAATGGTAACTCAGCTATGGTAGTCAATTAGACTTTTTCCAGCTTGTATATGTGATGTATGTATGTGTGTTTATGTATGTTTAGGAAGACATAGGTATGTACTATGTAGGCCTGCTGCAAGAGAATGAAATGGCATCAGAGAGAAAGTGCAGAGATCTGCTGAAGAATCTGTTCTCTGACATGAATAAACGACTACAGGATGGAGAGTACAGTCAGTCTGGAGGATATGAACTCTACTGCAAAAGAGGACAGAGACGCCATTGTTGAACAGTACCGCAGAGAACCCAACAAAGGTGTATCGGTGAGGACACAAAGTGTCTTTGTGAAATTGTTCTTTGAATATAGAAAGAATGAGTGTGTCTCTAAAGGTTCTCGAATATATCTATGTTTATGTGCAGGCTGAGGCCGTGCTGAACGAGTTTCTGAATGAGCGAGGACCAGAAGCAAACAGCATCCTCTACACGGATACAAAACTCACTGAAAATGACAGAAAGATTCAGGGTAAATCTTTATCAACCTAATGAATATTTGTAATTCATTACACTGTTTCATTCTGGAGCATTTATAATTTAATTAACCCCAAAACCCAAATTGTTACTCAAGAGCATCTCTAAGCTCTAAGTTCAGGTTCTGGAGGTTTGGTAGTAACATCATATTTCACAAATTTTTTGTTTTCTATGTTGACTGACAGAGGAAAAGGAAAAGAATGCTCTGATGGAACAGAAGCTTAAAGAGGAAGAGGAGAAACACATTGAGAGTGAGCGAATGAGGCAGGCAGAGAAAGAGCGGCGGGAGGACCAAATGAGGCAGATGCAGGAGAAGTTCAGCAAGGAGCTGGAGCAGCAGCAGCAGGAGATGGACAGAGCCATTGAGAGCAAACTGATGGAGCAGGAGGAGATGATAAAGAAAGGCTTTAGTGAGAAAGCTGATCTCCTAAATGAAGAGTTAGCGACTCTAAAAAAAGAAAAGGAAAGTTCTGGTGGTTTTATGAAGGAATGTGTAATGCCTGTTCTAGGAGCTGTGGCAGAAATCCTTCCATCTGTTCTTAATTATAAAGTGCTGATGAAAGGACTCAAAAGACTATAATTACCTATGCAAATCACTGTTACATCACAAATTGATTTATTCATATAGCTTACAAGACAAAGTATGTTTTTTTTTTGCCACTTTCCTAATTTACATGTACCTATGTTGCTGGTGATGGGAGTTTGGGTTCTTTGCCACTTTCGCCTTTTGGCTTAGGCAGTTATTGAACCAAACTGAATCAACAATGAAATGACTTCAAATGAATAACTGCTATTGTCTTTACAGAATTGAATTCTGTTTGCATCATCACTTGAATCATTATTTTCCTGTAAAGCTGCTTTGAAAAAAAATCTATATTGTATAATGTTCTATATAAATAAAGATGACTCAACTCAACTTAGTAAAACAGTATTTTGTTGACATTCATTTCATTCTTTCATACCATTTTTTTAATGTAAGCATTACATTTTTTAAACAATCATTAAATGCATAAGATAAAATATAATTATTTAACTTGTTGGTTCAGACATTTCAAAGCTGCTGTCGTCACAAACTCCTTTTATTCCTTTTCCCATTTTTGACTCCCCACTTCAGCATTGGAAACTGATGGAACCAATTTCTAAGAACAAGGGAGAGGATTTAGGATGGAAGAAATGCACACGTGTACACTGCAAATCTTGCCAAGTAGTGACATCATAAATGTATAGGCCAAACTAGAAGGCTACTTTTTCTCAGGAGTTTCATACTGGCTTTCTACTTAATAAGTAAAATAAGGTCTGTGGTGAACATTACTCGAAGACTGTTCTACCAAAACTTAACAGTCATACTGCAAAATGAATTTTGAAACTGTTTTTTTTTTCAGTGTAACTGAGAAGTTGTTGCTGTATCTAAGAACTTCAATGGTTTTCCAATCTATGTAGTTTTAGTCCTTATGTAGTCCTTGGCACAGATTTGCCATAACACTTTTAGTTGTATTTTAGCATTTTTAAAACATATCATTGAAATATACAGATTATGTTATCCACAAAATTTGTAAAGCATTTCAATTGTTATTTTTTTTGGTTCCTAGAATGTTTTTAAAATCTACTGTAAACTAACTCTTTAGTTTTGCTTGTTTGGTTTTGGAAGTTTTCTTTAAAGTCTGAATTCTCTTGTCATTCTGCTTACTAACAAACTCATTATAACATGCATACAGATAAACAACATCAGTTTCCAACTTCAGCAGGTATATACATACATTGGATCAAATACTGAACATCAAAGTTTGTTTACAGCTGCATTTTGAATATTTATCTGAAAGCAGAAAATCTTCACTGAATGCATTCCTTTTCCCTCTATGGAGTCATGTATTAAGGCATACAAGTACTCCTCTGACATTAAGCATTGCATTCTTTTAACAAAGTCAGATAAAACATCATTGTTTAACAATACATTTCAAACTGTGGAGTCAATGACACTTAAGCCTTACAACGAATTTCTTGTCTGCAAGAAACTAAGTTTATTTTTAAACTAAGAACAGGATACAAGAAATGGCCACATGTACATTTTAAATCTTGCCATCCTTAAGTAGTGACATGAATTTATAGGCCAAACCAGAAGGCCATCAAGAAGTGTTCTCAGGAATTTCCTGTTGGTTTTAGAATTGAGTTTTTTTAATAAGGTCTTTGGTGAACATTACTGGAAGAGACTGTTCTAAAATAACTATAGTCACACCGGTAAGCTGATATGTAAGAACTTAAGTGGTTGTCCAGTTTATCAAGTGCATCTTAGTAGTTTTAGTCCTTATGCTGTTTGCACGGTTTTGCCACATAACTTTATTTTAGGCTGTATTTTAGCATTTTTAAACATATTCAAATATACAGATTACGTTACTTTAAAATCCAAATAAAATATTTTAGATAAACCAAGTAGATATCTTTTACAACATTTTATGTATAGCCATGGTAAGAAACAGACAGGAGACAGTGTTCCGTGTTCAAGCTTCTTCAGAGGTTTATTGTTTGCTAGGGTATATACAAATATATACTCAATGCCAAGGACATATTGTCATATATACACAATCAGCCTGAATCAAAAGAAATGTTTATTATATTTCACAGAAACCTGAAGTCACCACATTTAGCCTATAAGGATTTCAAAATAAACAGCATAGTTTTTCTCATCTAAACACAAGCAAACAAAAACAAAAAAGTGAATACACTAACTCGGTTTAAGAACATTTGATCTGTTAGTTAAACACAAAGAAAGTACCACGCTATTGTTTAATGTCAAAGCTGTTACTGGACACAGATATCGGCCATAATTTGGCCAAATATCATGACCTAATAATTGAAAGGTTCCCAAGATTTACATCACTATTCACTGATTTTGTGAATCATTTTAACACTACATGAAAGGCAGTCGCAGCTTTGTTCATAGTTCATAACAAATGTTGCTCGCTTGTCAGTTATAATATGAGAACAGCAACTAATATATATATATATATATATATATATATATATATATATATAATGAGTATGTCAATAATGTATATCGATTTTCAAAACCGTTTTGAAAGCCAGGACAGACCAACACCAGCTAATTTAGGAACGAAACCTGGCAAAAACAAAGTCGCTGCAGTGCCGATACCATCCAAAACTTTGCTCACTGTGGAGGGTTGGGATGTCTCCTGTTTATTCATGTCTGTTTTTAGGCTGTCAATCTCACACTGCATCCGGTCAGCCTCCTGCTGAAAGCCCTGCTGTAGAAGAGCTTCTCTTTCCTGTAACACAAACAGCAACTGAATTAAGACAATCTACTCTTAAACTTGACCATAAATGGTGTTATATTTATATTCCAAAAACAGTACAATACAATAAACCTTAAGCATCAAGCAATTAATTCAAACAAGCCAAACATGTACAGACTCCACTGGTGTTACAGACTTTATGTACTCCTTTAAGCACAGCATTAAACGTGACTTTTTTTTTTGGAGTAAGTATCCTGTTTTACCTTCAGTTTTGCTTCCAGGACTCGTTCATCGTCTCTACTGATTCTTTCCTGCTCTCTCTCCATCTGATGAATGATCTGATTCACATGCTCATCGTGGGTTCTCTGCATGTCTTTAAATGCCTGCTCCTGTAACCGGTTCTGTTCCTCTAGACGTTTTTGCTGCTGCTCCACAATTTCACTCTTTAGTCTTTGCACTGTATTGAAAAAGTGAAAGTTTAGACAATACACAAAACAGGTATTTAGTAATGAAAGCCCGAGTTACAGCTACTAAACAGTATATTAATCACAAAATCTGTTTGTTACTCTTCTGTGCTCTAATTCAAGTCTGTCTTGTGTATCATTGAGAGTCTTGATTGATAGATAAGTGTGCAGCTGATTTAAATTGTACCCTCATTCTCCTGTTCCGCTGCGCTGAGAGATTTGTCAGCTTGTAGAATCATATTTCCAGCTTCTTCCTTTGCTCTCAAATATGTACTCAACACTTCTTCACTCTGTGATGAAAAACACATTTCTAATCATTCAAAATATCAATGGGAGTTTTGTTGTGATTGCAACAAATCATACTTAAAAGAAAGATTTGCCCAAATATATCAACATTTTTATAATTTACCAACATGGAGTTAATTTTTCCATAAAATGAGAGTTTGTAGTTACCGTGGCTGTCAAACTCGAAAATGAAAACCTTTAAGGTACCATAAAACAATTAATGTGCTATTAAAGTCACCCAGATTACTTGTGTACTATATTAAATATCATATTAATGTAATCAGATAACTAGATGCTGTTGTGAGCTTCCGGAACAATTAAACGTGAGCAAAGCATGCATGTTTGAACTGTACCATTATCTGTGAGTGTGTTCTTGCGCTGTAGTCATTGGACAGATGTCTGAGTGTGTCCCTGTACTGTTGGTATCCTCCAGGTTTCAGGTATGATCCGTTAGAAATGCTTTTTTCCATCTTATCAAACACCTCACGCAGAACCTCCTCACACTGCATGCGAGACGCTTCATTATTCTGCTGGCACATATCTTGATATTCATTATGAATCTTTCCCTAAATCATGAGAAGAATTAAGAGAGAGAGCAAAACTGTTTATACTCTAATCATAAAGACAGAATATTGTACATGGATTGAATCTCCATTAATCTAATCTACGTATGCACATATTTATTATAATCAACACAAAAGTAGTACAAGTTTTTAAAGCTTCATGCATTTAAATACTTTTAATTAATTGTTTTCAATACACTACACATGCATAAATGCATAATATGTAAACCATTTGATTATTCAGTTCCATTAAATGGAAATTTGTAAAACAACAGGCTGCCATATTTTTTGTGTGTATTTTTGCATGCATTTTTTTTAGATAATATTGTAAATTATGTAAAAAAGATGTCTGTGATAGCTTGTTTTTTTTCTTTTCTGTTGAGAAATGGTCACAGCATTTTGTAAATGAATGTGTCCAGTTCAATTCAAGCTTTATCGACTGCATTTCTGAAGATTTTTTTTTTATAACTGACAGAAAGGTAAAAAAAAATTTCTAGGACACCGTATAGTTCAGATTTCAAGTTCAGTTTCAAGTTGATCAAAGTTGATCTCTAAGTAGTTTCCCTGTTTGTACTTAATTTTGTTTGGTCTGTATGCAGAAGGTACTTTACCATGAGCTCTTTTTGGTAGATCTGGTCATTGTCATTGAAGGACATGGTGGTGAAAACTTCAACGGCCTTCTTCTCTGCGTCTGTGTGGATGTCGGACAGCTCTGCTGGGTTCATTGGAAGCTGAACCATGCTGAGCATCTCTGTCATGTAGAACTGCAGGGCCTCCTCCACTGCACGGACGTTCTGGATCTTAGCCAGAGACACCACTGCGTTCTCCAGACATGGAACAGTCCCGCTGCGAATCGCCTCTACATAAACCTCAGCGAGATTACCCAGAGCTGTCAGAAAACACAACTCCATAGTTCAGTCAAATGTATGTTCTTTTGTACACAGTCCACTAATCATTGGTTCTCAGAACAGATTAACAACTGTCATAAATTTGTTCTCTTTAAGGGATTTTGTGAAGACACACACCTGTTCCAGTAATTGTACGGCCTCCAGTGATGGTTTTTGGTTCTGCATTGTTGTAGACATAGCGGCAGAAGGTGTTTGCCTGCTCAAGGAACTCTGACTCCAGCTCTTTCTCAGTCAGCTCCTCCATTTTCCTCATGTTTTGTGTACTTGCAGGCCGAGGGAACACAAAGCACTTCCTCACCGCAAAGAAATGCCGCAAACATCTACGGGGCAGGTTATACTGCACAGTCTGAGGTGAGCTACCTAAAATAAGATAATTATGAAATCATAATATATATTGAATATGTTATATTATGAGTGCTAATTTACTGTATGTAATGGACACTTTTATGTTATACCTAAAACTGTGCTGTTTTTGAAATGTTAAAATACATTTTTTTATCCTGTTTTAAGTTTTAGTAGGGCATTTGTAGGTTGATTGGCACTTTTGGCTCAGCTCTATTAGTTTGAAGTGAGAAATCAGTTTTGAAAGCTTGTTATTTCTGCATTTTTGACTAATGACTGACGTTTTTCAACTCGACAAAAATTCTCTGTGAAGGCATATATACCTGCTAGTAAAATAATATGTTGTGTATGTGTTGAATGTCAACTCTTTATCTCACCTGGTTTGAGTTTCAGTGCGCCCTCCAGATACTCGTCTGATGTTATTAGTTTATCTCCCCTTTTCAGTTCCAAAGTAAAGTCCCGAACAGCCCAGACAAATGATGGAAAAATACGCATGAAATCTGCCGACTCGTCCTCATGTTGACCCCCTTTTGCCTTCACACGAATGTTCTCCGTCAGCTCAGTAACATAGCTATTCAACAATGTTCAGGAGGAATAACACTTGCGCCATTTATTAACTGTGTTTATTAACTTAACTCTGAATACATCATGTATGTGTGTGTGTGAGAAGGATACTGCAGCTTTTCCAGTGCCGTGTTGTCAATGACTCCTAAGCTGTTGTACACTAGAGTGCTGCTGAGAAGAACAGCCAGACAGAAGATCCATGTGTCGTGTTTCTCATCCCCCTGAAATATTAAAAGTATGTGAGTGGCCACTTATTTACATTTAGTGGCAAAAGGCCATGTAAAGGCCAAATAATTCTGTGCAGTGAATCTTCTCGTCTGGTGATTAATTAAATGACAGTGAAAGCATAAGGTGATGGCAGATTTTATTGCTATATAGAAATAACATTGCTATAGATGCTTTGTGGTTTTCCTCCTCACCTTCTCCACGTCCCCAAGTCCCTCTGTGTCCAGCAGCACAAGAGTGTGTCCTTTTTTATTAGGGTGAGGGACACACCACATCCAGATGCCTTTGGTCTTGGATTCAATAGTGCAGCCGAGAGCAAAGCCTGAGACAATCACATTATTAAAGTCAATGACAAATGTGACCCTGGACCACCAAACCAGTCATAAGTAGCACGGGTAATAGCAATAGCCAACAATACATTGTATGGGTAAAATTATCGATTTTTCTTTCATGCCAAAAATCATTAGGATATTAAGTAAAGATCAATGTTCCATGAAGATGGAAATTTCCTACCATAAATATATCAAAACTTAATTTTTGATTAGTAATATGCATGGCTAAGAACTTCATTTGGAGAACTTTAAAAGGCGATTTTCTCAATATTTTAATTTTTTTTGCACCCTCAGATTCCAGATTTTCAAATAGTTGTATCTCAGCCAAATATTGTCATATCCTAACAAACCGTGCATTAATGGAAAGCTTATTTATTCAGATGATGTATAAATCTTCATTTAAAAAAAAGATTTACCCTTATTACTGGTTTTGTGGTCCAGGGTCACAAATACGGATGCCCAAAATTACAAACAAATCTTTTAAAAGTCTAGATGCCAATCCAGAACTGAAAAAAAAAAAAAAAAAAAAAAAAGTAATTTGTATTCATGTCAGTTTTCTCTGAAAAACTGGCTATACTATTTCTAAGAAAAGCGACTCTGTGATATCCTCTCTGTGATGTCATTTTCTCTTTCATGATTGTCACATGCGAACCACATAATATGGTTTCCTGCATGTTTGGTAACACAACCTGACAAACGATTTCTGAATATAAATAATATTTTCTCTATTTCTTGCTCTCTTTAAGAAATAATGATAACAATGATGCCAAAACTGCTGAATGATTTCAGCCATCTAAAGGTGTGCTTATTTTTTTTATTGTTGGTTTGGCAAATATGCCAGTTACCTTGGACATACATCAGCACTTAGTGGTGAGAATGCAGCATCATTCAATAGTTTTTAGTTACCGATGCCATTATTGAAGTGCTTTACTCAGTCGGTCATGATTCTGTGAGCAGCAATATCAGATAATGAGTTACTGAGATAAAGCGAGTATCGCTTGCTTATGTAAGCTCAACCACTCCAATTAAAATAAAACAGGTTTTATTGGGCAGTTGTTATGACTGAAGACTCATGAAACGGTGCATGACTGTAAACATCAAGTATTTTTATGTGTATGTACCATTTGTGTCTTTGTGTGTAAAATATTTGTAATGAGAGAAAAATTTACTCAGTACACATATAATTAAAACTTTTTTCTTCATTACCATCTCAGGATAGCTGTACTATGTTTACTTTACGCCCCATAAAAATGTAACTACATTTTAATTTAAGGTATCTTTTCAGTAAATTAGTTTGAGCACAAAATGAGCATCAGAGACACTTTATTAATATTTTAACTTTTACTTTGTTATTAATTTATATTTATTGTTTACATGTACGAAGTTATCACATTTTAGTGAAGTTACTGTTTTGCACATACCAAAATTCCAGACACCTTCAACATTTTTCACATTATCAGTTTATTCGCTATAGTTTAGAAAATGGTAATAAAATATGACAAGAACTCATAGAATAAATTCATCTTGATAATGTCAGATAACTTTGATAGAAAGGTATGCAATGAATTAAGATGAACAGCTATCAGCTGTTAAATTTAAGTACACAATTAGATAATATCAATTTAGGTCAACCAATTACCAAGCAATGCTTAAAGGGTTAGTTCACCCAAAAATGAAAATTAGCCCACGTTTTACACACCCTCAAAGCATCCTAGGTGTATATGACTTTCTTCTTTCAGACAAATCCAATCGGAGTTATATAAAAAATTATCCTTGCTCTTCCAAGCTTTAGAATGGCAGTAGGCAGGTGTTTTGTTCAACAGTCCAAAAGTAATCAAATAAAGCGAGCGCATCCATAATAAAACATGCCTCACACGGTTCCAGGGGTGAATAAAGGCCCCCTGTAGTGAATCGATGCATTTTTGTAAGAAAAATATACATATTTAAAATGTTATAAATACTTTTTTCTAACTTCTGCTGACCAGGGGCGGACTTACCCATTAGGCAAAGGTAGGCGACTGCCTTGGGCCCCCAAAAGCCAAGGGCCCCCTAAAATGCTTTTCATATACAAGATGCACATTAAGCGCGGACACGCAAATGGTTTTTGTTTACAGTGTCTATTACCACGACAACCGTCTGCTTGTCCGAGTTGAACGTGCTTCTTGTGTATCCTGCTTGTAGCAAATGAAAATATTATGCATCTGAAGCTGACTGCCCGCTCTCTCTCTCTCTCTTTCTCTCTCTCTGTTCAGCGAGCGGCTGAAAGGAGCTGCGCTTTCAGTTAAAACACATATGTTGCTTCTCTAATTTTACATGCAAGTATAGCTGAAATCACAGCACAGCTATTGTCTTTATCTATGTGTAGCCTATTTGATTTTAATCAGACGACGGCACGATTATAAATCAGGATTTTTGTGCAGATTAAAAATGGGTCGCGTTTCAGCCACTATTTTATATTCATTCCTTTGTCTGACAACAGAAACAATAAAATATATCAATGAAAACTGTTTTATTGAGAATTTAGCTGCATCAAAATACAGTGTGTGACAAACAAATGTAATAATTAATAATATATGTACATTTTGCATGTTCAGAAGAAGAGTTGCCCTGTCCTGTAAGTAAATTGCTCAGTGCAAAGAAAGAGAAGTAATAGGAACCTGGTATGTCTATGTTCTTTTTCATGAGTCTAATAGACATGAACAAGTTCTTTGAAAAACATCTATGACCTTTGAAACATGTCTACTCTTCATGCTCTATGTTGACTATGGTTTCAATAATAATAAACATACATTTGCATAAAGCATCCATATTTGTCCATGCCCATGTTGATTAGAGTATTAAAAACTTGAAAAGTATTAATTTAAGGTACATTTACAACAGATAAAAATGTGCGATTAAGTTGCGATTATTCAACTCATGACAATCATGCAATTAATCACGATTAAATATTTTAATCGATTGACAGCCCTAAGTTAAAATGACTAAAATTAAATGTAGGCTTATGCTGGTAACTCATCAGCGGACTTTCCCCGTCAATATAGGCTATATTCACACTTTTCTCATTCTCACTAATTCGAGTTTTTATAAGAATGAACCTCTGAAGGGAACCGATTGTCTTCAGAAAAGTTTCGATGGCATTTTCATTTTACCTGATAAAGTATAATTTATGAGCTGAGTGCTGCTTTGTTTACAGCCGTTACCGGGGAAACCGCTATATTTCTGATGTTCCAAAAGCACCTCCTACTGGCAGAGTAATTTTTCAATAATCCAGTCTGCAGTTTTTGTTCAGACCAATGCGAAAATCCACCCACATAAACCCGTTTTAAATATAATAATTTATACTTCTTACTCATCCCTTTTCTTAAAAAAAAAAATGGTTTAAAAGGTTCAATTGTGAGGTTTATCATTTTATAATTTATTTTGTTTTTTGTTAAAACTTGTATCTCAATGGTAAATTGCTATTTTGTGGTCTACAGCATGAAATAATAAAAGTGTCTGCTGAATGAATAAATGTAAATGTGAATGTAAAAAATCCCATTATAACATGTACATGAAAAAATTTAGAAACATTGGACACAACTATGGGGCACCATTGTGCAGCAGCAAGCACCACGACAAAAAAGGAACCTCAAGGTTGATTTAGGTAAATGTGTGCAAATGTATAGGGCCCCATTCCTATATTTGCCTTGGGCCCCCAATTCACTAAATCCGCCCCTGCTACTGACTGTCATACGTGCAAGCCGTTCCGGCATATGACGTAGGACATACGCTCTGCGCACGCGCTTGTGATTAGTGACGAACACCTAAGCACGGATGAGAGACAGCAAAACAAAACGCCGGTCACGAATTAGAAATACAAAATGAGGATTTGTAAAGAAGAATGTAGGAGGATTTCGATATAAGCCAAGAGGAGACTGGTTTTCCTTTGGTAAAGTACGGAAACTTTGCTTCCTTTGCTCCTGTAAACAAACTCGCGAGACTATAAGCTTGACGGGGAAGTCCTGGCCTAATGGTTAGAGAGTCAGACTTGTAATCCAAAGGTTGTGGGTTCGAATCTCAGGTCCGGCAGGGATTGAAGGTGGGGACTGTGAATGAACAGCACTCTCTCCACCTTCAATACCATGACTGAGGTGCCCTTGAGCAAGGCACCGAACCCCCAATTGCTCCCCGGGCGCTGGAGCAATGGCTGCCCACTGCTCTGGGTGCATGTTCACTACTCACTGCTGTGTGTGTGTGCACTTGGATGGGTTAAATGCAGATGAACCAATTTCGAGTATGGGTCACCATACTTGACTATACACATATACATATATATATAATAACATTTTAAAATATACTCCTAGGGTGCCTTGAGGGCGAGTAAAACATGGGCTAACTTTCATTTTTGGGTGAACTAACCCTTTAATGCTTTGTTCAATCTGTGGTGTAAAAAGGTTGCATTAGCAATTAAAGAAAAACACTTAAGCAAAACATGGTCAGGTCAGTGTCTTAATTCTTGGTCCCAATTTTATTTATTTATTCTAGTAGTCCACTGTATGAAGAATTTTTGGGTATAATATGTCACAGTTTACTTTATTTTGCTATCCTCACTTACATAAATGAACTATATAGTGTCCTGCATCCACTAGTAAAATAATATATATAAAAAAATTAGGCTAGCCTATATCTGGTGTCTGTCTGAATAATTTTTGTTTTGACTGTATTAAGTTATCGTGTCCTCATGATCATATCAGCATGTACCGTAACCGCACATGAGAAAGACTTTCAGCATTTTCTCTCACCGGACTGTTGTCCTGCCAGGCGGTTCATAAGGTAAGATTTCCCCGTGCGGTAGAGTCCCACCACAGACACCACCACCACCGGCTCACTGATCCCATCCAGAATGTCTTTGGCCTCTTTTCTCACACACAGCTGCCCATTTTCATCATTTTCAATAAAACACACCGGAGCGGACATGAGCCTGCTACACGCCATTACTCTGCAAAAGAAAAAAAAAAAAAAAAAACACAGAGTCAATAGCCAGTAATTTCATAATTACACACAGAAACAACAACAAAAAAAACATATATAAAATAAAGAGCAAACTTAAATTTGAATACATGACTGAAAGGCACATATAGTAAAAGAAGCTGTTTATAGCCTAGGCCTACCGTAAAGCAAAGCGATTGTTTCAACAGCAGAAAGCATACACCGTTCTTAAATCCAGAAGCGCACAACCCCGATCTTCCGAGGCTCCTCCCGTCTTAAATGTGTTTCTTTGTTCATAAGTCTTTTGCCAGACACGCGCTCTCACGGATGCTGCCGAGAGTGAAAGTGAAAGTGAAAGTATGCTGGTTCAATTCGCCGAGACAACGGCTGCAGCCAGCGGCTTCCGAGAAATCACCCGTTTAACATAAATAGCTAAACATAGACTCTGTGATAGGGTGACCAGACGTCCCCGTTTTACAGCACGTTAAAAACAACACGCAAATAAAAGTAAAAGCCCGAGCAGCCAGCTGGCAATTGTACGATTGTGATTATTTTAACCAGAAGGGCGCTGCGCTATAAACTTGACAGTACATGACAGTAAACGAATCTATTGGATTAAGGATTGAAAAGATACATTTCCAAAAGCATAAACATACAATTTTAAAAGCTTTAATTACTGTACTCAGTTTGTTAAATGTTACAGTTAGAAAAATATTAATCATAAGGGCCTATTTGACAAATACAGTTTTATTTATCTTATTTTCTCATATTTATTGTTTTACTTTTAATGTGTTTTTGTAAAGCCATATTGTTATAATGCTGTTGTAAGCAGTAGCAGCTCCTGACTGTAAATTTCGGTGGGGCAGATTATTTTGTAAACTTTATATTCTAATCATAGACTAATTCTAATCTCTGAACACAACATTTTGGCAGAGATGTCCTTGCGTTATCCTGTGGGTGTCGCGCTAATGTTGATTGACAGGCTCGAAGTAATGTTACACGCATAAAATTCTGTATAATAATTGCCTTCATATAGTATTTATCACCTCCAAATTTTGATTTAGAATGTTACAAGTTGTGGTGCAATTCGGGTGAGGAAAGAAGATCATATGTCTATTCTCAGAATAAACAAAACAAACACAACAGAACCATATAAAGTAGGGCTGCACGATATATTGCATGCGAATCGATAGTCATGTGCATCTCGTCAGTAAAGACGGTTCTGTGGTTAGCCGTAAATCTCCATCACCTGTTTTCAAATGGAGCAGCATTTAATACACAGAGCCGTAGATCACTGACAAGCTATGCAATATAACGTTCTCTATCGCATGCGATTCTGAAAAAAAAAGACATGCCAACTAGTTACTGACCTGATGCAGACACATAGCTGAAGCAGATTGATATCGTCTTGGTGGAGCGAGGTTTACGTAAAATAACGTGAAAATAAGCGGGGCAGTCTCAAATCTGCCCCAATGGCTCTCAATTAGCGCTGCAGTTCCCCTTTTCACCACAGATTTACGTCGCAAAAATGTGGGGCGCTGTTGAGCTCGGGAGGACTCAGGCACCGTCTGCCACACTTAAGGGCTTTTCACACTTGAAATTGTTAACCCTGGGTCATCCTAAACCCCGGATAAGTGGAATCCTGGGTTATCTGTAATCAGTTTCACATGCTCATACTATACCTGGGATTAACGTTAACCCTGGGTATTCATTAACAGACGTTTCACACTGTACATTCCCACCCCGGGTTAACGCTTATTTGCTTTTGCGGTGTCACGTCACTTTGGAAACAGCAGGCAATCTGTTAACAGGGCTTCTCCCGCGTCTGGCCATATTAAAAACAACGTTGCCTCTTTTGTCTTTAAAGCGAAGATTGAGGAACAGCTGAAATCTGTAAGGCAGGGATAGCCATTTTTAAATAAATTTAGTAGCAGAGCTACTGCAAGCGATTTAGTGCTGAAATCCATTTATCCTTTGCTGAAACTTCTGCGTCTTCATGAAGAGCGCGGGTCATGGTTGCTTAGCAACGGCAGACGCAATGAGAGCGCAAGCTACAGAACGCTTTGGAAAGAAGGAGAAAGCGCCGCGCTTAGCGTTTTAAACGCGTTTTAGGCGTGACATCATGTGAACGGCCTCATGAGACCATAAAGACAAGTACAAAAGAAAGAAAACAAGGAGCAAAGTATGTGAATATTTCTTTGAATTTCTTTTAAGTGTGGAGAGACTAACGTAGTGTTTACTTGTTCAGTAGTTTAAGATTAATACGTCTCCTATTCACTCCTGTTCACACGCTTTCCGTCTTTTGATATTTCTTCTCACCGGCTGCAGTTTACGCGCGCGTTTCGCTGTTTTCTGATTGGCTGTCTGTTGCCAAGCGTCCAGCAGCAACAATCAAACACCGCTAGTTTCACACTGAACAAACTAGCCCAATGCGGGGTTAACACCACAAATGCGGTGCTAACCCTGCTCCGGAGCAGGGTTTCATAACCCCGGGTAAAATGCGGTGCTAACACCGCTTTCAAATTACAGGTGTGAAACGTGTCTTTACCCGGGGTTAAAAGCGGTGTTTAGAACGACGATAACCCGGGGTTAAGCGCAGTGTGAAAAGCCCTTTATAGTATCATACATGCCTGCTAAAGCCATGCGCGGGATTTAATATATACTGCTTACTTTACGACTTAAAATAGTATAGAAAATCCGAAAAATATTTCTGAGAATGCTGAACACTTTATAATTTATTTTGGTGGGGCTCTGCCTCTGCCCCACCTGCCCATACAGACGAGACGAGCCGCGCCTGTGAAGGGTAAATAGCTTCCCAGGGTTCCTTAATCTTTCCCTGATCTTGCTGCAAGTTTACTCCAACCCTGATCAAACTACCTACCTGTGATTTTCATGATCTTGAAGACTCTGATTAGCATGTGTGTTTGATTAGGGTTAGAGCTAAACTCTGCAGGAATGGTCCAGATTTGAGGATCCCCGCTATAGCCTATATCAGTAGCAGTGAGTTGAAGTAGGTGTTCCTGTTCTAAAACTTAATTTATGCTACTTCAGAGTTCACCTGTGGTGATTAAAGAACTGTTCACGAGCTCTTTGCATCCTTCCCTCATGTGGAGCTAAGACGCGAGGAAAGGAAACCATGCACAAATAAGCACCTCTTTTCATGTTTCTGTCTGTCAATGGGAGGAAGCCACGCCCTGTTTTTGCGCTCCCACACCCATTTGGAGATCTCCAGGCTGCAGTTATAGCTACTCTTCTCCAATCATTGGGCGTTTTGTTGTGCTTTGCCTAACTTGCTAAATCATAAAGGCTCACTAAAGAAAAAGAAAAACGTCTCTCTAACTTTCTCTCAACGGCTCTTTCATCAAACTGGCATATGTGATAAACTCAGTGCCATCCAATTTCAAAGAAAGAAAGTGAAATCGAAACCGAACCGACTGGAGATCCTATCATCTGCTGCGACAGTATATCCACTGCGCGCGCGCACACACACACACACACACACACACACACACACACACACACAAAACAGAATAATGTAAACATTTTAACAAACGTTAAATTTAGTATAATTCATAAACTAGCCTACCCCATTTGTTAATAAAAGAGTTCGACAAAATCCATATTTAAATGAAATTAATATACGACCACCAACTCAATCACCTGAAATTCATATGAGGACGAATAGATCTCCTATCTTTATTCTGCAAATGCTCACCTTGTTCACGAAGTCTAATTCTGCAGCATCATGATTTCCCGGAAATCATCCCACTTTACTTTCTGGGAGGGCACTTCTGAGACGACGCTGACCACCTCTTCAGTATTTATACACGAGCTTCAGTCAACCATCCACGACAGAAGGCAAGCAGAGGTAAGATCTATTTTTTTCTCCTCTTTAAATTACTTCAGCAGACATTAGAAATAAAATCTCTTAAAACACATAATCATAGGTCTACAGTCTAATGTAGTAATTCAAATGTTTGTAATCGCGTTCCATATTTCAAGATTGCATATTGATATCATCATATGCATAGATATGAAAAATAGCAATAAAAAAAGATATCACAACAACCGTTCTTTTTAGTTTATTTGTTTGGATTGTTTGGATCTTGTTTGTTTTATTTTATTTGTCCTTTGGTATTTTACTGTCCTTTTGGTATATTTGGTATTTTCAGACCAAATTCTAATGAACACTATATGTAATAATAAAAAGAGCTGTATATTATACTGTAGCCAGGGGGCAGCACTGCACTGCTTAAACAGCTACTCCACATATTCTCCAGTTATTCCATTGCAGAGGAATAACATTAATGTATATAGGCTATAATTAAAACTGAAATGCAAATTAATGATGGGAAGGGCTTCCATAAGAAAAAACAAAAACAAATGAAGAGTTATGACTGTGGAATGAAATTTCTGTCTAAATAAATAAATAATCATGCACATGCATTTTATTATTCTACAGAGCCCTTGTGCAGGGTTTCAGATAACAGACAGCAGTTGCAACACTTTCACTTTCAACTCCTCCATTACGGATAGGCCAGTGACAGTGCATTTTTTCCAATCAATATCATGCATAGAGCAGAGGATAAGAAACTTACAGGCAGAAGATGTGTTAAGCTGTTTCTCTTTAACTGTATGTAGGTGTAGTGGTTTACGCAGGCCTAAAGATTAGCAATATTTCTTCAATTACAGCAGCAAATTTAGAGACATTACACACAGACTAAAATACTAGAAATACTACATAATCAAGAGCTGTAATACCATAATGCAGCCCAGCCTAGCTGCAGTTTATCACAGCTATGCTGAAACTCAGACTCATATTGACACTGTATGTTAAGTCTGTTTGATTTTGTGTGTATGCTTTTTACTTAGGAGGATCATGTCTTGTAGTAAGTATATGTTCGCTCCAGTTTGTCTCATCGAAAATGATGAAATTGGGCAGCTGCGTGTGAGAAAAGAGGCCAAAGACATTCTGGATGGGATCAGTGAGCCGGTGGTGGTGGTGTCTGTGGTGGGACTCTACCGCACGGGAAATCTTACCTTATGAACCGCCTGGCAGGACAACAGTCCGGTAAGAGAAAATGCTGAAAGTCTTTCTCAAGTGCAGTATATGTTGAAATGATAACGAGAACATCTGAAAACAGTAACTGCATAATAATAATAATGTGATTGTCTCAGGCTTTGCTCTCGGCAGCACTATTGAATCAAAGACTAAAGGCATCTGGATGTGGTGTGTCCCTCACCCTAATAAAGATGGACACACTCTTGTGCTTCTGGACACAGAGGGACTTGGGGACGTGGCAAAGGTGAGCACAGTCACTAACTACTACTACTAATTTCCCAGTCTCAGTTTGCCATTGTACCTTAGAAGGAACAGTATTAAGTTGTATTCTGTTCTGAATGAAGTTGCTTTGATCTGAAGACTCTGCGTGTTTCAGGGAGACTCTATGAATGACGGCTGGATCTTCTGTCTGGCTGTTCTGCTCAGCAGCACTCTGGTGTACAACAGCCGGGGCACTATTGATAACACTGCAGTGGAAAAGCTGCAGTATCCTTTAACCACACAACTCATTCCTCTTTCACATATACAAACATACACTTTACAAGATGCTGTTATTTCTTAATGTACTGCAGCTATGTTGCTGAGCTCACCGAGCAGATCAAGATCAGATCGACAGAAGCAGCAGATGAGGAGGAAGGGGAAGATTCTGAATTTGTGAGGTTTTTCCCATCGTTCATCTGGGTCGTGAGAGATTTCACTTTGGATTTGGAAATTGATGGGAAGAAAGTGACAGATGATGATTACCTTGAATTTGCCCTCAATCTGAAGAAAGGTATTTAAGACAGAATTACATTTACATATTTGGCAGTAGCTGTTTTCCAAAGCAGCTATACAGTATAAGTTTTAGTTACAGTATAAGCAGGTGTACAGTATTATTAATTCTTGGTTACCCTGAGAATTAAACCCATGATATTGGCATTGTTAGCAAAATTCTCTATTTGAGCTACAGGAAGGTTAAAATAATTATTTGCCCACCTTCTGGATTCATTTCTATTCTGGAGTAGAATTTGAATTTAAAAACATTGTAAAAATAAACACGAATAGGCTCACTGGCCCATGATATCTGTTCTGTGAGGTCTTTAAAATAACCACTGATGCCTGCAATCTAGACTACATATTAAACTGGTACAATTGCTATTTCATTACTGGACCACATACTGTATTTGTCTGCACTCACAGCCTATTTGAATATTTGTGTATGTATTTCTGTAAATGAACAATGCCTGAAAAACGTAAATGAAGTATGCTGACTGACTCAGTGCCACTGATTTAGTGAATATTTCTTTCTCTTTCCTGAATAATCTCTTTTTAGGTTTGAATAAGAAAGTTAGAGACTACAATCTGCCTCGTGAATGTATTAAGCGTTATTTCCCTAGCCGGAAGTGTTTTGTGTTCCCGTTTCCTGTTACCTCCCACAAAGACATGACACGCCTGGAGATCTTACAAGACCAGGACCTTGCACAACAATTTCTGGAGGTCACGGGACATTTCTGTGACCACATGTTTGTCAACAGTGCTGTGAAAAGACTGAAAGGAGGACACATAGTTACTGGCCGATGTGAGTGTTTTACCAAATGAAGAGTTTCATTCCTTTGAATCTTTAACACATTTCAGATACAGAATAAGCTTTGATCAAACAAATAAATAAACTAATTAAACATTTATTTAGTAAAACTCTACATCTGTGGTTTGAAGATACCGTGGAGCATTTACTGTACTCTTAACTGTTTGTGTGTGTTGTCAGTGCTCGGGCATCTGGTTGAGATATATGTAGACACAATCAGCAGTGGTGAAGTGCCCTGTCTGGACAATGCAGTGGTAGTTCTGGCAAATCTAGAAAACCAGACAGCTGTTCAAGAAGCTCTGAAAGTATATCAGGGAGGGATGGAAGAGGTGAGGCACATTCTGATTGAGTTCAGTTGTTTTTTCTATGGTCATGTTTCCAAATTCTATCCTTCACCTTACATCTCTGTGTGTCTATACAGAGTAATAATTCCATTAATAATCCCATTTGAAGTCAGAACACCAAACTTTGTACACAGCTGCATTTTGAATATGTCTCCAAAATCAGAACCACCAATGTTGGCTTGAACCTCTTCAGTGAAAGCACAAACACAAAAATGCATACTATGTTTTTACAGGTGAAGAAGACATTACCAATCAGTATAGAAAATGTGACCTGTGAGCACCAGAAATTCAGCAGTCTGGCCATTGCTAAATTCACGAAACACTCATTCAAAGATGAAAAAATGGAATACTTGAAGAAACTGGAGGCGAGTATAAATTTATAAAAGCGACTAATACTTGTACACTCATTTATGCATCATAGCCTTTATGTATCTGGGAGATTAATGACATTGACATTAATGGGAATACTAGCTTTCTGCAAGTATTATAGATCTCACTGGATGTGTCAGGTTGGAGATTGTTTATGTCTTGATATCTGGTGACCGCATAAATTACATCCATCAGATTAATACAACTAATTCACACAACAATGTATACAAACACAGTGCCTAATACATTCTGTCTTTGTATAAGTGTATTTATGCATGTTTGAGATATTATTTCTGCTTTCATGTGTTTATAGGAATCTGTAGGTATTTTCTATACAGACTTGTTGGAAGAAAATAAGATGGCATCAGAGAAAAAGTGCAGAGATCTGCTGAAGAATCTGTTCTCTGACATGAATAAACGGCTGCAGGATGGAGAGTACAGTCAGTCTGGAGGATATGAACTCTATAAAAGAGACAGAGACGCCATTGTTGAACAGTACCGCAGAGAACCCAACAGAGGTATAAGGGTAAGGACACTTCAGTGTCTATTTGTGACACTGGACCACAAAACTGAAATTGAGGTTTATACATTATCTGAAAGCTGAATGAATAAGCTTTCCATTGATGTATGGTTTATTAGGATAGTAACAATATTTGGCTGAGATACAACTATTTGAAAATCTGGAATCTATAGGTTCAAAAAATCTAAATATTGAGAAAATCGCCTTTAAAGTTGTCCAAATGAAGTTCTTAGCAATGCATATTACTAATCAGAAATTAAGTTTGGATATATTTAAATGAGGAAATTTCCAAAATGTCTTCATGGAACATGATCTTTACTTAATATCCTAATAATTTTTGGCATAAAAGAAAAATCGATCATTTTGACCCATACAATGTATTGTTGGCTATTGCTACAAATATAGCCGTGCTTATGACTGGTTTTGTGGTCCAGGGTCACATTTGTGAGTGTATGTGACTCAAGTGCATCGAAACTATACTATATCTGCAAAGTATCTGGACTTTATTTACACCAGGTTACACTTTATTTCAAGAAAAATATAACTGAATTATGGTTAGCATGACTTGATTTAAGAACCACTGGTCTAAGATATGTTTGTGTGCAGGCTGAGGCTGTGCTGGAAGAGTTTCTGAAAGAACGGGAACCTGAAGCAAACAGCATCCTCTGCATGGATAATAAACTTACTGAAAATGAGAAACAAATTAATAGTAAGTTTATACTAGGCTTTTTGAAGCACAGAATGTAGGCAGGCACCTTAAACACTTAAATCTCAATTGCTTAGGGTTGAGGTTATTTTATCATTGTCATTTCATATTCTTTCTATCTTAACTGAATGTCCAGAGGAGAAAGAGAATGCAGCTCTGCTGGAACAGAAGTTGAAAGAAGAGGAGGAGAAACAAATTGAGAGTAAACGAATGATGGAGACAGAGAAAGCGCGGCATAAGGACAGGGTAAAACAGATGCAGGAGAAGTTCAGCAAGGAGCTGGAGCAGCAGCAGCAGGAGACGGACAGAGCCATTGAGAGCAAACTGAAGGAGCAGGAGGATATGATAAAGAAAGGCTTTAAAGAGGAAGCTGATAACCTTAAGGAAGAAATAAAGAAGTTAAAAAATGAAAAGGAGCACTCACATGGTGGTGGCATATTTAAGGACTATGTGATGCCATTTCTTTGCCCACTTGTAGAAACGGTTCCCAACCTCCTCATGCAGAGATCGATGATGAAAAGCCTGAAAAAGGGATTGAAACGTTAAAACCTGATACAAAACTATCCTTGATTCATATTTTCTATTCACTGACATATCTCCATTGTGTCTGATTTTGTAGCCTTTAAAGACTTACTAAAGCATGCGCTTTATAGAGCAGGTAGTAAATGAGCTGAGAATCTTGAACATACATTATGCACCCTTGAAAGTGCACAATGTAATTTCTACACCATTAGCAGCACCCATAGAATTTGCAAAATGGCAGGTGCATGCAGTGACCAGTCCATCTTTTGTATAGAAAGTAATCAAAGTTTAAACATACACAACTGGTGGTCAGTTCACTGAAATGGATTGCAGTTCCATTTTGTGCCATTACTGGTGTAGAAATTACACACTGCGTTCACAAAAAGCATTCACTGGAACTTTGAATCCAAAACATGCCTCTGTCAGCCAAAAGTTATAAATATCAAGATATCAAAAGTTATTCATAAAAGTTAATCCAGGGGGCTTCTTACCCCAGGCAGGGGGCAGTGTTGGGAAGGTTACTTTGGAAATGTAATAGGTTACAGATTACAAGTTGCCCTATTTAAGTTGCCCTATTTAAAATGTAATAAGTAGTGTAACTATTTCAATTACTTTTATTAAAGTAATGTAACTAATTATATTTGATTAATTTTTAATTACTTTTCTCATTCTCTCAGGAGTGTTTTCAACTGTTAATCATTTTAAAACATTTAAAGAAGGCAGGTTTAACTTTACAGTAGCACTCAACACTGATTACTGTCAGACTTTCAAAATCCTTCATCACTTGAATTAAGATTATAAAAGTTACATTTTAAAGCACAGACACCACAAAAGCAGACTTAAGTACCACTTTTTACTTTGAGATCTTTCTGAGGTTAAATACAGATTTAAAATTATAAAATATAGTTTAATAGCTATACTATTTTTGCAATCAAATCTTTGCATAGCTAAACACTGACATCTAACAATACCTTGGAATAAACGGTTAATCTTAAAAAAATAAAGCATAGGCCTATACATAAACCAAATAGGAAATAAAACAGTTATTGAATAAGCATGTGTCATATTCTGTGTCCTAAACCCCTGAAACTTTTGGTGTCTCATATTTTAGAGCAGTCAATGCAATTTGAGAAAGAAATCAATTAAATGTGTGTGCTTGTGTGTGAAAATATTCAGATGCAATCCCCTTTGTAATCGTTAATATTTTCATTAGTAACTAATTTAATTACACGGTTTTTTTTTTTTTTTGTTATTACAGATGACTGATTACAGTTACATTTATTTTTTAATTAAATTAGCCTACGTAATTCCATTAGTCTACATGTAACTAGTTACTCCCCAACACTGTTGGGGGTCTGTTTAACCCAGTAGGGGTCAACTTACCTCTCTTACAATATTTTCAATTTCGCGCTATAACAACTAAATTAGCAGATGTTTCTATTTATTCAACACATGCATTATCATGCAACTATCTATGTTTAAAACTAACCTAATCCACATTGATCCTAACTAAGGGGAGTAGGATATTTCTTCCCCCATCTACCCTATATGCAGATAGGACACAGACAGACATATAAATGGATGGACACATATTCTTTTTACATGCACTCTGTCGTTGTGCAAACAGAAAAAGGGAAGGGCAAACGTGACCAATCCCCTCTCACTCCCAGGAAAACGAAACTCAAGCGGCGACGGTAATAGTACTAATAGCCAGGTAGATGAAGTTGGTTTTGCGTTGTGTGCACTTGATGGAGATGTCTCATGTTTCTCTACTCAAAAATGTAAAGGTAGGTTAAAAATGAACTAAGCGGTTTTATTTGTGTGGAAAGGATGGGTAACGTTAGCCTACTGTTCCGTTTTAGGCGTGCCGCTTCTCAGGCGTCTAATTACACAGCACGCGCTGTTCTTATTTTCCATTTACCTTGGTTCATAATAAAGTGCATTTTCATTATTAGTGCAATATTGTCGTTTCTTTACATCAGCCATTGGGTGCGACGCTTTAACAGGAAGTGTAGTCTATAATTTACAACAAGGTCATTCAATATTGATAATAGTAAGGAATTAGATAGTCTACTCTTGTTGCTGTTTTGTCGTTACGGTCGTACAAACATTACGAGCGTTAAGATAAACATGTTCATTCAGACTTAACATTTCAGTGGAAAATGTAACAATGATGAAGGAAACGGTGTAGCGCCAAATCGTCCCAAAACTTAAGAGATGCGTAAATCCAACCGAGAGTCACAAACTAGAAAAAGGAACCACAACGAGTAGGACTAAGGCTCTCCAACTGTTCCGTTATTATGGAGGCTACATAAAAGTCGTGTAGAAAGGTGCTATAACGTGCAGGGTTCAAATAAAAAAAATCACTGCACATTTCCTTGTAAACCTTTCCTTGTTGAAAACAGGATTTAATGAATGACTTCACCTATAATCATCCTATCTATCAAGGGTAGTGAATGTGTGGAATGTGATGTGTGGAAAGATGTGAATCCATTTTTAGTATTTGAAGTGATAAACTTGTTTAAATGGCACTTGACTGTTCAAGAGTAGTCAAACTGGTAGAATTTCCTGGTGCCAGCACAAAAACTTCTGCATACTTGTGAAATGAGGATATATGATGCATCATATGTCCTAATTTAGTAGTATTAGTGTTGGGTAGTAATAAAAAAACAGTATTTACTCTAGGCTGAAGTAATCACCTCATAAGTAGGCAGGGCTGCTCAGACAGCAACAACCTGTGTGCTTTGATATCTGACACCAGTCTGTGTACCAGAAGATAAATATGCAATGACATCAATCCTTGTGCATTTGCAGGTTGTGTGTAATGCATTTGTGCAATATTTACAAAGGCAGTTTACATAGTTTTCATTACACACTGATCTAAAATAATCCTTACATGATCTGAAGCCATTTTTATTCAGGCATATTGACATAAAATAACCCTAACATGACCTACAACTCCATTTATCCACCCTGGCAAATACATGCATACTGTCATTCACGGGTTTCAGGTTAAGAGGTTTGTGGTTAACTACAGTAATATCTGTCTGAATGCTAATTGACCCAAAACCTGTTCTATGGAGTTAGATTCTCTTGTTTTCGTGGTTTTACATGCCTTTTAAATCTGGTTGCTAGGTGTTGTGACCGCTTGTCAAACGAGAAAATAAGTCTTTTGTTTTGACTTCTGTGCATGATAATCTCGACCTTGTATTGTACACCCACAGCTTTTCTTTCTTACATAACCATAACAAACCTGGCCAATAATTACAGAACACTTGTCTTTCTACAGCTTAACATCTTTGCTTATCATTACCAATGAACTACTTAGAATTAAAGAGACGTAAAGAAGAAATGTTTTATTAATTCTAATCCCTTTTTATCAAAAAGTTATTTTAACAAAATATTATGCTCTTTTACCCATTAAATGACAGACTAATATGGGTTCAAAAAACCTCTTGACAATTACCAGCATAAAAAACTAAATCTGAAATGAAGTATCTCTACCTATTATGAAACATAATTTGTCCTTTATACTTCCCTATAGCTGTTCAAAGGTCTAAATACAGCAATATAGCAGCAGTTTTTCAGTGGGTTTTTTTATGCTCGGTTATAAATTTGAATTATATTTGCATACTCTCTCTCTTATGTGAGCAATACAGGGGTCATCTGATGAGCTGTGTTCTTCTCTTTCCTCACATTAGGTTGATTCAACAGCAGTACTGGAAGCTGAGAGTGCCAGCTAAAGACTGTATGTGTGTTATGGCTTGAATCTCTAGAAATGTCTACAGTACAGTCTAGAGATGCTCAGCTGCAGGCGTTCATGCAGATGTATGAGCTGAGAGCTGCTTGTAACGACTGTACTCATAAACAGTCACGCATTTCTTACTCTATCATTGCAACGCCTCACCGTTGCTCTCACAATATTTTGCTAGTCAGAGCAAAGGTCAGAGGTCACAAATGGAGCCCTGTGTCTATGCGGCCCACTTACCCATGCCCTAATCGATATGAAGTGTGTTGGTACTTTGAGGAGGATGTCGGGTGCTATGTTCATCATGACCGTTGCACTTTTGCCAGTAGCCCAGAAGAAGCTGCGGTGTGGAACTTACAAAAACACACAAACCTTGACCACAAAAGATTAATTCATCTGATAACTCAGAGACAGGGCCTGGACGAACAGAGCAGACAAGAAGATGGTCAGTCGAGAGCACATGAGCCTTTGTCATACAAGGAGAAACTTCTGGAAGAGTACAGACGCAGCTGCAATGAGATTCTTATTGTAAGTATAATGTACAAAAAACTACACAATGCAACAGTGCACAACCACGGAACTTTGATGTCTTAAAAACCTGTTATCTTAAGAATTTGAAACCATGCAAATTTAAGGGATAGTTCACCCAAATCCTTTTTTTGCCTCATGAAAAACAGGAGGAGAGCTTCTTATGTGTTCAACAGCTGAAAGAAATTCATACAGGTTTGGAACAATTTGAGGGCAAGTGATGACTGAATTTTCATTTTTGGGTGAACTATCCCTTTAATTATTTTACTTATACTAACTTAACAACTAATATAAATTCCACAACAAAATGTTTAATATCTTAGATGCATGTATGTGTATTTTGCAGATCTCCGAGCAGGTGGACGATGTGTGTGTTACACATGATGAGAATCTCAGTTTGGACTGTTTACGAGAAGACAGTGAAATCAGATGGAAATTCACAATCACCACAGAGGTCAGAAATACTAAGCTGCACTAACCAGCATCATCTTACACTCAGCCGTATTGCACACTAGTTACTAATTATCTCCTTGTTTGTTTTGTGTGTTTGTGTAGAGGTCCTTGGCTCATGTGGCTCTACTGAAAGCAGAAAATGGCGCCGTTTTCTCTTTGAGTGACAGTTTAAAGAACACCTTCCCCCCAATCTCATACATTGCAGGCCACCACCTTCGCTCCTCTCACTCCACCTACCAGCTGAGTGTGTCGTTCCTGTCGTTCCGCCCCGGTGTGTACGAGCAATGGTTGGTATTCGATTTCGACATGCGTCCAGTTCTGCTTAGGAAACTGAAAGTGAGAGTCGGTCAGCAGTTCCATGTCCAGCCAGATGAGGCAGAAGAGAGCGAATGTGCTGAGATTTTTTCGGATGAGCGCTGGAACAGAGGAAACAGGGTTATCGTACCCTTCTTTGCCAGAAGGGAGGATGACGAGCAGTTACTTAGTAAATACAAACCACCCCAGATTAACCTACAGTTCAATCCCCATGCAGATCACAGTTCCCCACTCCATCGGAACAATTACAGAGAGAGAGCTCACCATTTCCTGTTCAGAGAGGAAATCGCAGAGGAAGAGCTCATTAGCAGGTACAAATAGCTTGAAATAGCACATCACTTGAAACACCCCTGGGTTATCGTTTAGTATTTGGATTGGGGTGTCCAATCCTTTTCCTGGAGATGTACTTTCTTGCAAAGTTTAGCTCCAACCCTGATCAAACACACCTGAACCAGGTAATTAAGATGTTCAGGAGCACTTGATAATTACAAACAGTTATGTTGGGGCAGGGTTAGAACTGAAGTAGATCTACTGCAGGTAGATCTCCAGGAACTATAATATATAATAATAATATAACAACAAATACCAGTTTGTAATATCAAGCAGCATAGCTTTTTCGCACAGCTGTTTTGGCTGTGCTAGTTAAAAATAAGGTGCATCTTTTATAAGTATAGACCAAGGACACATTATGTTTACCAATATTTTAGTCTTTTTAAGTGCAAATTTAATCCTGTTCTAATGATTGTATAAAATGTGGGCAAAGTTCACATTGATGTAATGTATAGATAAGACGAATGGAGAGGTGGATAAACAGGTTTGGGTTGGGGTTCGCAGGTGGATTCTATTATAATGATTGGTTCTTAAGTGCCAAGAGAGGTTATATCCTTATGGTATCAGAGATCCAATATGTAATTGTAAATAGTACATGCTGATCTAAGTCCAAGAAACGTTTGTTGATATTTACAGGCCATGTCATCTTTAAGGGAGTATAATTTATCTTGTTTCACACATCAGCCACACCCACAGACATATTTTCCCTAGCAGATATGTTTCTGTATGTTCCTGGGGTTTTTAAATCATCTGCATACAGATGAGTCACAGACTACTTAGTGTGGGTATAATGGCGACATTGTCTTACTACCTAAACAAATTCTACTTCTTTAATAGAATGTCTACATCTAAAATAGTGTATTGTAAAGTTACTTTTTCCTCATCACATGCCTCTAATGCTGGAATTTGAACTCATTCAGGGACCATGATATCACATCATGTAATGGCCTCTGAGTTTGATAATGCTAGGCAGGTATAATCACTAAACTGGATATGACAGTAACTGAAAGCAAACTCAATGCAAAGAGTAAAGGCATTCTTTTGTAACAAGTTAATTGGTGTTTCCATGAATGGTTAAAACATGGGCAGGGCTGCTTGAAAAATCTGTTGCCGTTGTTATGTATAGCCAAGGCGGTGAAGTATAAAAAGATAAATAGATTGCTGAATGGCAAACAGGTGGATGAATGGTTGGCGTTAACGTTCAAACGGAATACTCCCATCACTTTGATATGTCTCAGTGGCAACATTATTGCCACTCTTTTGAACTCTTGACATATTTTAATGGTGCATGCTTATTTCCTCTTTTTTAATATTTAAATTACATATGTAATATATATTAATGGTTCATCCTGTTTTCTTCTTCCACATTTGTAGATTAAATGTTTGTGGGAGTGTGTCTCTCTCTAACCAGTTGAGTGATGGCATATCACAGTTTTCCGCTGCTGCAGGGAAGCTTTTTGCCACTCTGAAGGTGTCCTGCTTGCTCACACCAGATTCTCCTGAAGGGCTGATGCTTAAGCGAGGGGTGCAGATGGCTTTGGTGAATTGCATACCAGCAAAGGCCAGTGTGTCAGTAGATCACAGAAACCATGTGTATGAGGCATTGGTGCTCAAACAGGCTGCTGGCGAGGGTCACATCGGTCTTCATCTGTCTGCACAGTGTGTGTCTGAGCTACAGCTGAGGAAAGAAACCAGGTGTAAAATGGAGGTTCAGTTTCAGTTGGATAGACTGTCATTCTGTCAGATACACCAGGCTATTGACCACCTACCAGACTTGCACAATGTTCTGCCTGACTTCAGTAACAGTTGTGTCCCTGTGAACATAACCAAACAGTCTGAATTGAATAACAAGCAACAAATCGCCCTGAACTTCATCCTTGGCAAGTGTGAGGTCAACAAAGTGGCTCCTCCCTTGCTTATCTACGGGCCATTTGGCACCGGGAAGACGCTTTGTCTTGCCTCAGCAGCCAAACAGCTGGCCCTTCGTTCTCAAAACAAAGTGCTCATCTGTACATATACTAACAGGTACGTTATGTTCATTTTACATAATTTTGTGAGAAGAAAGAAACTGAAAAATGATATCAGACATTATACAACAATTATAGTTTAGTGGTAATTATACAAAAGTATTTGACCAAAGAACTGACCAAATCAGAATTCATTATTCAAAAAAATGGCATAAAAGAGTTACTTATGTGTCCATAAAATACAATATTATCAGTTTTTTTATTTGAATAAAGAGATAGCAAGTTAATCTGTATAGATATATTCCCCTGTGAATATAAAAGCTTCTGTCTACTAAAATGTATATTTAAGAAATCTAATTTTGAGTTTTGTTCCATATAGTTCTGCTGACTTATATGTCAGAGAGCACTTCCATCCATACATTACAAATGGACACCCTAACATCAAAATACTCAGGATAAAGGCAAACAGAGGTGGAGCCTCCATCAAGGCAACTGATGACATCACTCAGAAATACTGTCTTTGCTCTCCAGATAGACAGTCCTTCATTCGCCCAGCACGGTCTGATCTAGAGTCACACCGTATCATTATAACCACCACATCGATGGCACGGCATTTCCGTGACCTGAAGCTTCCTGAAGGTTTCTTCAGTCATATCCTAATTGATGAGGCATCTCAGATGCTGGAGGGTGAAGCACTCATGGCTCTGGGCTTAGCAGGCAAACACACTCGAGTGGTTTTAGCAGGAGACCACATGCAGATGGCTCCAAAACTTTTCTCTGTAACCGATGACAAACGATCAGAACACACACTGCTGTATCGTCTCTTCTGCTACTACCAGGATGAGAGCAGCAACATTGCCAAGAATAGTAGAGTCATCTTTAATGAGAACTACCGTTCCACTGCAGAAATAGTGGACTTTGTATCCACTTACTTCTATGTGAGTGATGGGATCAAGGCCAAAGGAGAGATCCCTCCCCACCCAAGGCTACACCCCCTGATCTTTCAGCATGTCAGAGGAGAATGCCGTCTGAATTCCACCTCCATGTCCTGGTTCAATCTTGCTGAGGTCAACAGTGTGGTCAACATGGTGAGAGGACTTCTGACTGACTGGCCAGTGGAATGGGGTCATAAAGAGCTGAAGCAAATCTGTGTTCTTAGTGAAGGCCAACAGGTACAATTCAAAGCATTTATCACTTTGACATATGGCAAATGAGTTATGACTAAAACTTATTAATAACATATTGTATACTTGCTGCATGGTGACATGCTCTATTAGCAATAATTAAATGTCAACTGTTAATATTAATTAAGCAGGCATGAGAAATGCAAGTAATTTTACAATTCTGCTTAACTTGAATTCTGTTACAATCACAGTACTGATACATCATCAATACATCCTTTCTCTTTCAATTCTTCAGCTTGAAGTCATAAAAAATCATCTCCGCCAGAAAGGAGTTCATGGAGTGTCTGTTCAAAATTTAGCAAACATTCAAGGTACTGGGGGGGGGGGGTTCAGAACATCACTGTCTGCTGGAGTTTAGGAAAAATGTTTGATTCATCTAGGGGGAAAAAAATTAATCTCAGTCTTGCATTTTATTTCAGTCACAAATTGTGTCTGTTCATTTATTATTGTTATTTTTAAAATACAACCTACCAATAAAATTCTGTGTCCTTAGGGAAACAGTTCAGGGTCATCATCATAACAACAGTTCAGACAAGAGACAGACTTCTTCAATCAGAGTCAAGCTGCCCAGAGTTTTTTAATGACATTCGTGCAATGAACACTGCCTTGACCAGAGCCCAATCACTGGTGATTGTAGTTGGAGATGCTGGTGCTCTTTGTTGTTTTGGAAAGTGCTCAAAAATCTGGAGGTCCTACATAGAACATTGCATCAGCAAGGGGAGCGTTGAACCAGATAACTTTAACAGAGACATCCTACAACAGGAAGTATTGGAAATTTTGAAATTTCAAAAGACAGAAAAGGTAGAAATGTCTGAGAGTGATGTACCTCCCCAGGCTGAAACTGATGCTATATTGAAAGAGATGGATGACTATGATTCTGATATACAAGACTCAGATGAAGAGAACAAACAAAGGAGGCCTTTGTTCTCTTCCTCTGAAAAGGAAAACCTATTGGAGCTGGTCAGGAAACAGCCTGCTATCTACAGGCATGGAGAATTGGTGATGAAGGGACCTCAGACAGGATATGTAGTACCCTATGACAATCCATCTGAACATATTAATATTAAAGGGAGAAAGAACATTGGCATGTCTTTCTCTGGTGATGAAGTTGTGGTTGAGACTGGACGAGATGATGAAGGCTCTCTTACTGGGAAAGTTTTAGGTTTCACAAACAGACAACCAACATCCTCTGAATTTGTGTGTTTTTTAGAGGATGAAAATTATCACAAACAAACACAGAACACTGACAAATATTTGGTGCCAAAAATGTTGATACCCCTCAATCACAACACCACCAAAATGCGCGTCTTGGTGAGGAAAGAGACTCGCAATTCTATTCCAGTATGGGAGTATTCCAATGGCAATTGGACAATAACAAGTCATTTTCGTGTTGATGAACAAGAAAAACACAACCATGTTTTTGTTGTTCAGATTTTGGGCTGGAAAGAACACTGTTCATTTCCACTAGGCAGAGTTACGGATGTTCTACCAATTGGGACATCTTTAGAGGAGGGACTTAAGATTTTAAAATCAGAGTTCAAACTAACACCTCCTCCTCTACTGCAAGAGGACTCATTTCCAGAGATGAAAGCTGATGGAATTGATGACAAGAAAAGAAGAGATTTCAGAGGTTTACAAACCTTTACCATTGATCCAACCACAGCTAGAGACTTAGATGATGCCATTAGTATTAATGATCTGGGAAACTGCTATGAAATAGGGGTTCATGTTGCAGATGTGGCTAGTTTCGTGTCTAAGGACAGTTCCCTTGATAGCTTTGCAAAAGAGATGGGAGCAACTTTTTATGATCCTGGAAAAGAACCTACATTCATGTTCCCAAAACATCTTGCCACCACCTTTTGGAGCCTTCTCCCAGGTGAAGATCGTAAAGCCATTTCATTAATTATCAAAGTGGAAAAGCAATCAGGCATTATCACAAAAAGGACCTTTTACCTCTCCAAGGTAAAATCTAAAAAGAAGCTGAACTACAGGGAGGCTGAGGATATACTAAGTAAGTGTGACGATGAGTTAAGATTTGATACTTTGGAGGACTGTGTCAGGGTGGCTTACCGTTTTGCCCGAAGCCATCGCAAAGCACGACTTAAAGAAGACTGGAACTATGCCCAACCTGATAAACACCGGAATATAGGGGAGAGAGAAGCAAATCTAATGGTTGAAGAGTTAAACATAATGTTTAACCATGAAGTGTCAAAATTTCTGACAGAACACACAGACACTACATTCTGCACTCCTCTGAGGTGTCAGGCTCCTCCTATGGCAGATCAATTAGAGATGATCAGTAATCAATATATGGAAATCATTCCATTATCCTCACACCTGACATTTCATATTGACAGAAATCGAGTGGACCTGAATAATACAGTCACCTTCACTGTGTATTCTACAGGGTCTAGAGATGTTCACCCTAACAATAATCCTAACCCTGACGCTAACTCTAGCCACCTACGAGATGCCATCTCTGTCAGTGACTCTGAATATCATTTTGAAATTGGAGTTCACAAAGCAGATTTTTTTAGCTATGTGTCTGGGGACAATATTCAGAACTTGGGTGCACAATCAGACATGTGGAGTCTGACGCCAGGCAAAAATCGTCGCACAATCTCTTTAATTCTGAAAGTGGAAAAGACAAAAGGCAAAATAGTGGAGCAAAAGTTGGTGCTTTCCCGCATAAAGTCAAGTAGAGCATTGTCCTACAGTAAAACTGACAGCATCATCAACCAGCCAGGTGAAAATGAGATGAAGTGTGATTCTCTAAAAGGCTGCATCCTTGTGGCGTATCGTTTTGCACTTGATCACAAGAAAAAGAGACTCTCTGGACATGTTGACAGTTCCAGTCCTGTAGATCTCAGATCATCTGAAGACAGCAAGTGCAGGTTAATGATGGTGGAGCTGAAGCTGATGTTTAAAAGAGCTTGTGATCAGCTGATCGATCAAGAAACCCCTTTTCCAAATACATTTAGCTGTCCAGTGACAGCTTCACCTGATTTGGTGAGGAGACTGAAGAGAGACAATGAGGAGCTTGGGTCCCTCCATGCTTTGGAGGAACGTCTGGATTCACATCCTTGGCAGAACTATGGCAGTTTCATCATTCTGACATCTGTGTGGCAAAAGATCGAATCTGCAGCTTTGACATGTGACTTTTACAGAATGGCTGATCTGATTTCTACAGATGACATTCATCCACATTTAGTTCCAGCGACTTTTCAGTTAAAGGCCACCATCAATAAAGCTTTCGTCATTCGTTCTCTCTCCTGCAAAGATGCTTTACTTGGGCACTATTCATTACATCTGGATTCATATACACATGCATCCTCACCCATTCGCCGGTACATAGATGTGGTTCTTCAGAGGCTCATGCATTCGGTTCTCTGCGAACGTCCTGTTGAGTACTCTCAGACAGACATTGATCTCTTATGTGATAAGTGTAAAAGAGGTGAAATGAGGGCACGAGAGTATGAAAGCAAAGCAGAGTCACTTCATCTCGCAGTCAATCTACAAAAACAAAGCACATACAAAGTAGCTTTTGTCACCTTTGTTCATCCAGACAGCGAAAATTTCAAATTGTCATTTCCGTTTGACAAAGGAACTTTCCCGGATAAGCTTCTTGTTAAGTACAGAAATTTACAGCTTGAGGATCAACCAATATTTGACAATAAACAAAAACAGGTGACACTGACTTGGAAAAAACGGATATACTCACTGAGCATGACCCAGACACCAATGCAGAACTTGAGATCCTGTTCAGAGATACAGCTAAGCACCTGGCACGCCATTGTTGAGGCAGTACGAGACGAACAGTGGGAAGAGGCAAAATCCCTTGTATTAGCAACAGATGTGAGAGATCACAGTGAGACCAATGAAGTGCATGATACATCTCAATTGGATCCTGATCGCAGTTTTATGTCTGAAGAGGATCATTACACTGACTTCACACTCTATTTGAAAGCCGGAGACACTGTGCAGGTCCAGCTGACCTCAGAAAAGGACAGGGGCTACTGGGCGCCAACTGTACAGCTATTCAGCGCGAGCTCAAACTTTGAGATTTGTGTGGAACACACTGACAATCCTATTAGGTGCTTTTCCAAACTTGCAAACCGCCCATCCAAAGGTTTCTATAAGGATGTAGAGAAATATGTGCAGATATGGAAGCCTCTCTGTGAAATGGAGTCTGCTGCTACTGCCGTAGATGATAGCGACTGTGTTGTCATAGAGAATATGCTCATAACTTGGATGCTATACTTTGATGATTCCAGACTCTCTGGAACTTTCTCTTTGCCTGTGGAATATGTCAAGAAATGGGCAATTGAATTTGACCTGTCCAAGTGTCTGATCTGTATCCGAAAGAGAGTTCTGAAACAGAACCATACAGATCAGTCAAAGCTGGATCCAGAATACTTTACTTGGGTGGCCCATGGTTTGACAACCCAATGTTTGGATCCTCCAGATAACAGTGTGAATAAGTCCAAAATTATTAACTTTAGCATAAAATATGCATCCATGAAAATTCCAAAATTCAAGAGGAATGACACATTCACAGTGGAGGTGATCCCTAAACTCATTCCAGACATGTAAGCATGTGACATACAACAAATGCATTACATCACAAATATATTATGAGTCTTCAATACACTACAACTAAACCCTTAACATTAAAATATACTGCATTACACAAAATCTCATTATTACATAATTTACTTTTTGTATATTCATGTATTAGTTCATAAATATAGTTTTTTCCAACATTGAGATGTAAAGTTATGACAACCAATTGCATTGATGTAATTTTTTTTTTTTGCTTGATTCATCCAGACGGAAGGAAAGTGCAGTGAATAATTTACCAGCAGCTAATGAACTCGTTAAGAACATTGCACTAAGACACCGGATTCTGAAAGAAAGTATGCATTAAATTCATAATATGCCATATTTTTTTTAAAAACACAAAGTGTGGTTCTGAGAAACTACTGTATTCAGTCAAAATGGTGATGCAAATAGTTGCACAACCTTTTCTTTATTCTTTAACTCTTAGCAAACATGTCAATCTCTAAAGATGTACAAGCATGAACTGAGAGCATGAATAACAAGATCTTTAAGCAATGCCATGTGTGCTATCTTCAAAACCAGTTCAAACACATAAAACTCCTATAATACAGACCCAGATTACAGACCTATCATTAGCTGTACATTTTGTGTGTAGTTTCAGTTGTTCCTATTGTAAAATTTTTGTAGATTGTCAAAACATTTTATACAGAAATTTTTGGTGAATCATGAACGTTTGTGAAAACATCCGAATATAAATTTTATGCATATACATTCTCAGTG
Organism: Schizothorax lantsangensis; assembly: GCA_027422415.1. Classification (NCBI taxonomy): domain Eukaryota; kingdom Metazoa; phylum Chordata; class Actinopteri; order Cypriniformes; family Cyprinidae; genus Schizothorax; species Schizothorax lantsangensis. Next base: position 29,026,649 of record CM049845.1, on the reverse strand, counting down.
AATGAGACTGTTCTTAATTACAACTTTCTCTTTTGCAGTATTTTTTTTGCAAGTACAACATATCCAACATAATTTTGACTTCATAAGAAACAGTTAAAATTTATATTTTTATAGCTTCTATTTATTTGTGCTGTCAAACGATTAATCGCATCCAAAATAAACGTTTTTGTTTACATATCTGTGTGCTGTGTATATTTATAATGTATATATAAATACACACACATGCATGTATATATTTAAGAAAAATTTAACGTTTATATATTAAAATATATTTATATGATATAATTTTTATGAATATAAATATATACATGTAAATACAGATAAATATTTTCAAAATATATGCTGTATGTGTGTCTTAATGCGATTAATCGTTTGACAGCACTAGTTTATTTTTTAATAATATACCTGGACAGGATGTTAGTGTCTTATTAACGCATCTAATTTAAAAAAAAAAAAATCTATATTTAACACCACAGTGAACCACAATGTGAGCTTAAAATGATATATTTACACTGGAGATTAATTGCATACACTTTAGTCCTTTGGTTTTAAAAGTACTTTTGGCTCTATCAATCCACAGGCTCTGAACAAGCTGTATACCTATATTTGCTCATGAGAGAGGAACCACCAGCAGGTCTGCCTCGACTGAATGAAAGCCAGTTTAAAGCTTTGGAAAAAGCACTGAACAGAAAATTCACTGTCATTCAAGGGCCTCCAGGTTACACATTCTGAGCATATACAGTTTTTTAGTTTAATCTTACAGATCACAGACAGTTTATGGACTCACAGTCACAGGGATTTTACCATTTTTACTAAAAAAAAAAAAAAAACTTTTCTTTATCCTTTATAGGAACAGGAAAGACAGTTGTAGGAGCGTACATAGTGTACTGGTTCTCACAGCTGAACTCTAAGAATCCTTGGAAGCTGAAGGAGCTGAAAGACAAAGAGAAGAGAGAGGTTATTCTTTACTGTGGACCCTCAAACAAGTCTGTGGATGTAGTTGCAGGTACAGTAAGCATAATTTTGAGAAGTAGAATTTGTGTAAAAGAAATCTCTGAATTTATGTGCTTGTGTTGTGTGTACAGAATACTTGCTCAAGTTTGGACATAAGCTGAAGCAATTACGTGTGTACAGCAGACAGATGGAGATGCAGGAGTATCCCTACCCCGGTAGCAACCTTCAGTTATCACACAAATCACTGCGCCAAGAGCGGTCTAAACCTGAGCTCAGGTACTACCAATGAACCAAAAACTGCCATTTTGTGATCACCTAACATCACATTTGATATTGTACTGTCAGTTATTGAATCTATAATGAAAGATTTATGATGAAATGCCCTTACTAAAAGAACAAACTCTCACTAGCCGTATTTTTATTGCAAATCTCTTTCTATAGAAATCACGATATCAGTATGCATGTAAAAGTGCTCAATGATCATTAGTTTATCTGAACAGTACTCAAAATTTTCACATTCTTTTGTAGGGACATAACACTTCATCACAGAATTCGAATGAGTCACAATCCTCATTCTCAAGCAATAACTGGCTTTGATGAAAGGATTGCTCATAACCCCGATTCACTGACAGATGCAGACATAGAAGAGTAAGTAGAAGTCTCTGTTTTATTAATGTTTCTTTAGAAACTCAAAACTTTTAGCTTAATTTCCATCACCACCCGACTAAAGCACATCTCCACATCTAACAGTATGTCTAGATGTGTGTGATTACACCTAAATGCATGTCTGCATGACGCTTAATTGTGTGTATCCCCAGATATAAGAAGCTGCTAAATTCTGCACGTTTGTATGAACTGGAAAGTCATGATATTATTCTATGCACTTGCACGGCCGCTGCCTCCCCAAACCTAACCAAGACACTCAGTGCACGACAGATCCTCATCGATGAGTGTGCCATGGCAACAGAACCCCAGACGCTTGTCCCATTGGTCAGCTTTAAACCTGAGAAGGTCAGAGTGACTCTTGACCTATCCATAGCAAACAAGTCCATCAAAAACTATATAAACTATACAGACTGGACATAAGCCTATAGAAATGCCAAGCAAAAACTTTCTGCAAACCACATGTCCTAGACTTCCAAAAAACAACTGCATGCATAGCCCAAATTATTAAAGCACATAAACCTAGTTTTGGAAGAACACTAATCTTAAGACACACCCTTTATAGCACACTAAACAAAGAATTCACAGGAAGCTGCTGGACACAAAGAACTCTTTACCAGCTCACCTTTGAAAACAATACAGCAGAAACTTAGAAGCAGAGTAAACAAATGAAGGTTGAACATCACATTTTGCACAGCACTATGCTTGATTATAATAAAAAAAGAAAAGCATTTTAAAAACAAAATAAATTTAAACGCAACAAAAAATAGAGAATACAGTAGATGATGGAATATAGTATTTTAGTCAATTTTAAATAATATAATTAAGTAATATAATATATGTATCACATTTTTAACTATGAATGCAAACTTTGTCTAATGGTCAACTGGCATAAGCAAACTTGATAAGGGACCGGTTTCTTGCTACATTTCTCTCACCTTACTTTTCCAAACATTCATTCAGAACCTTCTGTGAGTGTTTTCAGTTCCTTGTCACACAATCTTATATACTCGTTTTGCAGGTTGTGTTGTTGGGGGATCACAAGCAGTTGCGTCCGATTGTGAAGAATGAGCCTGCGCGGAGACTGGGCATGACACGCTCTCTGTTTGAACGTTACATGGATAGAGCTCTGCTGCTTGACACCCAGTACAGAATGGTACAAGACAAACACATATATGCTTCACATTCATGCTTACATACACATATTTAATGTGGTATTCTTTCTTCAGCATGAAGAGATCTGCAGATTCCCATCAGAGGCTTACTATCTGGGTAGGCTGAAAACTGAAGTGGATGAACGGACCAGTGTGCTGCACATTGAAACTGAGAGAACGAGACACAGCAAACACATTCTGTTTGGAGACATACGAGATGCCGAGATCACTTTGGTTGTTTCAACTGCACGAGGGAATGAGAACTCGAAAGCCAACTTTGTAGAAGTTGAGAAAGCTGTAAGTGAAAGATAAAAAATATGAAAACATTTACACCAGAAAACAAACTCTGCACAAAACCTACAGTATTTATTTGTAACTATCACATAAAATAAAGTTTACCTAAACTTGACACTTCAATTGCAAAAAAAAAAAATTTTAATCCCCTTTTTGTTTTACATATCACCTTACTTATGTATTATACAGTATACAGTTAGAGGACCATATTTGTTTGAATGTGTTCTTACGCAGGTTGAGATTTGTGGTCAGCTGGTATCAGTGGGCCGTGTGAGGCAGGAGGACATTGCCATTCTGTCACCATACAATGCACAGGTGGCCCAGATCAGAGACAGACTGAGAAAGTCCACTGACCCGCAGATGGAGAGAATCACAGTTACCACCATTACTAAGAGCCAAGGTGACACTTTTTATTGAAGACTCTTATGTTTGTGCTTTAATATAAAATTGTATTAATGTCTGTGTTCATTTTCAACCTGCATTATAAAAAAATGTGATGATGAGGAGTGTTATAATGATGTGATTGCAGGTAGTGAGTGGCGCTATGTGATTCTGTCGATGGTTCGCTCCTGCCCCAGCGATGAAATTGAACCTTATCCTTCAAGAGAATGGCTCTCCAAACACATTGGCTTTGTGGGTGATGAAAACCAGATCAACGTGGGCATCACAAGAGCACAGAATGGGCTATGCATTCTGGGTAATCCCTATATTACATTCAGCTAGGAATGATTTTAAATGATATATTCTTAACGAAATACATATACCAATGTCCTAAAATCGCAATGTTTTATGGAAAAGAATTATAGAATCCTTGCTACTACCATTACTAATTTACTATTATAAGATATTAATATATTTATTTAATTCTGTGCTTTAGGCAATCAGGAGGTACTGAACTGCAGCCCAGCATGGAAGAAACTACTGAAACATTATTCAGGTCAAGGCTGTGTGGTCTCTGCAGACCAGATTACAGTACACAATGTACGTTAAATCAGATTTTAAAGTTGGGTTGATCTTGAAGCATTTTACACTCAGTGTTTTTTAAGATTATATTTTTAAGATTATATTTTTAACCAAATTTCTATTATAATTCTACCACAGTTTTAAATGGGTATGATGATATTAATGAACTAACAAATTTGAAAATCAAGCCATCCCTGACATTTTCAATCAATTTAAAACCATGGCAGCTTGAGAGAAGAAATTACATATATTTTGTTGCATATAACTATACAAACTCTTGTTGATTGATTGTAAAAAATAAAAAAAGCATTTATTCTGATACATAGATTTCCACAAAACTTTTGTTTTTAAAATTTGTAGATATTGCAATTCTTGATCTACTGAGCCATTTCTTGGTCTATCATTGTCACTGTCTGTGTTGTCTTTTTCTTTAAACTTTTAATATAACCTAGTTAACCAATTCTCTGCATTGGGAAAAAAAGCTTTAAGAATCGTTCTGTAATTTTATAAAAAAAAATTATGACAGTGCTGGCTAATGTCAATTTACCTACTGTACTAATAAATGTACATAATGTAAGTGTAGCAGCAATATTTGTAAGGGTGCTATATCATATTCACTTATGAACAGAAATTGGCTTACAAATCATCTGTTTATTAATGCCTTGTTTTGTTACATTTACGAGTAGATGAATCATTTTTTTAACATTAAAACTGCAAAATGTATCAAGCACCTGCATTAACATTGTCTAGTGTTAGACTGATCACTGGTGTTTGTTGCGCTGAATACAGGGACGGCGTTTCCGTATGGCAGAGTATGGCAGTCGCCATACCCTAGCCCAGTCAGCTATGCACCTTTAAAGGTGCACTGTGTAATATTTAGGATGATCTATAGGCAGAAATGCAATATAATATACATAACTACGTTTTCAGAGGAGTATAAAGACCTTACTTAATGAACTGTTATGTTTTTATTACCTTAGAATGAGCGATTTATAACTACATATACCGTGGGTCCCCTCACATGGAAGTCGCCATCATGTTTCTACAGAAGCCCTTAACGGACAAACTGCTCTACAGAGCGCGTATCGTCACTATGTTGTTCTCACGAAAAAACACTGACACAATGATGAACAAGTAACAGTAATATTCGCAATGACATCGTTTATTGAATAATTCAGTAAATATAATTCCTTAATTTACCTTTGTAAAGAAACCTCATTGCTCTCTGCGGTCTCAGACGACGGCATCTTAGCCCTGTATCGGCCACCGTAGCTTCTCTAAAGGGAGGGGTGAGCGGGGGACTGAGCCGTTGGTTGCAATTCGCAAACTCAACCGCTAGATGCCGCTAAAAACTACACACTGCTCCTTTAAAGGAAAACGCCACCGTTTTTCCATATTCCAATATGTTCTTCCCTCAAATTAGATGAGTTGATATGTACCTCTCCCGTCTCAGTCCGTGCACTTAATCGCTCTAGCGCGCGGCACCACTATGCTAGCGTTTAGCTTAGCACCATTCATTTCTTAGGATCCAAACTGGGATAAATTTAGAAGTCACCAAACACTTCCATGTTTTCCCTATTTAAAGACGTTTACATGAGTAGTTACACGAGTAAGTATGGCGACACAAAATAAAACGTGGCGATTTTCTAAGCGGATAAAAATGATAACTATAATGTGTGGCGGAAGAGCACTTTGCAGCACTTCGACCTCGGCACAGTAATATCATCACTCCTGAAAACTCTCCCTCTCCCTCTTCCGTCAATACAACCAACGTGGCCTGCACTATCACTATCAGGGAGAGCGAGAGGGGGAGTTTTCAGGAGTGATGATATTACTGCGCCGAGGTCGAAGTGCTGCAAAGTGCTCTTCCGCCACACATTATAGTTATCATTTTTATCCGCTTAGAAAATCGTGTAACTACTCATGTAAACTCGTGTAACTACTCATGTAAACGTCTTTAAATAGGGAAAACATGGAAGTGTTTGGTGACTTCTAAATTTATCCCAGTTTGGATCCTAAGAAATGAATGGTGCTAAGCTAAACGCTAGCATAGTGGTGCCACGCGCTAGAGCGATTAAGTGCACGGACTGAGACGAGAGAGGTACATATCAACTCGTCTAAATTGAGGGAAGAACATATTGGAATATGGAAAAACGGTGGCGTTTTCCTTTAAAGGATTACACACACACACACACACACACACACACACACACAGTATGCAGAGAGACATTCAAGAGGGTTTAATCTCCAAATAAATTTAATTTCATGCAGCTGAAAAATGTGTTAAGAACTTTTATGTGTATGGACTCTTGTTTTTGTTCACAAATTTTTGCCTCTTACAAAAGCCACAAAGCCTTCTAAGAAGACAGTAAAGGCTTGTGTCATGCCTGAGCTGTAGTTAGGCTGAAACTTGAAAGTTAATTTACACAATATTTAGGTTTTATTATTATTTTTAACTATTATTTTGATTTATGTCTTAGTTTTAGGTTGTACTATGTTTACCTTTTTTAAAGTAATTTGAAATTGATTTTTATATTTTTATTAATGATTTTTTTATTTATATATTTGTATTTGCATTTTGAATGTAATATGGCAATTAAATGCACTAAATGGGTTTAGTTTTCACAGTAATTAATATATGCAATTTCGGCAATAAAAATGTTAATTTTTCTAAAAAGGAAACAAGTTACTTGTTCATTTTAAGAGACCTGTCTTATTTTCTCTTGTATATTTAGTATTGCTCTTTAATAAAGAAAAGAGTTCTTATCTGATTACTACTAAAATATTCGATAGCTACAGCCCTAGATTAGACTGTACAGAAATTGAAATCTACACGCTAATACACACTATATACTCATAGTCAGGCAATGCTGATGTTGTTAACATTTAATAATTTGAGAATAAAGTATAACAATAATAATAATTTGCACGGTTTGATGTGATATGAGCTAACCGATCTTTAGATTACATCAACATTGGTAGCGCGTTTTTTTGTAATGCTTTTTTCCTCAGTTGGTCAAAACAAACGTGGCAGACTATTACTAGATTACAATATACGGGGAACATTCTTATTTGGGTCACATATTCCAAGATGTAGGCTACGATCTGTGATTGTAAAGTACAGTAAATATCCACACCGGTGCGGTGACTAGGGTTGGGAATCGAAAATCAATTCCAATTCCAGAATCGGATACTTAAGGTTAGGAATCGGATACTTGTAAAATTTCAATTTCAATTCCACCAATCAATTCCTGTGTGTACATCTTTTTTTTTAGTTGGCGAAAAGGGGCTGTTAAAAATGTATTTGTCTTTGAATCATTCATTCAAGAGCTTCATTCAAAAACACTGATTCATTGAGTGAGTCATTGAATCATTCCATTCATAAATTCCATGAGATTTTGTTTAGTTGTCTACAATTTTTTCTTTAGAATTGTGAGAGAACTACAACCTCCATTAAAAATAAATAAATAAATAGCTAAAGTCTAATTTTATCCAGAATCGTGCAGCTCTATTTTACACACAAACAGCTCTTAATCGAGTCCAGTTTTTATGCAACCGACTGATTTTTGTTCATGGTATTCAGCAACAATTAAATGTTTTGCAAAAAAAGAGAGAATAAATATGTTTGATATCTAAATGTTTGACTTCATTTTTTTAACCACATTGGAATCGAAACTGGGAATCAATAAGAATCGGAATCGATAAGCAGAATCGGAATTGATCAAATTCAAACGATACTCAACCCTAGCGGTGACTGACAGCCACACATACTCCTCAAAACATTAGATTCATCCGCACACAGCAAGATAATTCTGCACAAGGCTGCAATTCCAGGTTTTCAAACAGAGATGGCGACAAAGAGGCAAAATTTACAGACTGCAGCTGTAATATTCTCTGTTTCATACCCCAAAAAGCATTTTGGTGTCACGGGAACAGAGATACAACAGCAGGATCACCAAATTCGACAAGTCAGCATAAAATCTTACCAAAATTTGTTACCCATTGATGATAGACCACAAATAATTAACTTGGTTCATAAACTAGCAAATCTAATCAGCAACATCCTCTGAAAAGAGAACTCTACCATTCCACTGACACAGTTTGACAGTGCCTAGCCTAGAACCACTGAGAATTCTAAAACTGGAATTCCTGTCATTACAGTTGCTAGCAACAACATAAAGGAAGAATTCACAGCGAAATTAAAATGGTCATTATTACTCACCTCATGCCATTCGATTAAAGACGATCATTTTAAATGTACTGCTAAAAAAATAGTAAAAGCCATAACTTAATCAAGTTTTCTTAAACCATTCAATACCTTTGTGTAAATATTCCAAAGACCAAACTGAAATTTAGTTCTGAAGGAACTACTGACCTACTTCTGTCCTACTGAATGTTTTCCCCGTTGAGTTGTCCGCTGCCAGTGACGTTCAATTAAAAATGCTGGACGTAATGGCGCTAATGCCAGTGATTTGAGATCCTCACAGGTTGACTGAAGAGTATCAGTAAATAGTGACCTAAATTTAAGTGTGTTCCTCAAACAAACCCTTCGGAAAACTGCTCATCAATCGTGTGGACTGGCTACCTTATTGATTTTTAAATGGATGGCTCCTCTCGCGGGTGAGCTACTGAAAATGGTAAGTTCCCAACAAAATGTAATAATGTCCAATAACCACTAGATGGTGCCTAATGACCACAGTTTGTTCGTTCGTTCGTTCTTTCTGTCTTCAAATGTTTGAGTTCAAAGGTCTCGGCCAACTTTGAAAATCTAATTTAAACCATATTCAAATCATGCAACATGTTCATCAGGTTTTACACAGACTTCAGCTTGAGCGCTGCTATCATTAAAGCAAATGCTCCTCCTCAGAAGAGCCAGAAGCTTCTGTTTTTAATCATTTAAAGGTTCTGTTGTGATGTCATAAGGCTCATAGATAACATCTTATCCTTTACAACAATAATAATCAAAATTAAATTGTTTGTTTGCTGGCAGTTGATATTTCTTACCTCATCTGGGATTCGGAAAGACACAGGAAGTAACATACATAAAGCCTTAAAAAGACATGGGCTTGTGGAGTCTGATCTCAGAAAAGTTCCCATCAAATTCTTCCAAGACCAGATTATCTGGTCTATGCTACCATTAATTGTAAAGTTCTAAGCAATTGTTTCTGCTTTTTTTCCTAAGCATTTTTAAGTATAAACGGATACTGAAAGATGGTTATTCAATTAAACCTATCCAAAAACTAAATTAAGCCTCTTGAGGCATGAAAGTGAAATGTTGGAGCAATAAAATTAACCGATAAATTTGGTGTCTGTTAAAGCAGTGTGAACTAGTTTGAAATTAAATTTCAAACAACAAATTCAACCATTTAGTCTATAAAAATGCATAAAGACATTGATTGTATACATAGAGCAGGTCTCGCTCTTTAACAACATCATATTAAGACACATCAAAAACAACTCTGTTCACCTTATGAATCCCTCAAACATTACGAAATGGCTAATAACATCTGTCAATGTACTTGAGTCCTCGGTTCTCATTGATACTAATCTCAGTCTCCTTTAATTCTCAGTCTCAGCCAAAGAGCTCAAATGCAAAACATGTTTTCATTTAAAGTTATTGCACTTTCAAGGCTTATGTGAATTAAGTCTTCACTCAGGATTGTGAAAATACATGGAAGAATGAGAACAGTCCCACACACTCAATAAACAAGCACATTGTGCTGTTTACAGAAGGATTCTGACCTCATTATATCCAAGTCCACATGGTAGCCGAAAACCGCTCACTGAATCCTGCAGTATGTAAACTGTGAGAGTTTTTTTCTCAGTTTAAATTATAATTGATGGGCTAGATAAAATATTTTATGAATTATAAGGCACTATATAACACTTTGCTAGGATGCACCCTGAGGTATGAATCCAGTGATTGGACGGCTGGGTGCTGTTGTCACTGTGTCACTTGGGTGACTAAACTCTTGGGATTCTGTACTGATTTCAGAATACCTTCTTAGATTTTATCTGTTTTATTACACAAGTGCGTCCTGGTTCTGTTTTGCAAACATAAAACTAATGATGTGTTGACGCATTAGTTGTTTGTAGTATCTATAGTTTGAGGAAACTGTGATTTTAATATTTCATAACAGTGGTTATTTGTATGCACTGACCCAGTAGTAGGTAGTAGTATAGTAAACATTATTTTAAAGGAATACTTCACCCAAAAATTAACATTTCCTCAAAATGTATTTGTTTTGTGAGTTTGTTTCTTCATCTTAACAGATTTGGAGACATTTAGCATTACATCACAATGGATCCTCTGCAATGGTGCCATCAGAATCCAGTCCAAACAACTGATAAAACCATCATAATAATCCACAGGTAATCCACACAACTCCAGTCCATCAATTAACATCTTGTGAAGCAAAAAGCTGTGTTTCTAAAAAAACAAATCCAGCATCAAGACATTTTTTAACTTAAAACCAGTGCTTCCCCTATCAATAATATTGCTTTCTCCAGTGAAAAAGTCTGAATCAGGAGAGAAATATGAACAGTTCATGCACTGTTAACAAGTGAAAATAGTTCTAAGTAAATATGTTTGTGGATTTTGATGTGAGAAGACAACAGGGGATGGATGTTTTCACTGGAAGAAGCGTTATCCTGGATGTGCATTACTTTGTGGATTATTGTAACATTTTTATCAGCTGATTGGACTCTCATTCTGACGGCACCCATTCACTGCATCCATTGGTGAGAAAGTGCTGTAATGCTAAATTTCTTCAAAACTGTTCCGATAAAGAAACAAACTCATCTGTGAGTAAATTTTAAGTAAATTTTCATTTCATCCTTTAATATCAATTCATCATGTATAATACAGAGGGTTATTGAACTAATGTTGTTTGACTTCATTTTTACATAAGGCCTAATTTAGTTTTTGAATCTACTCATTTTTTGTTGAGATCTATATTATTCATGAAATAATTTGAATTTGCACATGATTTAAAACTAAATTGTTAAACACTAAAAGTGTTTTAGTTGCATTTTCCATTTTTATCATCTTGTTTGTCCTAATGTGTCATTGACCCTAATACACGTATACATGCATTTTTGAAATTTCTTGTATTTATTTCCACACTGGTGCCCAACAGAAGCCTGCCTTCTTTTGCAAATAGATTTACCAACTAATGATTAACAAAATTCCACAACAGAACAGCTTGAACCTCTAAATCTGTGTGTGACTACACACATACTTAGTTTCTTCTATTATAAAAACACCAACTTTACGTTCGTCACCATAAAACACCAAAAATGTGCTGGATATATGTTTTTGGAGCACTAGCCATAACAAGTGGAGTTTTTAGCCAAGACACGACAACCTTACTGCCAGAGACTCGAGGTAAGTTTTATTTGTTCAGAAAACCGACTCTTACTCTCTCATGCACAGACACCTCCACACACATAAACTCCTACATACACACACACAGCATGTTGGATCTGTCCAAGCCTGTCTCTTTTCCTCCTCACCTCCCTCAATAGACCTGTTTGTAGCAGTGGGTTCATCTGTGAAGATACCATGCTCTGACGGAGAAGAAAAAGGGGTGGAGTGGAGATTCAACAGTTCAGTGCTTGTCTCAAGCCCTGTTCTCTCCATACAGAACAGCAGTTTGAAGGACCAAGGCATCTACACCTGCCACCAACCGAATGGAGATCTGATACAAACAGTATCTCTACACCTGGGATGTAGGTTTATGCATATTTTCCTTTATTGCTGTACATGTCAGTCTGGTAAAATGTCTCACTATTTTCCTATGAGACTTTAAAGAGCTTTAACTGAAATTGTGTAATCTTTGCTCTATTCAGATCCCCCTTCTCTGGCGGATGTGTATTGTTGGTCTCCAAGTTACCCTAAAAGGGCAATATGCTCTTGGACACTGACTCCAGACCCAATACTTCCAACACATTATATTGCTACATACAGGTATCTTACACTCTTAAAAATATAGGTTATTTAATGGCATTAATGATTCCACGAAGAACCTGTAACATCCATTGCATTCAAGTTTCCATTGCACAAAATGTTCTTTATAGTGGAAAAAAGGTACTTTACATTATTAAAATGTTTTTCACACTAAGAAAAAAAAATTGAACTGTTCACTTAAATGTTCTTTGGGGAACCAAGAACGGCTCTTCTGTGGCATCATTGTAAAAACCATCTTTTGTAACCTTTATTTTTAAGATTATACAGTAATATTAAATGCTTTGCTAAAATAAGTTTGAATTGTAAATGATTGCCTTTTAATGCTACTTATTGTATAATAGTTTGATGCTTTAAAAAGTATGTGAAAGCACCATAAAATATCAGTAAATAGTCCATATGACTTGTGCTCTATATTCCAAGTCTTCTGAAGAATCTATGATAGCGTCTGATTCATGAGTGAATCATTCAGACTGGTTTTGTGACCCAAATTGATTCATTGAAGAGATCCAATTCAAAATAATGATTTGTTCATGAATCAGACATTTTAATAAATGGGTTTGGATTATAATGAGCATTGTGAGTAAATAATGACAGAATTCTTGAATGAAGTGTTCCTGTGGCTCAGTGGTAGAGCATTGCGTTAGCAGCGCAAAAGGTTGTGGGTTCAATTCCCAGGGAACACACATACTGATCAAAAAAAAAAAATGTATTAGCCTGAATGCAATGTAAGTCGCTTTGGATAAAAGCGTCTGCTAAATGCATAAATGTAAATGTAAGTGTTCCTTCAAAAGTGATGATAGAGATTATGTATTTAAATATTTCCTTATTTTAAATATTGAGCTGTATTTTAAATTGTACACCTGTTGTAAATTGCTCTAATTGTACAAGTCACCTTATTTTTGATGGTCTTAAAAAATAAAGTATAATTGTTCAGAATATTTGCTAAAGTTCTTCTCAATTTGAATTTAGGGGCTTTTCAGACCCGCTGTCAAGTGCCCATCAATGCCAGAAATGGGGAGAACAAGACAGGCAATGTGCGTTAGAGGAACTGGAGATCTTTGCAAGTGAACCAACTCTCATCAACATTACAGCTATTAATGCTCTGGGTAGCACAACACGCATATGGCCAATTATTTTTGAGAAGATAGGTGAGATTTCCCTCTTCATTTCATTCATTCCACTGGTTTGTCTTTATTTTTTATTTTTTTTAAATGTTATAATTCTATAATAAAACCTAATCATATGAATATGAAAAATTCTGACGTTCTAAATAGAAATAAGTATTTACCTCCAAAAATATCAGTTTAAGCTTTGGCTGGTCTATGTCAGAAAACCTTACTGCTGTGTGATGAAACAGCTGCTTTTGCAGTATTTTAAAGGTTTTATCAATGTTTACATCTTGATGCAAATGCCATGAGCTCATATTGAGTGTTTAAATTCTTGTCCTTGGTTGGTCTGCAGTGAAACCTGATCCTCCGGTGAATGTGAGCGTGATGGTAATGCCAGGCAGGAAGCTGTCTGTGCAGTGGGGTCCACCACCCACTTGGCCGGATCCTGTCAACTTTCTCCTTAAATACACAGTGAAATTCCACTGGGGCAAACCTGAGACGGCTAGAACAGTGAGTTTCCTGTGTAAACCATGTTCAACGGTGTTCAAAGCTACTACATTCCTAGCTGTAAAGTACTGAAACAAAAAGGCACCAAACAGAATGCAGTATTTGAAAAGTCACCTCATGCTACAGGAAGGACATTTAATACTATAACATTCTTTGTTTTCTAGCTGGGCCCTTATGAGTCTAATAAAATGGTTTTGAGTGGTCTGGTGGCAGGAAGGACTTGCTACATCCAAATATCTGCAAAGGACTTCCTGGATGATGGACAGAGCAGTGACTGGAGTGAACCAATAAGTGCCACTATACCTATCAACTGATGTGGTGAATCATTGCATTACACTAAATGTGTTAGAATTATTATTAGTTCTTATTATGTCACTAAAGGATAACTTTGTTTATAAAGGCAATGACAACCAATATACAAGCTCAATGTGCAGAATCTTTTTAATTCCATAAATAATAAACACCCAGCATTGCTCCACTTGCATATAATCACAAAGCTTGTAAGCCTGTTAAAAATGTTCTTATCTAATCTTTACTATCTAACTGATTTTAACTGATTTGTGAAACAATAAAAATCACACATTTTCAAGCAGCACATAATAATAATAATAATAATAATGTAACAAAGTAACAAAGCTGTGCAGAAATGTTTAATAAAAAATATTTTAAAAGAGGTATGCTGGTGTTTCTTATTATATTATAAACTGTGTTTTTTGTATTTATACACTATTATAGTATTTAATGAATTGAATTTGCTTTAATTAATTTTCATTTAAATTTTAGTTTAGGGTTTTAGTAAGTTTATGTACTTGTCATTTTGTATTAGTTTTTGTTTTTTAAATATTTTTAATAGCATTAGATTATTTTTATTTCAGTTTTGGCTAATTTAGTATTTTAGTTAAGGTATTAAGTTCAGTTAGAAATTCAACATTTCTAATTTTCGTTTATGTTTGTTAAGATTCTTCATCTATTATTTCTATTTTATTTTATTAATATGAATTGTTATAGTTTTAGTTTTATTAGTTTTCATATTTTGTATTATTTCAATTTATTTTTAAGTTTCATATTTTGTAATATTTCTATTTATTTTTAAGTTTTGTCATTTTAGTAATTTAACTTAAAAATTTATTTTTTATATATTAATGGCAATATATTTTGTTTAAGTTATTTGCCAAGGCAACATTTCTGGTTTTTCATCTGATATTTATATTTTATTATATTTTCATTTCTTTCAGCTTTATTTAGATTAACAAAAACACTTTTTTAGTTTTGATTTTTGTTAACAATAACAATGATTATAAACCCATTCAGAAAAGTATTAAAGAAAAAATTAACACAAAAATTAAAGATTAAACTTTTTATTTTATGGGTGAACTTTCCCTTTAAAAAATAACTGATGTAAATGAAAGTGAAAAATGTTCAACATCTCTTTACATAAAAGCAGAGGTCAGGTAATGAAGATTGTGACTCGTCCTAAAACTTTATTTTTCCCTTAACATAATTTGTTTTTGAAATACAGCCAAATCCTTTTTATAGATACCCACAAAGCAGTGCATCAAACCCTTCAGTCTAATACGTCAACAATCAGTGGTGTTACAAACTCCGAGTGACGAACACCCATGGAGATAGACGGTGCACGAGGCAGGTGTGCCGTCACCTTTTCTGGGCTGTGCGTGCCTGGGCCAGGCTTCCGAGTGGCATCGGTGGGAATATTACAACGGCTTTGCAGGGAGAAAGACGGCTGTCTGTTCAGGTAAACGCTCGGCTCTGTGCTGTTGTATCGGCCGGGTCCTGGGGTCATGGACAGGTCCTCCGATGGGCCGCCTGCTTTCCTGCGAGCTGACATGGTGAAGCTGGCGCTGGCGGGTTTGTGGGGAACGTGAGAGCCGAAGAGGTTGGGTAAGGTGTAGCGGTTGGGGGCCGGTATAGGATCCACACTGCGGTAGTGTGTGCGGAAGGCCATGGTGTAAGAAGGAGGTCTGTGGTGAAGGTTCAAAGGTGGAGCTTTCTCAGGACTGTAGGCTCCGGGTCCAGGAGTCTGGAATGTATCAGCTGATCAAAAACAGAGAATCAGCAACTTCTTCATATGATTATGAATCCCCTCTTAAAAGTTAAAGTGAATATGACATACAATGATGCTATTTACTTTCTGAATACACATTACCATTCGTACTGTGCATGATTCTTTCAAAAAGTGCATGTGCACGTTATTCCAAAAAGAAAAACTAAACTGTTTTTTTCAGATGACATTACCAATTTCTCTCAGTGAACCCTTACATTCTGGCAATGCCCATTTTCATTATATGTACAACCAATCCCAGATGGATAAAATTTAAGGCTAACCCAATTTTTTTCTTATAGAGTGAGACAGTGCCCACTTTTTTTTAGCAGCTCAACATTACATATTTGAATATCTGACAAAAAGACAAAGGTACAAGTCTGTGTACTTAACGGCTTTACCGAGGGAAAGAACTACAATCCCATGATGCAGCATAGCGAAAGACAAAATCAAAATAAAAGCAATGGATAAATATAAAACTACCGATTTGAAGATGTTGATTATGTATATAAAAACAAGTAGTTTGAGAGTTTAGAGAAAGGGATCATTTGCAGTGCTTCATGAGAGTGGGTGGGCACTTAAGTTTTTTGGTGCAATTTGCTTGTTTCAAGTTTCTTTGAGGAATCATGGGAAATGCAGCTTCTTACCAAGGAATCAGCTGTTAAACATGATTTAAAAACAAAAGTTGAAATAACGCAGGCTGATGGCTTCAACAAAAGCATATAACATAAATTAACAACCTTGTAGCTCATAGTAGGTATGACTTTAAAAAAATATCTTTAAAAATCAATTCCCCTATGGAGAAAATGAATGGGATTTTTACTTACGGAACCTGAAAGTTGACTATCCTGTTTTATTCATGAATATGTAACATTACAGAAGTAAAATGTGTTGTGTATGCCATTGCATGTTGACTTCATACACATCAGATCTGTGTAATAAAAACGGTGAAAACTCTAGCATCAGATCAGATGCAAACCCACCTGTCTTCTTCTTTTTGCCCAGCATGGAGTACGATGGGGTACCGTCTCTGCCAAAGCGTGTCATTTTGGCATCTACATGATATTGCGGTCCTGGACTGGAATCCACAGACACCACTATTCAAAAGCAACATTATGAGAAAACACAAGAATTTATTGAATTGCAGAAACTGGTAGAAAAGCTGTCACTGGGATGGTAAAAGGTACTAATTTCAGGTAATAATATGTAATTTAAGGTATTCATTTTTAAGGTATTAATATGCACCCTTTGGGAGTAATTAAGGTACAAAAGTGTATCTTTTTGTCAGTTTTTGTATCATTTTTTTCTGAGAGTGTATAATATTTTCATGCATTCCCTGCAGTCGAATCTCCAACCATGCCGTCGCTAGTATCATGCTCTACTGTTTGAGCTAAATAAATGCTATTTAAAGTGAAATGCTATTCAAACATATGGATTAAAATCAAGCATGTGGATTTTATTAGCTTAATACGCCAGTGAAATAACATTAATCATTATATTGCATGCTGTTGTTTGTGATATAAAGTCCAGATGTGCAAGGATTTTTGATCAGACTGGGTGTTCTCAGTTCCTCCCATGAGGAAGCAGGCGTTACATGTCACTAATTAGGCATGTAAGTATTTGAGTGTGTGTGTAAATCCACCTAATATTTCAGTACTGCATAATAGACACTAATTAATCTATGAAATTATCAGTTCATTTGAGTGCCATGTTGATATATATCCATGAACATGCGTGTTAAAAGCATTCTCAGATGATTAAACCCAGCATTAGTTTCATGGATCATGTCGTCTGTCAGTGTGAGAAGTGTTTGATTTCATGTGGTGTCACTCACTGTTGCTGCTCATGCGGCTGTGGAAGGTGTAGGCCGGGCTGCTGGGTTTGGTGTAGTCATGGTTGATGTAACCGATAGTGGGTGGAAGAGCATAACGCCCCGGCCCGGGCCCTGCGGCCATAAACAAAAACACAGAGTGCGGAGCCTGTTAGCATTTATTACTGAAATTGTGTTGGGTAATTAATGGAAAATAATTTGTGAATACAATATTGGTTAACATTATTGGGTAAAAAAAAAAAATGCTGGTTGTATTTATAAGTAGAATTATTATTATTAACTAAAATACGGTGACCGTGAGGTGACATGTTCGGTTCACTTAGTTTTGCCGTGGCCACGACATATTAACTCCCGGGTTGCTATGGTCACGCAGGTTTCCCTCAACATAAGAAGTTGTGGCCACGAGAAATAGATGTTGTTACATCGACAAAATGATCTCGTGGCCACGACATAATATCACGTTCCCACGAATTAATATCTCGTGGCCACGACATATTATCACGTTCCCACGACAAAACTAAGTGAACCGAACATGTCACCTCGCGGTCACCGTACTAAAATTAGAACTATTAAAAGCAATTTTGTTAATTGAAATAAAACTATAAAATATAAATGAGATGAAAAACTAAATTAGAAAAGTTGAAGCATTAAATTACTAACTGAAAATAAAATTAAAACTCAAATGAAATTGATGAATTGATGATTGATGAAAATGAATTTATACATATATACAGGTGCATCTCAATAAATTAGAATGTCGTGGAAAAGTTCATTTATTTCAGTAATTCAACTCAAATTGTGAAACTCGTGTATTAAATAAATTCAATGCACACAGACTGAAGTAGTTTAAGTCTTTGGTTCTTTTAATTGTGATGATTTAGGCTCACATTTAACAAAAACCCACCAATTCACAACAAATCTCAACAAATTAGAATACTTCATAAGACCAATAAAAAAAACATTTTTAGTGAATTGTTGGTCTTCTGGAAAGTATGTTCATTTACTGTATATGTACTCAATACTTGGTAGGGGCTCCTTTTGCTTTAATTACTGCCTCAATTCGGCGTGGCATGGAGGTGATCAGTTTGTGGCACTGCTGAGGTGGTATGGAAGCCCAGGTTTCTTTGACAGTGGCCTTCAGGTCATCTGCATTGCTGGGTCTGGTGTCTCTCATCTTCCTCTTGACAATACCCCATAGATTCTCTATGGGGTTCAGGTCAGGCGAGTTTGCTGGCCAATCAAGCACAGTAACACCATGGTCATTGAACCAGCTTTTGGTACCTTTGGCAGTGTGGGCAGGTGCCAAGTCCTGCTGGAAAATGAAATCAGCATCTCCATAAAGCTTGTCAGCAGAAGGAAGCATGAAGTGCTCTAAAATTTCCTGGTAGATGGCTGCGTTGACTGTGGACTTCAGAAAACACAGTGGACCAACACCAGCAGATGACATGGCAGCCCAAATCATCACTGACTGTGGAAACTTCACACTGGACTTCAAGCAACATGGAGTCTGTGCCTCTCCACTCTTCCTCTAGACTCTGGGACCTTGATTTCCAAATTAAATGCAAAATTTACTTTCATCTGAAAGGAGGACTTTGGACCACTGAGTTCTTTTTCTCCACAGCCCAGGTAAGACGCTTCTGACGTTGTCTCTGGTTCAGAAGTGGCTTGGTAGCCCTTTTCCTGAAGACGTCTGAGCGTGGTGACTCTTGATGCACTGACTCCAGCTTCAGTCCACTCCTTGTGAAGCTCTCCCAAGTGTTTGAATCAGCTTTGCTTGACAGTATTCTCAAGCTTGCAGTCATCTCTGTTGCTTGTGCACCTTTTCCTACCCAAATTCTTCCTTCCAGTCAACTTTGCATTTAATATGCTTTGATACAGCACTCTGTAAACAGCCACACCTTTCAGTAATGACCCTCTGTGACTTACCCTCTTTGTGGAGGGCATCAATGTTCATCTTCTGGATTATTGCCAACTCAGCAGTCTTCCCCATTATTGTGGTTTCAAAGAACAAGAGATACCCGGAATTTATACTGTATGGATGGTCATTAATTGAAACTCAAATGTAAATATTTTAATATTTTGAGATACTGATTTTTGACTTTCATGAGCTGTAAGCTCTAATCATCAAAATTAAAACAAAAAAAACTTTTGAAATGTTTTACTTTGCATGCAATGAATCTAAAATATATGAAAGTTTCACTTTTTGAAATAACTTTCGAACTTTTTCACGACATTCTAATTCATTGAGATGCACCTGTACACACACACACACACACACAAAGTAATAATAAAAATGAAAGTATTATACTGTAATTATGGTTATATAAAAAAATACATAAACTTAAACTAAACAAAAATGAGAAAAGTTGCCTTTGCAACAAACTGAAGTAAATTAGTTGAAGCATTAAAATGACTGAAAATAAATATAAATTAAAAATGAAATAAAAATAAACTAAACCTAAATAGAATTATTTAAAAAATAATTATAAAAATGACAAAATGACTAAAAATGAAGGTAGGATTTATACAGTATAGTAGAGTTATTATCATTAAGAACTATTAAAACATTTTTGTTCATTGAAATACAGCTTAAATAAAATAAATATGAGATAAAAATCTTAGACTAAGCAAAAATGAGAAATGTTGCCTTGGCAACTAATTGAAATAACTTTCAAGTTGAAGTTCAAGCATAAAAAAAACTAAAACTGAAATGCAAATACATTAATTGAATAATAATAATAATAATAAAATAAATGAAATTGTAATAAAATAAAAACTAATAAAAGACAAAAGCACATAACAAAATTACTAAAAATTAAACTAAAATGAAAACCAAAAATATAAATGTAAAAATATATAAATAAATAATACTAAAATATCAAGTGATTGTAATTGATAACAGATAAGAACAAGTATGTCTGCTTCGGCTGATTAGTTTTCTTAGTCAATATAAGGTATACATCTGCTGCTAACTATGTTCCTCAGAGTCATTTCCTTTTTTATTAAATCTAAAATAAAACTATGGAATGTGATTCATGTGAGACATAAAAGTTCACACATGCTGTGCACATTTATAAAATCTTCGCTGTAAACTTTCATTTGAAATCATATGAATTTTGCTATATAGTTAAATGTCATACAATCTTTTCAAAGCTTTGGCCAAAACAAGAAAAGAACAGACAAAAGACGCTCTATTCTCAGAATGATACAAGCAGGTGTTGCAATAAAAGACCTAACTGACAGTTTCTTTCATCAAACTGCCAATCCAGTCTCAAGAGCCAAATAGGAGCATGCAGTGTGTTTGAACTCCTTACAGAGCCCTGTGCTAAAATAAATCGTCAGATCTCCTCACTTTGCTGAATAATTCTTTCGACACAATCATTTACACAAATGAATCCACTGAAATGAGCGGTCACAAACTCACCTCTTTCCCTGCCAGCAATGATGGGGCGCCGCCTCACCACTTCCCCCATGCCGTGTATGTTTTCTGGCGAGCTTAAAGAGCTGACAGCAAAATCGGCAGCAAGAGCGCTCAAGGAGGTCCAGGAAAGGTTGAAGTTTCAGTTTAGACAAACTGGAGAGATACAACTGCGGCCTGAATTATGAATGACTCTTACAAGCGCAAGAAACCTTATCCTTGTCCAGGCTACAAGAACATCCATCTCAATATCTTTACACATTACAGATTTCCAAACATCCATCAACCACTACAAAGGACAACTACAGTTACAACTTGGCAACTTGTCTGTAAACGGCAGCTAATGAACTAATTACATAATGTGAAATAGACAGCCGACAACTATTTGAAATGACTAATTTTTATATTGTAGGACCACTTTGTTCTTTCGAGATAACAAGATTATATATTAATAGCTGCTCAAATGTAAATAGGCCTACTGAGAGATATTCTCATCAGCTTGTGATATAAAAATATTTTTTATCACATTCATATTTATAGAGTACCTTTTAGCTATAGAAAAGTATATAAAATCATTTTTCCCCAATGGCCTTTTGTAATGTTATTTATTTTATAAATTCATTTTTATTTAAAAATTAAAGTTCAAAATTTACTAGGCCTAGAAATCACACGTTTGAAAGTTCCTGATATTTCTAGGAGTGCAGGAAACCTTCAAAATATGAATTATTAAATGTGTTAAAGAATGAATTAATGTATTTACGTATGAATGTGGTGAAAATATTTCATATCACAAGTTAATGGAATGAAGTACAGAATATTCTCCCATGCTCCTAGTAAAATTATTTTTTTAATAATAATAATAATAATAATATCAACAATAATTTAAAAAGTCATGGAAAAGAAATGGAATATAATATACATTATATATACAGGTGCATCTCAATAAATTAGAATGTCATGGAAAAGTTAATTTATTTCAGTAATTCAACTCAAATTGTGAAACTTGTGTATTAAATAAATTCAATGCACACAGACTGAAGTAGCCCAGGTTGCTTTGATAGCGGCCTTCAGGTCATCTGCATTGTTGGGTCTGGTGTCTCTCATCTTCCTCTTGACAATACCCGATAGATTCTCTATGGGGTTCAGGTCAGGCGAGTTTGCTGGCCAATCAAGCACAGTAACACCATGGTCATTGAACCAGCTTTTGGTACCTTTGGCAGTGTGGGCAGGTGCCAAGTCCTGCTGGAAAATGAAATCAGCATCTCCATAAAGCTTGTCAGCAGAAGGAAGCATGAAGTGCTCTAAAAATTTCCTGGTAGATGGCTGCGTTGAC
Organism: Schizothorax lantsangensis; assembly: GCA_027422415.1. Lineage (NCBI taxonomy): Eukaryota > Metazoa > Chordata > Actinopteri > Cypriniformes > Cyprinidae > Schizothorax > Schizothorax lantsangensis. The sequence continues at coordinate 29,004,395 of CM049845.1, read as the reverse complement.
TGTGGACTTCAGAAAACACAGTGGACCAACACCAGCAGATGACATGGCAGCCCAAATCATCACTGACTGTGGAAACTTCACACTGGACTTCAAGCAACATGGAATCTGTGCCTCTCCACTCTTCCTCCAGACTCTGGGACCTTGATTTCCAAATGAAATGCAAAATTTACTTTAATCTGAAAAGAGGACTTTGGACCACTGAGCAACAGTCCAGTTCTTTTTCTCCACAGCCCAGGTAAGATGCTTCTGACGTTGTCTCTGGTTCAGAAGTGGCTTGGTAGCCCTTTTCCTGAAGACGTCTGAGCGTGGTGACTCTTGATGCACTGACTCCAGCTTCAGTTCACTCCTTGTGAAGCTCTCACAAGTGTTTGAATCAGCTTTGCTTGACAGTATTCTCAAGCTTGCAGTCATCCCTGTTGCTTGTGCACGTTTTCCTACCCAAATTCTTCCTTCCAGTCAACTTTGCATTTAATATGCTTTGATACAGCACTCTGTAAACAGCCACACCTTTCAGTAATGACCTTCTGTGACTTACCCTCTTTGTGGAGGGTGTCAATGTTCGTCTTCTGGATTATTGCCAAGTCAGCAGTCTTCCCCATTATTGTGGTTTCAAAGAACAAGAGATACCCGGAATTTATACTGTAGGGATGGTCATTAATTGAAACTCAAATGTAAATATTCTAATATTTTGAGATACTGATTTTTGACTTTCATGAGCTGTAAGCTCTAATCATCAAAATTAAAACAAAAAAAACTTTTGAAATGTTTTACTTTACATGCAATGAATCTAAAATATATGAAAGTTTCACTTTTTGAAATAACTTACAAGAAAAAATGAACTTTTTCACGACATTCTAATTTATTGAGATGCACCTGTATATATACTGTATATGAAAAAAACATATACGTTGTCTCAATCTCGCTGTTCCCATGGCCACCTTCAACCAATCCTCAAAACAAATGAAACTTCTGGAAAGCTGCTCTCGTTTCTGTGGCATAGTTTTACAGTAGGATGTTCCATATCAAGTTTCTCTGTAACATTAATTACTCTGATTTAACAGTCTGAAGCTACTTTAAACAAACAATGCATTGCTTTAAAACAATCTGTTTCTCTTTGGCAGCTCAAACTGACCGAATACTGTACAAAATGTAATTAGCATGCTAAGAAAGTGTGTCTTGTGAAAGCTGAGACGTCATCCCTGACCAGTGAGCGGACATTAAACATTAACCTGCTCTATCTCCGGACTGGATGCCTCGTGTAGAAGCAGGTAACACTACAGATGACCTCTGGCATGCAGCCAGAGAGGACTATAAGGAGGTGCAGGTCAAGTTACCCTGGAGCTGAAAAAATTAAGCAATATGAATTTGCATCCAAACATATCCGTCACCTGGTTTTCATATAGCTGGTACATTAACTCATAATCAACATGGATACCTTAAGAGCTTCAAATAAAAGCAGGGAATGTTATTCTACAACTTGATATCGAGCATATTTTTTGATCTCTGTAGTATGAAAGTGCCTGAGGACTCACTTTACATACACTTATTCGTGAAACAATAAGCAGTACAGGGATTACAGTTACAGTAAGGGTCATTGTTACAACCCTTCGAAGAGCATAGGCCGTATTTTATTTCAAGTCACGTGTTTTGAAATCACAGGGCTAAAATGTTAAGGACTCTAAACCCAGTGGCCTAAAGCTTTTTATTTTTTCCTCTTTGTGGGTGTCACTTAGGGAAAAGTGAAATACTGACCGTGGAAGAGGCCAGTGTAAGAGCACTAATTTAACCAGACAACTGCTCGTACACACATTAATCTTTTCCCCTGTAGAGGATCATGCTCTGGCAAAACACTTCTGCTTTGTGCAATTGTGTTTTTTTGCCATTTCTGTATCTGTTTGTAATTGTTTTCTTGTACTGCACTTTCTAAAACGTCAGAAAATACAAACAATTGAAAAATAAATAATTATTTTCATAAGTAATTAAAGATAAATAACTGTGAAAAAATAGCAATGGATTGTTTTCAGAGAATATACCTAAATGCTGTTAAAAAAAATATATATATATATTATATATATATATATATATATATATATATATATATATAAATCCTAATCAGAATCGTTTTCCTATTTGTTTAAGCATACATACAACAAAATATATAACAAAAACTGAAATTCTGAAGTATATTCTCTGAAAACAAGTAGATTTATCTTGCTTTAGAAATGCAAAGATATTTTTACAAGGCAAAAAGATACAGATTCAGATACCGTGTTTTTCTTTTTTTGGGGTCAAAAAGAACTAAGTTCATAGGCTTTATCTTAAAGAAGGATTTTATGAACAATATTAGGGTTTAACAATTCAGTCAATAATAATATAATCTACCTACACATAACTTAAGAGTCAAAACATAACTTTAAATTTAAATATGCTGATACAATTCAGTACAAAAATAAAAGCAGTAAAATGTCTCAATACATAAAATTATTTTCAAACAGTTCAATGCTACAAACACAGTTACAGTTTTGTAACTGCAAAACACGTATATAAACATGAGAAACAACGTTAGTTGGCCAAATCTTCCTCTCCATTCATTAAAAGTCTATTTTCTGAGTCCACTCTGGGGTTCCAACATGTTAACTTTGTCGTAGTGTTGATCCGGAATATAGTGAACATCTGTAGGTCCTCCTTTACAACTGCAGTGAGAGGCTTATTTCTATGTATTGATATGTTCAGCATTGCATTGCACTGCGACTTTTGATACGACATGTACCGGTTACTTAAAGAAACAGGAGACTAAAAAGTGGCAAGATGTTCTGTGAGGTATACCTGTCAGATTTTTAGGTAAATTGCTGTAGTCACTCAAACATTCATGAAAGGTACCTTTGGTAAAACTGGATGGTCTTAACATTATTCCAGTTGTCTTGAAGTTACACAAAACGCTGGCTGAAAAAAATGTTTTCCATTTGTCCATGAGGAACCTCTTTAACATACAGGTCGGCTAAAGTTACCAAGATCTGAAAACGTCACGGGTCCACATATAGACCATGTGTCACATCAGCTAAGCATGGCTCGTGCATAGTCATCAGTAAATGTGCAAATTATGACCTTTAATTAATTGCTCCCCGACACGATCAAGAACTTGTCTCCACAGATAGCGAGTTGCGAGGATATAGTCCACGTGATCTCCGTGGCTATTATCAAAGACAGTTTGTTTTCCTGTATAATAAGGCATTTTAGAGAACTGCACAATTTAATCTGTGTCCGAGGGACCAAATGCCCGTCACCTTTTGTTGATTGAAAATCCCGTTTTGAGTCCAGCTGTACTTTAAGTTTCTTGCACTGAGCCAAGCAGCAGTCTGGAAAATGTGAATTCTTCCACAGTGTGCTGTTGTTGTTAAATGTTCTGCCTGCCAGGAGCGACGTGCTATGATTTATCTCCTTGAAGAACCTGAAAGCAGACAATATTACAGTAATCAGATAAACGCCCACAGAACATGAAAGGCTTCAAATAGCCATTCAAAAACAATCCGAGATCACGGTTTCAGCGCGGATGGTGATGGCAAATAATTAGAGTTAAAAATCATATTTGTGACCCTGGACCACAAAACCAAAATCAAAAAAAAACAAAAAAATAAATACATTGTATGGGTCAAAATTATCGTTTTTTCTTTTATGCCAAAAATCATTAGGACATTAAGTAAAGATCATGTTCCATGAAGATATTTAGTACATTTCCTACTGAAAATATATCAAAACTTAATTTTTGATTAGTAGTATGCATTGCTAAGAACTTCATTTGGACAACTTTAAATGCGATTTATTTTCTCAATATTTTGATTTTTTTGCACCCTCAGATTCCAGATTTTCAAATAGTTGTATCTCAGCCAAATATTGTCCAATCCTAACAAACCATACATCAATGGAAAGCTTATTTATTCAGAAAATGTTAAAAATGGACCCTTATGACTGATTTTTACGGGTTTATCTCTTGTTGGTCTTGTCATGAAGTCCCGGCAGATCATCCAATATGAAGTCAGATCTTTCCAGATGCTGACAAGCATTTGGGTCGTGTTTTTTTCATATAAAACACAGACCACAACACTTAGGACACATGAAAGAAGCTGGGTATATTTTCTCGAGTGAAGGACAATCCCTGTCATTTCCAAAACAAGATTACTGTGGAATCTGACAGAACCGAATACATATGTTGAATGATACTCAGCGTACAGAACTTCATTACTCGAGTTTATTTAAGTTTATGAAAAGTTACCTGAAATCATATGAGTCGCCTCATGTTATTTACTTCAGTGGTTACCGAGCAAAACACAGGAAACTCAGTACAATAACACCAGAATCACTTTAATTCAATTAACTCGGGCAACTCCAATAACTCAAGGGCTTGGATCCAGTCTCACAGTGTTATGAGAGCAAATATTCCTGGCATAACAGTTGAAGAAACTAAAGCTGAAGAAAACCAGACACCTAAATGGTGATTAATGGGGTTTGGGTTCAAAAACAAGTAGAATGTGAATAAAAAGCTCCTTACCTACCTGGTTGCGGGTTTTATGAGATTTCTGCAGCCAGACCCGCCACTGATCATAAAGTTTGATACTCATTCCGCTGCAACCGTAGGCGTGTTTGCGCACCCAGCCAAAGAACTGCTTCAAATCCCGCCGCAACGTGGAGTTCTGCTGCCCCACCTTCGAGTCACATGACCCTGTCAGCAGCCGCTCTGCGGGGCGAAAGACAAAAATCAACACATGTCCATCCAAGGAGACAAGCGTCTTTCATACACGCATCAAGCTTATCACAGATACAGGCCGCAGTTTACACAGCCAACCAAACACAAGTTGGGATAAAAATAAATCCTTTTCCATTTTAAATAAACAGCAGGTTTCTGAGCTCCAGATGTGGGCTGCTCCAGAAGAGTTAATGTGCAGAGGAGTTAATCTGTTAATCTTCAGAAACAATCCTCTGAAAAAATATATCCAACACTCCCCCGTGGCTCTCTGGCAAGCCACAAAATGAGGAGATGTATGACTAAAGTAATGCGTTGCATCTGCTAGATGGTGTCTGCTGGACTGAGCATCGTCTTGGAAATATGTATCTGATTATAGGATGGACTGCATGACACATTCAAAATGTGAAAATATGATGAAGGACAGCGAAGGCAACATCTCAATCCGAGTATCGCTGCTACCATTTAACTAGTGTCGCTGGTTATATTTATTTATTTTCTATGTTGCTTTTGGCCTTTCTGTCATTTCTAATAATACAAACATTAAATAAGACCAGAAATAATTGGGAGAGGGATTTGTATATAATGCAAGCTGGAATCAAACTCATGTTTCCCACATGAGGCCCGTTGCACTGCAAGACTACAAGGCCATGATTTTGATCAGTCCAAGTTTTAAATAATTATACTTTCATAATCTGCATGAATGGATCTTCCAATACAATGTAATAGCGGAAAAGCAAAATGCATTTTTGGTTTTATACCAATCAACAAAAATTATTTTTAGAGTTCAAAATTCAAACAAAAAGTATTCTTTTAAAAATTAACTAAAGTATGTTAAACATTACAAAAAACTTCCTAAGAATCCTTCATTTACTTTGATATTTACCATTGATTTCATTTACAAGGTACTTTATTTTAATAATGAAAAACAATAAGATTAAAATGCTTTAGCATAGTAAACTTTTTAATAATAAATCCAAATTAAATAAAATAGTTTCCGCTAAGTACCTTCTTTTGCAAGGATCTCTTAAATGATATGTCTCTTACCACTGTGTGGTGTTGAGGCTGCTGTTAAAGGTGACTCCAGTCATTGTACTTTGATATTTACCATTGAACTTACAAGGTACTTAAATAAAAACCATCGTATTAGCATAGTAAACTTCCAAAAAATAGTTTCCGCTAAGTACCTTCTTTTGCAAGGATCTCTTAAATGATATGTCTCTTACCACTGTGTGGTGTTGAGGCTGCTGTTGGGTGACTCCAGTCACTCCAAATGCCTGCTTTCCTAGATCCCAGAATCCCAACCGGATTACAGCGCACCTGCACAAAATACACCGTGCCTGGCCGCAACCCTGCGAGCCTGCAGGAAGTCTGGTTCCCAACATCATCCACCACCTGCAGAGAAAGACACCCAAAACAGTCTGTTACATCAAACACCTACAGCGGCCACATACCACACACACACTGTTACCCTACCGGGCATATTTAATGTTCTCTATAAGAAAAAAAAAAAAGCCATTCACTTTCAAAATCCTTAAGCAAGTTCACACAAGCTCATCTACAAAGAAGAAGAACAAAGAAAGTTCCCCCTTTTGTGCTCCTAGGGGATATACAACATATATCAGAGACAAAGACAGGAGGTAAATAACAGGGACACACACATAAATAATTGGCCTGCCTTCTGGCTCTACATATACACGACGAACACCAACACTACCCTGAGAGAAAATCTGTTATCTATTGCTTATTACAGACTGAGCAACTGCACGGGCGCAGACAGCATCAATGACATGCAGACAGTGCCATGCCAGCCTCGGTGCTTCCTCCTTTCTGTGCATTAATGCAGAGGTATATGGGATTCGAATGCAGGAATGTTGAAACAGCCTGGGCCCCCTGTAATTATTTACAATCCCGGTACCCCTGAATCAGTCCCTTTCCAGTCCACGGTCCATTTCCAGACTCACATTTCAAAAACTACAAACACGGTTAATATGCATGGCTCCGTAATCCGAGGACCATCATTACTATTGGAACGTGATGAGTGGCAGAATGTTAACATCATCAGGTTGCCGTGTAACCGGCATGCTGGGTAATTATTTCCCTTCGCACAGGCTGTGTAAGCAATCGGTGGGGTTGAGAACGGCCCGGGTGATAATACAGCTCTCTAAACGCATTTTGAAAACAATAGGTCGTCTTCTGTGATGTGCTTTTGATGGTCACTGTCATATTTTGACTTTGTTAACTATGTAGGACTGTGCATCTGACAGCACAATGATGGGTAAGGGGGGAAAAAAAGTTATGTAACCCAACTCTGCCCAGCTTCAGAAGGAAACCTGCCAACTGATTGGATCCATATGAGCGAAATGGGGACAGCGAAAGCTTAAGTTTATTTGAAGCCCTAAAGTTTAACCGGACTCTTCCGTGGCCAGAGGACTGGAAACCATGTGCTGTTCTGCTACAGCTGGAAATGACGTTTCGGACAAGTAATACAAACACCCCAAATTCTACTGAAACATGGCTGTTATCTTTTGAACCGCTCTAATTAATCATCGCGCCACTCTGCAAATGCTTTAAAATTGGGAAACTGACACTAACTCGCATGCATACACAGTTTGCATTACAAAAACAAGTGGGTGTGGAAGTGGGAAGATGGTAATATTAATCAGGATAATGGCGTGTGCTCACTGATCGAGAGCGCTACCGTACCTTCCATTCGCTGCTTTCCTCCAGTCTGTATCTGATCTGGTATTTGGCCTGAAAGAGGAAGTCTTTTAGTGCAAGCGGTGTCCCCCAGCGCACAGTCAGCTGGTCCTCCAGGTCGCCCACTCGGCTCACGGTCACATCAGTCGGTGGGTCTGTCGTCACTGAGAGGAAACGACACAAACAACATGTGATAAGGTTGGAGACGCTGCAACAAAAGACCTCATTGTAACTTATTCTTGAAATCTTGAACTGGAATTTGAATCAGAATGACACGGAAAATGAGTTTACTGAGCTGCAATTCGACACGGGGTTCTAGAAGTTTTCTTCCACCCTGATCCACAAGTGTTAATGTATTAAATATTATGAAATATCTATCATCTACTCATCCATCCATTCATCCATTACTGAATTCTATTTCTATTCAGTTTCATTACTTCTTTACATTCAAATTATAATTAAAAGCATTAATTATGCCTTGTAATGCACCTTATAATGCATTGTACAATCTTATGAGTAATTGTAACCACAGTTAATACATTATAACACTTTTCAATTCATTATTACACCATGCATTTTAAAATAGGTTATAATTATTTACGACAAGATATAACGTATTACAACACACATTATAAATAATTACAATGCATTATAATCTTTAATAACCCTTTATAATGCATTATACATAAATGTTTTAAGTAAAGTATTACCCATATTTCTATAGGAGGCATTTAAAATCTATCTATCTATCAATCTATCTGTCTATATACAGTATCTATCTATCTATATATCTATCATACAGTAACAATTCTGCATCTTGTTTATGAATTTCAGCTCTGTATGAAAACAAAAATGGTTCAAATAATGTCAAGTCAGGCTCCACAAAAAAGTACAGAAAACACAGAATAAAATTACTGATTATTTTAATATATGTTCTAGTCTCATGGATATCTAGTTCACTCGCTTTAAATTTGTGATGCCACTAACCTTGCAAATTTTGGCTTGTGATTACTTCATCACAAAAAATAAGAGTATTGTTTGTTATTACGAAAAAACCTGTGTGGCTTACTTACTCCGGTAAGTTTTATAAAACTAGCCAATCACATGCTTTTGCCATTTTTTGTGTGCAATATGCACCATCTGATCAGTGAACAAACTTTGTGCGGTCTGCAAGCCGAGACTAGAGACTTTTGATCTTGTGATTCAACTGAGATGAAATATATGCTGCTTCCCGATATTCTAGCTGACTAACTGTTCTGTATTTTTCCGCTTCGCTTGCATTTTGTTCAGGCTGCTATAAAATGATATAGAATCGATAGTGCTTGAAATTCCAAGTAATTGTAGTCTGCTTTGATCTCAAAGCTGTTGTTTAATTAACTGGTAACATAGATGAGCATTGTCTCTGTTGCTAAGGAGGTGGAGGCACTAGGTGTGGTGTCTGTGTCATAACTATGGCATGTTTCGAGGAGCACCCACCTTCCTCTTATGCTTTTTCCATTCAAAATCACCCTGCCTCCCCCTTCAGGTGCAGTTACACTGATTTACACTCACAGGATGTAAGAGTTTATAACCTTTCTCGTCTCCTTTTTGAGGATGGGGGGCTTTGGTTTGTGTTCAGGCTATTTTAATTTAATTTCAAATACTTTCTAATGTCTTGCCAAGACAAAATGCCCCCCGACTTAAGTCCTAACAATACTAATTCCATTTTTATGAAGATGTTTGTTGTTTAAAATGTCTGTTTGAAGAGATTATGGGCAAGCTTGGCCTGCACTCAAAGCACATAAGATCTTAAGGATTCAACAAAACAGACTTCACCCTATTGCAGTCACATTGCTAAACGGTAGCCCCAGGCAGGTCACGGTACTGGGATTAGCGGAAAACTTCATAAAAATTCCACTCGTCTGTAAAGGAGGGGGCTGCAAAGCTTTGCAGGTATGTGTGAGTAGGTGTCCGATACTGTATGAGGCAAAGGGATACTGATGACGCTGCGATGGACCGCTGCAATTCGTCACGCCTCCACCCAGTTTTTACAAGGAGTGTCGCTCTCACGTTGCACATGGTCCTCCATGAGGAGAACACCTGGGGCTTGTCCCTAAAAAGGGGTCAAAGGTCAAGCACACTCACCCACGTCTAAGATATCCAAGTAGATGATGTCAGATGTTGCGGTTCCGAGTTGGTTGGAGGCCTCCACCCATATCTCGTAGGGCGTGAAGAGGGCGAGGTCGCGGGGGATGTAGCATGTATATGGTTCTCCCGTTCTATAGTCCTCACACTCCTTTTCTCGTCCGTACCACCTACAGGTGCGCGAACAAGGTTTATTTTCTGATGCATACTGATAACTTGACACAATACGTTTGTAGTGATACGCCTGCAGGTTCCCTATATGGAGGCTTTTAAATTATGAGGCATTGGATAAGCCATATAGTCTCAAATGTGGGAAGGATTCCTTAATTAAGGCTTATTGCTCCTGGTTTGGGAATGGGAATGGAATTTGCATTCCATCTGCTCACTGAGCATGAAAGCCAATTATTAAGTAAAAATATATATAAATAAATATAACAAATAAAATGTCAAAGACAATACTGAAACACACAAAAAATGTTTAGACTAATTTTAAGAAGTAAATGATTTTATAGGATTTTCCCCGTAAGAAAAAAGAAAAGTGTATGGCATCTGCCCATCAGGAGAGATTAGCACAGATGGTTGGTTTGAGACATCCTTAAACATCCTTCCACTGTCCTCCAGTGAATAGGCATGTAAGAACATGACATATACAAACAAGATAAGGCGTGAATTTGGGAAGAGGCACTGACATGAGTGTGAATGACCTGTGGCACTGACCTGAGCTTATATTTGAGTGTGTATTTTGTCTTGATGAAGGTTTCCCCCTGGGCCCCAGGGGCCCATCTACAGGTGAGGTCTTTAGTGTTCCTGGACCAGCAGGTAAGATTCACAGGTTTCTCAGGAGGCACTAAAAACAGACAAGGACAATGAGTTTTCACTTAGCTGTCAAAGTGAGTTAGTGCAAAGTGACTCATGTCTCTTATAACACCTCATTACAGGTACATGCTGTAAATGCTGAGTTAGTACAGAAAATCTGCCAAAAATAGTTGCTTGGTTTAAAGTCAACATGAAACAATGTATGAATTACAAAAAGTCAAAATTACACAAATGAAGGAAGAGAATTTATTAAACTGGAAATATATATTTGAATTTTATTTAAAAATTACACACACATATTTATATACACCAAAAGCATTGGGTCGTCCCCTTCTAATGAACAGGTTTGACTACTTTAGTAATTTCTATGAGTACAAATCTTAATGTTAAAGCATATAATGATATTCTAGGAAATTGTGTGCATCTAATATTATAGCAACAGTTTGGACAGGACCCTTTTCTATTTTAACATGACAATGCCTCTGTGTATAAGGCAAGGTTCAAAAAGAAAATGATTGATTCAGTCAGTGTGGAAGAACTTGACTGGTCTGCATAAAACCAAGTCCTAATCCCAGTTTAACACCTCTGGTGTGACTGTAAATGCAGACCTTGAGCCAAAAACTCATCAACAAACACCAATGACTTGTACATACACTATATAGACAAAAGTATTGGGACACCCCCTTCTTTAGAACAGAAAAATGCACTTCCAAATCTGTGGCAACAACGATGGGAACATAATTCATGTATTTAAAAATTGTATTTCCATCTCTGTTGCAACAGTTTTGGAAGTGTCTAAAATGACTGTACCCATATGTACAAGTCATTGGTGTTTGGTGATGAGTTTTTGGCTCAAGGTCTGCATTTACAGTCACACCAGAGGTGTTAAACTGGGACTAGGACTTGGTTTTATGCAGACCAGTCAAGTTCTTCCACACTGACTGAATCAATCATTTTCTTTTTGAACCTTGCCTTATACACAGAGGCATTGTCATGTTAGAATAGAAAAGGGTCCTGTCCAAACTGTTACTATAATATAATAAGCACACAATTTCCTAGAATATCATTATATGCTTTAACATTAAGATTTGTACTCATAGAAATTACTAAAGTAGTCAAACCTGTTCATTAGAAGGGGGCGACCCAATACTTTTGGCAATATAGTGTGTATATATAGAGAGAGAGAGAGAGAGAGAGAGAGAGATGCATTAAACTAAAATTATATATTCTATATATTATATTATATGTTTTATATTATATAATTACTCATAATTATATAGATAATAATAATCCCTAATGCAATTAGAATCATTAATTCAGCAACTTTTTAATTGAGCAGTGTGTAAGGCTTGAACTGTATCTTTTTTTTATGTTATGTGTGTACATGACTAGTTATTGTGATTTTATTTTATATGTATGTTGTTGTTCTGCTGTGTTGGTGAGCCAAAGACAATTTTCCACTTAGGTGGACAATAAAGTTATACTACTACTACTAATAATAAAATAATGTTTTTTTTACATTCAAATTCATTTTTTTCAAATAATATAAAATGTTTCTTTTAGAACCAAATCAGCATTTTGAAATGAATTATTTCTGAATGATCATGTGATATGAATACATTTTAAAATGCATAAAAAACATTTTTTTAATTGTAACAATATTTCACAATATTACTGTTTATACTGTATTTTTGAGCAAAAAAAATAATAAAAGTAATTTCAAAACAAAAGAAACATTAGGTTTTGATAAAAGATTATGAATGTTACCATTTTTGGAATAATGTGTACAGACGAATCATTCACAATAAGACGAGGAGCGTGTATTAAGAAAGTAAATAGGGTCAATTTTGACTTTGTGTTGACTTTAAATATATTCAATAATGGATGAGTGTCTTCAGCTGTCATCCTCATTTAAGTTCAGGAATGGGGCCAAGATTCCATTCAGCTGAGAACAAAAGACACTGCGTCTAAGTGTAAGACTGTGATTATATGAACCAAATCTTACAGAGGAGACCTCAGAGACATAGAGAGCTTGAGTCAACAAAGCACTTTACACACACACACACACACACACACTTATCGTAACCACATCTCTACATTTCTGGCTTTCAATCTTTTTTCCAAATGACCAGACAGACACTCGCTTCCTTGACTTTGTCTCGCTCTTGTGTGTGTGTCTGTGTTTGTAATTTTCCATACTGCCACCATTCCATGTAACTTGACAAATGCGGTACATTTGTTCTGTCATATGCGTCAGTCGAGGAAAGCGCCTATAATGGACCACACAGGTGCTAAAAGCATAACAGTGGAACAGATAGCAATCTTAAGGGGCTTAAACAACTCTCGAGTTCATTGGTGGACAGGCAGAAAACATTAAATACTGCAACAACTGTGGCTCGGTGGCAGGGGGTCAAATCATAAAGACTGTCTAATACTTCCACGTCTGACCCATATTCCCCAAGGCTCCAGACTTACCCACAAAATCCATTTAATTGTATTTAAGTTGGACTGCGTGCACATTCGCCAATTAAACACACTCGGTACAGGAGCCTAGAGTAAATATGAACAATATGGTAGACGGACTCACTGCCAACATAGATGCAGGAGCCGGCCAGCACATGACCCCCGCTGTTATGGCACACGAGGTTGTCTCCGGAGCGCTGGCGGGACCCAGAGAGCCGCGTGAGGGTGATGCTGAGCACAGTGGGGCTCAGAATGCTGTAGGTGCTGCTGGGAAGACGCTTTCCGTTCAGTGTCCAGTAGAGTGAGCCTGCATGAACGCCATGGTCTGGATTCACTGAGCATGTGGCTGTCAGGCTGGAGCCGATCGGAAGGGCCGGGTCTTGAGGGTAGATTGTAGCCACCTCTGAGGGAGGGCGAGATATAGCAGGTTAGAGCTGGAAAGAGGCAGCACGGTTATTACGGGCTGTCTGGTTATGGGTGAGCTCACATTATGTGACGTTAAAGGAGGAGACAGACCGACCTCATGACTAACACATCAATAAAGTTGATAGTGACAGCCTAAATCAGAGCAATGTGGGATACGCAAGATGATCACAAAAGGAGATAATATCCATTTACTATAAAAGGGAACACGTACAGTCAGATGGTCCGTCTGACTGTACATTATCCCCCTTATTAGACGGCTACACTAAATTACTAAATAAATGAATAAATAAATGCACATAAAATAAATTTATGAATATTAAATAAATGTATGCCCAAGAAATAACGGTTTGAGATTATTTTGTGAGAAAATGTTTGAAAAATATTGCTTGCAAGGGTCAGCATTTAAATACACCTATTGTTTAGTGTTCATTAAAAAAATATTTGACCACAGAATGCACATAAAATAAATAAATGAACATTTAAATATATTCAAATAAAACATTGGTTTGAGATTATTTTATGTGAGGGAAAGATATAAAACTAGCACAGTGTAAAAAAATATTGTTTACCAGGATCAGCGTTTAAATACACACGTTTTAGTGTTCATTAAAGATGATTTGACCACAGAATGCAAATAAAATAAATAAACATTATATAAATGTATGCACATAAAATATTAGTTTGAGGTTATTTTGTTATATGAGAAAAAAGATGTAAAACTAGCAGTTTTTTTAAACAAAAATATTGTTTACAGGGTCAGCATTTACATACACATTTGGTTTAGCGTTCATTAAAAATTATTTCACTATAGAATGCACAAAATAAATAAATGGACATTAAAATAAAAATATACAAAATAAATATTGGTTTTAGTTAGATTTATTAATGTGTGAAAAAATATTTGAAACAAGCAAAGTGTAAAGAATTTTGTTTGTCAGGGTCAAACTTTAAATATACATATGGTTTAGTGTTCCATTTCTTTGAGTGTTTCTTAAATTTGACATCTAACAATCCCAGATAATTAATATAACAGATACTCGCATACAATTATAATTTTGTAAACCCTTTTGGAGTTCATTATCACCCTTGTAATGTGATAACGTGGAATCCCTCAAAAAATGTGTCAGTGCAGCACAATTGAGTAATAGAGGTGATGAAGGAACTGCCGTGTGATTACATGTAATTACATCAAGATGGATAGATAGACTAACCTTAAAAGAGAGATTACATATTCAACTCGCACTCAGACCGAGCAGAAAGGGTGACATTTCTCTCCGTAACAAAAGGGAATGATACAAATCAGTCATTTAATCTTACAGCATTAATGAAACAGAATCAAGATACAGACTTGTATTACTTTTTAACAGTCTTTACAAGGTGCTGTTTTGATTTAAGTGGATTAAAAAAAAAATCTGACTAAAACATTTCACTTCAAACCATTTAATGACAAGAGCAATTACAAGTATTTACCGCAGGTGTCTGAATAGGAAATGAGCAGTAAGATATTTGGTTTCAGATCAGAAGGTCTCATGAGGTAAGCCTGTAGTCCTCTCATCACTAATACAATGCCGAGAGAAACTCAGTAAAGCCTGGATGCACATCTTACCGCTGAGACGGTGAACAGCGGGACCACCCTTTGGACATTCCTGGCTGTATTGTTAAACCGCAATGATCTTTTAAAGGGTTACTTCTGTCTACACTGTTTATATTTCACCGAGGCCCAGAAAAGCCTGACACTTTTGCGTTTAATGTTAACTGGAGGAGAGGAAAGTGTAGTCTGTCAGTGGCTGTATTGCACTTCACTTTCTTAATCCTCTGCCTGGCACTGAGGGTGTGAATGAGGCAATACTTAATTAGATGTAATTAGTCTCAATCTTCCCCTCCACCAACACCTGCGAATGTCACGTAAGGGGAATGTGCTAAACACTTGCATTGTAAATGTATTTCCCAATAGCTATTAATAATTTAGCCCTTTGTTATTTACAACGCAATTATGCCCTTTGATCCTGTTACATTGTTCTCTGCAATTCATTAAAAGTAAATTAAACTTTCACAAACACCTATATTTCACCAACACTATGAACAGCTATGAACAGAATCCATCGTCTCTGTGATAAGTGTTGATTTGAGGTGAACTTTTTCATTCAGTCACATAAGCGTTACAAAAATAAGCATAAGAAGCATGATGTCAGGGTTTTGTTGTGGTTCATAAGGCTGAACCCTCCACGTGTTAAATGAATTATGCTCTGACCTTTTGAAATTTTAACCTCTAGCAGACTTTTTCAATATAGTGCAATATGTTGCGCCGATACAGATATCATCAGTTGTTCAATTGGTTAAACCAGGCAATTTACAACAACAGCATTGCTATGTAAATAAAACATTGAATGCTGTTTTCTTAAAAATTGCATACAGGTCAATGGCGTCCGGATCTATTAAATTGATTAAAAATACATTACAAATGCAAAGCAAAAAAAAAAACTTCTATGATGAACATGTTTCCAACTTTTGAGCTAAAAATTAACTAAAATTAGATAATTTTGACATTTTGGGGGCTTAATGTAGTGTAATTTCCTGGAGACTGTGAAAAAGAAAAGAAAAGTGATCTTAAATTGTTGGGAAAACTTGTCCACCAGATTAAAGTCCAGGGTAACCAACATGTAAATAGCCAATTTTGTTTTAATGTGACATGAAAACTATAAAATAATAAATTATATCACAGAGAAGATCTATCTAAACCATCACGCCTGTGTGTCAGGATTATTACGTTTTTAAAATATATTATTATTTTTGCTTATGAAAAATGGATGTTTTGTTTAGATAAAAATAAAAACCATTATTTTGCTGGAAAAAAAAACTAATCCAATAAGCATTACATTATAAAAACCCTGGCAAGTTTTTGACCTATAGGTACATAAAAATATTGTGTTTTGCAGATGCTGGATAGCCTACTTAAAACTTCACTTAGAGGATTTTGTTTTATTATCGCTGTAAATAACTTCATTTACACTGTATTGGAGTTTTAACTTTCTATATATTCTGTTTACTAATTTTAATTCAATACTGAACGCGTCAAATTCCGAAACAAACCCCATTCGATGAAGAAGGTACGTAAGAACACATGTAATACACATATAGAGAGAGAGCTATAATGTACTCACGGGTTGAAGACGACAACACGCCGGCAGCACAGTGGAACAAAAACAATAAGCAGATCATCTTACGAAATAAGTTCGCTTTCTTTCTTTTAGTTCAAGAGAATGTATTTGGACTATGCAGGAATATTTGATCCACGCATGCCACACCGAGTCCAGCTCCAGTGCACCCGAAGAGTTGATCCCAGCGTCAGTTCCTGAGCTGCTGGCGTCTCGCAGATGTTCCAGAAGACTGAACTTTAAACAATATCCGCCAAATGTTCTGTTAATGCGACGGTGCATTCGTCCTCTTCATTTACTTTTGGCATCGTTTACCGTGCTGAGGATCTCCACTGCTAGGAAACATCCAAGTTTATACTTTGCAAGCTCCTCCCCTGTCTTCCCACACAGTTCCAAGTCATTTTTGCCTCTTTCGTTTTATTCCTCCCTTCCTTCTGTCTGTGCCCTCCTCTTGTCTTGAGCAGGTCTTGTATCTAGAGCAGTGTAGAATCTCTTTCCTTGTAAAAGACCTGTGGGCCACAATAATCTCTTAATGAGAAATCTTACCTTCAACCTTATTATTGATAATAATTTAAAGTTGAACAATTACATTCTGTGACAGTTGACAAGTAACAATTTAACTCACCTTCTGCACCCCTTGTCTCTGACTTACTGTCTGTTTTATATTAAATTGGGATATACTCATTTTATTTAAACAGAACTGAATAAAGAATAAATATTATTTTCTATATTCCAAATGTTCCACAGAATATAAAAAGATAATGTTTAAATATACACTCTAAATAAAGGTGCTATATAGCACTAAAAGTGGTTCTTGGCTCGTAATCATATAGGGGAACCACTTTTGGTGCTATATAGCACCATATCTTTAAAGGTGCTATACAGCACCTTTGTCAAATGGTGCTATGTAGAACCATAAGAGGTGCCATATTGCATTGTATTTCTTCAAAAAAATGTGGTTCTTTGGCTCGTAAAGAACCTTTAAAGGGGCTTAACAGGTTCTTTGTACGGCAGTGGTGCTATATAGCACCTTAATCACCCCAAAGAACCACTGAAGAACCGCTGAAGAACCATACAGGAGCTAAACAAGTTCTGTATATGGTAGCGGTGCTATATAGCCCCTCAGTCATGCCAAAGAACCGGCGAAGAACCGCTGAAGAACCACTGAAGCACCAAGATTTGGTGCTATACAGCATCAAAAGTGGTTCCCCTATGATAAAAGTGAACCACTTTTAGTGCTATATAGCACCATTTTTTTAGAGTATATTTTATACCATTTTGCCAATAGTTTCTTGAAAAAAAGTGCAAGAAAATTCTGTAAATGATATAAAACGTAATTAAATTATAATAGAATTATGTGAAGTGAAAGAAAAAACTATATTCTGTTAACAATAAAATAAGTGAAATAGAGTTATTAAAAATACAAGACAATAAGTTTCCAAAAACATGAAAAACTTTTTTATTTTTTATTTTGCTGTACAAAGTTTAAATCAATGGAAAATGATCAATTCAATACCAACGCCTCAAAGTTGTCATGACTAATGTTTGACTAATGGTGGTTATGAGCAGATGGAGATGTGGTCCTAGTCATTGAGTCACCCACTCGGTGAGAAAGTATATTTTGAAACAATAACCATGACAGTCAGTTCGCCTGTGGGTCAGCAAGCCACAAAGCGGCGCTTTATCTATTGTAGAAAAAATGCTTGTTAATGCCGGGTTTACCGTTAGTTCCACGCTGCTCTGTCTCGTAAATGAGTGAGTGGACTTCCTTTCCAGTTATCACCATACAATGCTATAACAAGAGGGATGTCATCCAAAGTCTGTGAATGGGGACAAAGACCATTCATCTCCCAGAGCCCTCAAGGGAAGGGAGAACTCCCACCACATTCATTAATTCTGCCTTCATCCTATAACTTCATGCGTATGTCTTCTACACTTCTAAACACCTTGTTCCTAAATATATTCTACTCTTCCAAACAGTTTACTCACGCATACGTATTATGTCTGAGTCAATGCGTTCTTAAGAATGTTATGTCATATAAATAGCGCACCTCAGGAAATTTACATTTACAAATCAAGATGTTGTAATCACAACAACCTCAGCAGGCTTAAGATAAATGAAAGCCATACAAACGGATTAACAAGGTATAATTATCTGTGAATGAAGTAGCTGTTCCTGGGAAACACACGACTGGCGGAACTGACATGCACGTGGTCATTTTACACAGAAATAAGCTCCAGATTTCAGAGGAAATGGTCTTACTATCATCTGCCTCAGATCTTTGAGTCTTTAGGAATACAATCCAGTCCATTAAACGACTTTGGATCAACTTGAAGGGCGAGAGTGATTATACTTTTCGCTAAATCCTAAAAGATGGGAAAATAATCCAAAACATTAGCTATGCAGATCAACTACAGGGGAGGAAGAAAAGGAGTTCCTCCAGCATTACAGTATCTGAGTGATGTGTTAAAAGAGTTCTGCTTTGGAGACAGAACAACAAAGATAGTTAGAAACAGAAACGCAAACAAGAACTTCCTCTCAGCAAACGAATTGCAACGTAAATCTCTCAGCCAATTCACTGACCGCATCTGATTGGACACATACCCAGCTAGGTAATGCCTATCCAGAACATGACTTACACTTCAAGGAATTGTCTGTATCTAAGAGGACATTTATCCTCCAGAAGCCTGCTCTGAGACAGCACAACACACCATAATGAGACAGGGAAGCATTGATTACCGGGACCCTGTGATTTAGTGGGTGAGCTCTGGCATGTGGAACAAATTATCCCACCATAAAGATTTCAGGGGGAATTCTCTTCGGGACGGAGGCTTGGACTCGCAGCATTCAAGCCGAGTGTGAAAGCATTGGCTGCTTTGTTTTGAAGAACTCAGAGGAACCCAAATTGGACATGCAGTAATATAATGATGATTACCCTAGGGGGGTTAAACCTTAGTCCAACACACCTCAGCATTTTATGTCCAATCAACTTGGCCGACGCAGAAACCCTCTAAAAAATGTCTGGAAAGCTGGGAGAGGCTCCAGCTCTGCGAAACATGTGCTGAAATCACTGTAAATCAAGCAATTTCCTCTTAATACACAGAGACAGTCACTGACCCCAGCGGTACAATCCTCACTGATTGGGAGAAAATGTTTGTTTGAAGTAGGGTCAAAGCCTTTCCAGACTCAGTTAAGCTTTGTTTATATTGTAATGTATGTTACAACGTATTATTTCTTTAA
Source organism: Schizothorax lantsangensis (assembly GCA_027422415.1). Classification (NCBI taxonomy): domain Eukaryota; kingdom Metazoa; phylum Chordata; class Actinopteri; order Cypriniformes; family Cyprinidae; genus Schizothorax; species Schizothorax lantsangensis. Next base: position 28,984,732 of record CM049845.1, on the reverse strand, counting down.
AGAATGGATAAATGTGAATTAACATGGAATGAACAGTTAAAGAAATACAAATCAGATCATCATTCCTGACGGATACCCCTGACATAGTTTCTAAAGCCAGAGAAGCACCTTTGGTAGCCCCCCAATAATGCATGACAGATGTATATCAACCATACACTCGGTGATGGCAAGATCTAGCAAATGTGTAGCCAAAATTCCCAAGAGACTCTGAGTTGTTAACTTGCTCTTTCTCCTCATCTCCATCTGGATTCAATGTGCTGGGTGAAATGCTTCGACAATCAAACAAGAAATGGGTAGAGAATGTATATTTCACCCTTCATTCTATTCTTTTGCCAATTCTATGTTAATGCCAAATGCTGTACTTACTTCCTCTATCCTCTTTAGGTTATGCAAATCCTGCAGTATTTCCTGCATTACTAAAATGTGTATAATCATGTATTTTTGCTCCTGTACTCTTTGAGAAAATGAAAATATTTGAAGAATGTATTGTTCAATTCAAATGCATGACTCAAAGTTGTAAAATATCTCAACATTCCCCTAAAGATGCCCCTGATATGCTTAAGAAAAAGCTAAACTAAAATGTGATTTAAAAGTCAATGCATAATATGAACATGTAGGCAAAATAACAGTTTCAGATCAGCTATTTGAAAGTATATCAACAGATACAAAGACCACTAGTCACAATGCATAATTAAAGCAAATATAGGCAATGCAGCTGCATGTCATTCAAAAGCAACCATTAGAGGGAGCACAAACACAATGTATTTAACTCAATTTGAGATGGAACTATTTATAGGATTGAGAATTATAGAAATGAGAATTTTACAACAATTGATAATACAAACTCTAAAGTTGTCAGGCTATGCAAATAATCTTAACTAGCATATAAAACTAACATGTTATTAAGCAAATCTTCTAATGCTAAAAAATGTAAAAGAGTTTCAGTTGGTTTCTCTTTTTTCTGCTGACTAATCAATATGCAAATTATTTTGATACACATTACAAATGAATCTGTGAAGCAGTCAAATACAATGGGTTTTATATAATAAAAATATGAAGTAAGAAACAAGTAGGGAGGGTTGCATAATGGGAGGGGGCTGCTGTGCGTGGAGGGTTATCAGTCAATCTCATGTTCTGCTGTGTCATTGTGCTGTTATTCTCTTGGCACTGAATGTGAAAGAGCACACCTGATGTCCTGCACACATTTCAACGAAGTGGTTTGCATATTATACAAGCATAGGACAAAGTCCATTATCTTCTTATGCAACATAAAAGAACACAAAAAACAACTACACCTGTAATTATCAGCAAATTGTGATATTTTATTGTGATTCTAAAGTGCTACTTTACTAAAGTTTGCATGGCGAGCATTAAAAGGTGTCATTTTAAAGATGATTAGATATTATAATTATTATAATATAATGATTATTATAATCATATCATAATTAATAAATCATTAATAATAAAGCAAAGCTAATTGATTCAATGTGTAAAATGCTTTCACAGAACTAAGAATGACAAATTCAGTGCTAGCACTGCCATAAGAAAAGGCTTTGCATATGTACCTGATCTTTCTAACAGTAAACTTTTCTGTCCTTTGTTGGAACATATTTGCTCTTGCACCTCCTGCTCTTGGTGGAATTTACATGGAAAACAATGTTTGTGCTTCAGTAACTTCCTTAAGACCATGACAAGACAAGAATCAGTAAAACAAACCTCACAAATGCTGCTAAGGTCAAAGGCCTGGGTGTAACCCAACAAGGAATACGATCTTCAGGAAGCCTTGGAGGAATACTTACTGTAAAACGATCTGCTATCTGCAAGAGATCCATAAAATCTGATTGCTATATAAGAACATTAACAAAAGAGAATGGACTCTTAATATTATGGATGTAAATATGCAACATTTTACATATAATCTGAGGTAAAATTGATATGCATAGCTAATATAGTATGAGTAAAGTTGTAAAGTAATAATTTAAATTGTTGAAGGTGTAATTTTTGTTAAACATTTTCCAGTTTTATGTGGAATTTTACTGCACAGGTTTGTGTCAACATTGGAAATGACTATGTTTGTAGGGGCAAACGAGACTGAAGTTTCCTGTTTGAAATGTGGATTAGCTTGTTCATTACTGTGGAATGCCACTCACAGTAGGCTATATTCTGACTCACAGAAGCCTCAGTGACAATTAAAATCCCAAACAAGTCCAAACAAATACACTGCAAATACAAATTTCATCTAGGATTAGGAAGAGGGTTTCCCAGTGGGTGTCTGTTTGCTTCTTACATAACAACCTTAAGGATTTTTTGGCAAAGAACATGTCAAATTTTCCAGACTGTGAAGCATTCAGAGATGGATTATCTGAGAGGTATATTTAAATGACAAATGAGATCAACTGATATTCCTCGATATCTTTGCTTTCGGTTTGTCAGTCAGCCTGCATTAGGTCCCACTGGCGTTCAGCTGAACAGAGTTGCAAAGTCATGCTGATGTCAATGGCACTCTGTGTTTGGACGGCTGCCAGCGGGAGCGTGCACGAGACTCCTTCACACAGTGTGTTTGGAAGCTCGCGCGAGCGTGAGTGAGAGAGTCAGTTGACAGCTGGAAGGCGGTGGAGCTTTGCGACACAGCAAACTTTCGATTTTTTGTGTTTTGCTTTGACGTTTTACGCGCCAACTGCTGGAACGTTCTGTTCGTGAATGCGCGCGGAGGGCATTCCCCTCCTCATTTATTCATCTATTTTTTAATTCGAACAGCATCGTTCTATAGAGCACCTATGACAGTACGTAAGTGGAAGTAAGTGAAGAACTGTCGCCGGTTCCTGATACAAGGTGAGTGCTTTTAGCGGGTGTAGAGGGAGGATTGCGTTACATTGTTGTCGATGGACACCAGAACGCACTAGAAAACAGTTGTTTAACTAATAGAAGTCATTTTGCTTCTTGCCTTATCAGCACAATTTTATCAGGGGTGCGACAGCCAACCCACGGGGTGATGATGTCACAACTGTTAAAATCTCGAACGAGTGCTTCTTGTTTTTTCCCCCAAATTAAAGTACTGACAGAGTAGTTCAGTTCTTTCTCATGCTTAAGCAACATCACACGAGCAGTGCTACTGTAACGTTAGCAGCATCGTACAGACTCAGCTGTAGGCACGAGGCCGCAGGTAAATATCAGCTTTAGACCTAAGTTACTTATTTTTGACCAGCATGATTGCTAGTGTAATATTATGCAGTAGTTATAAATATCCTGTAACTTACGTTTCACACAAAGTTTTTGCGAGTTAGTTCGTATATTTCTTCTCAGCCAACGAAAATAGTTCCGAACATGCCAAAGCTTCAAGCTTTGGGTGTCACCAAGCAACAACGCTCAGGCTGAAAGCCGGACTGGATCAGCGTGTATTAATGGAGCGGAACGGCCCCTCCCACGCTCAAAGCTTTCTGTAAGCACTTGGCTTGAAGTCTACTCCGGGTTTTCTATGTTCTGCGCTCTGTATAAGAAACCCGTTTCGAGCGATGTTTTGTCTGACACCGAAACATATTGGAGACTGATATTGGCGCTGACAACCACGTGACCACAATCTGGCGTAAAAAAATTAGATTAGTTTTTTTTTTGTATGGTAATACCTAGCCTATGTGAAGCTCACATGAAACGTCAAAATCGACATTGCAAATGTTATTATTATTATTTTTTTTTTAGAGTAAATACACCCAAACGACTTATAATCACTTTTGACCATGACTCTTATTAAAAAAAAAAAAAAAAAAAATTCAGAAAGAATCATTTGCAGAGATAAAATGTAAAAGCTGTGGCTGTAATGGGGCATAGCAGATTTGTAGGTGTTGTTCTTTTTGACCACTAGATGGCCACAATGTAACTGTTTAAAAAAAAAACTTTGCGTAAAAAAACCTTTTATTATGCGGTTAAGTGAAACTGTGCTTAGCAAAGCTTCCTTTTGTCATAATTATTACAACTCTATTTCCATTTGTGAGAGACACTTGTGCCAGTAGGTGGCGACATGCAACTGTTTTTTATTCTGAGCAAATCATTAAATCATGCATTCAGCGAATTAGTTCAAAATAGGGCTGTGCAATTAATCGAATTCGATTATCATGCACATCTCGTCAGTAAAGCCGGTTCCTTGATTAGCGGTTAATCTCCATCACCTGTTTTCAAACGCAGCGTCAGTTAATACACAGAGCCGTAGATCACTGACAAGCTACGCGATATCGCGTTCATAATCGCAGTTGAATCGAATTCGATTATGAACGCGAAATTGCCTAACTTGTCAGTGAACTACGGCTCTGTGTATTAACTGCCGCTCCATTTGAAAACAGGTGATGAGATTAACCGCTAATCACGGAACCGGCTTTACTGACGAGATGTGCATGAGAATCGAATTCGATTAATTGCACAGCCCTAGTTCAAAACACCGATTCATTTAAGAATACAACAACTGCTTTGTGTTGACTGTCCCCTTTAACTGCAGCTATTTTCATTGACAAAGCACAAATAGACAAAGTAACTGGCAGTATTTTCTAAAATGTAAGTTACTCAATGCTAACTGATTGTTGAAGTTCAGGGCCCGTATTCATGAAAAATCTTAGTGCTAAAAGTTGCTCCTAGTAACAAAATTCTAAGAAAATTTTTAGAAATGTGGGTGTTTCCTCTTAAAATTAAAGTAAAGATCCTAGTAAAGAAAAAAGTAATTCAGAAAGCATCTTAACCCTTAAAAGAGGTCTTAAGGTCCGAAATTGTCAGGAGTACAGACGAGGACATTTAAGAGGCTTAAGAGTTTCTTTAGCAGTGGAGAAAATGGCCGAAACATGAAGAGGGAGAAGAAATGTGTTGCACACAATGCATGACAGTGAGTTAATAAGACGATACACATTAGATCGTGCAGGGATCATGTTTGTGACCTATCTTATTAGAGACACGCTAACATCTCAGACACCGCGCAGAAATGCTATAGTTCCAGAAATGGAAGTAATCACTACATTAACTACATGAACATATTTGGCAACTGGAAAAATGCAACTATGCAGCAGTGATGATTTGGGTCTGTCATAACCTTCTATAAGCAAAGTGATCACACAAACAATAACAGCACTTTCAGAACCTTATTGTGTCGCTGTACATTTCCTATAAAATATGTTAAGTATGACAGCATGGTAAATAAAAAATAAAGAATATATATAGGCTACATATATGATGTGTGAGAGAGAGAGAGAGTACGGTAAAACAGGAAAAATTACGCCTGTAATTTCAAAGTGAAGGCTTATAATAGACCCTACTCTTAAAAGCGCTCTTTTATTTCCTTCTTGGACAACCAACCAATCACAGTCTTCAAAATTAGGAGCTCTTTGAGAGGATTCTTAGAATCTTTAAGAATACGGGCCCAGAATAACAGCACTCTTGCTTGTGTGATATTGCTTAATTATAAGATTCTGTTCTTTTTCATTAATTGTTTCCCTGCTGATTTGACATGTTAAAGTGCTACATGCACATATGATTATGTTATAGACTATACTGCTGCAGTAGTTCAGATTTTTCACTGGAGCTACCAAAATTTTTATTTTTAGCAGCAAACTGTAATGCCTCTGTTTATGTGCAGCAGATTAGTTTTTATTTATTGTTATTTACTCACCAATAATAGCTAGAAGTTATGTAAGGGATAAAGTACAATTAGCTGGTTGATATTATGAAATAAACCTCCAACTGGGTGACCAGGCAGGACCTCATAAGACATAGTGGCAAATTGCAGCACTGGTCTGACTGTTCAGTCAACTGTCCCGAAACTCACTGGCCCTGGGCCATCAGGTGATCCTTATTGTCCTAAGCTAATTGAACTGTTATTAGTCATCTCTCAGTGAGTCACATTGCAGTACATTCCTACTGTGTGTGCGTGTGTGAGAGAGCACATCTGACTCTTTCCAAGATAACTAGTAGATTATGACCATTGTGCAAGGAATTCAGTGTACTTAGAACTTCATCTGAACAAAGGATTTCCCATCAGCCTGATTCTAGGTCAGTGATCACCACCCTGCCATGTACCCAGTGTCTTTATGATTCTCAGTTTTCCGCGTAGTCATGAACACCTTCCAGACTGCTCATAGACTGACTGGCTCTTTATCAGGGCAGTGGAGATGTGTCATGGTGCAGTTATCATTGAGGTGTTTTGTCCTCTTGCTGACCTCAGCTATATAACTGTGACACAGTGGAACTGCCCTCTCCCTCCATCTCGCTTTCCTTGGAAATCCCATAAGTGATGAGAACTTTGTTTTATTAAAGACATGAATAACTCAAATTGTTATTCCAGCCCAAATTGAAAAATCTGTCATTATTTACTTACCTCATGCAATTCCCAACTTGTTTGTTCTGCAGAGCACAAAAGTACAAATTTTCAAGACTTTTTTAATCAGTTCATGTGACCACATCTGTCAAGCTCCATAAAGAACAAAAACACTGCAAAACACAATGGACATATCATATAGTTTTTTTTTTTAAAGTCTGTACATGAGCAGAGGCTAGACATGATTTTTGATGGAAATTAAGATCAGTTAATAACTTTGAAAGAATAGGAATACTGCACATAAGTCACATCACATCTTTTTTTTGTGTTTTCTGTTCTTTTTGAAGCCTGTCAGATGTGACCACTATGGACTGGCTAAGTTTGCATGCACTCCTATAATGCAGTTAGAGCAGTACTGCGGTTAAGTTGGAGCTCATGTAAACAGGATACTGTGATTGTTAATGTGATCATGCTTATGATCTGAGTAACCATAATTGCAGTAAAATGCACATTTTAATCACACTTATATGAGAGACTAATACTCTTTCCAAAGTGTGCTTTTTTATTAAAGTAACAGAAATGATACTGTACAAACACTTTCAGAGAGCATTATAGAGCTTTTAAAGAAAATTTTACATGTACCACCAAACAAGACGAAAAGCTAAATAAATGAATTAATACATTTAATAAACATAAAATAAATATGATTTATAAAATTCTAATAAAAATAAATGAATAAATAGATCAAATAAAATGAAAACATTGATAAGAAGAGGAAAGCAAGCTAAACCTCATTAATTGGATCATCCCCAAAAAAATTCTCATATTGTTTCAAGAATTTAACACATTTTTATTACTAGTTAAGCAGCAAGTGTACATGTGCTAGTGCTGCATAGGAATACGGTAGGTTTAGTACTCTAGAACATTTTTGCATTTGACAAATGAAACCAGCAACAAACAGTATTTAAATGAAACATTTCATGTTGTAGTTTGGGGAACAAGTGAACAGGTACAGATAGAACTCCACATTTATTCTTAAGTAATCAAAGTAGCCTTGAAAAGCAGGATTGAAAATTGGGGTTTGCCCGTGTCATGTAAACTTGTCTTAATCCAAGTAATTCCTCACTCTGACTAATGGTGTTGTACATGTAAACATAGCCATTGTATAGAACCTGCAGTGTAAAGGTTCTTCAAAAATGTCAACCGTTTTGTTCCACAGGCACAGTATGTAGGTTTCGAACGACATGAGGCTAGGCAAATAATGACTATGCATTTAATTGCATCATCTTCCACAGCACAACGTGGTAGTTAACCAGGACAAAAGTTCACTTGGCAGCACCTTCCACAAAAAGTTCCAACTTTCTATAATTTTTCAAATAACCTGACACTCAGCGAGTTAATGGTTAATCCCACCAGAGCCATGGTGCTAATGTGCACAGCGCTGCATGTTAACGCTCTCTTTAAAGTCCGGCTTAGCAATATGGCATGTGGGAGCATGACACAATGAGCCTTTATGACTGAAGAAGCTCTCTTAGTTCCAAAAGAAGCCGAGTCCGGCAGTGTTGTCTTGTGATTAAACCCTGCTTTAAGACAAATAATTGTGTCCTCAGCACTCTGGATTGTGCAATAAGAGCAGAAGAGATGACCTGCAAGTGTGGGACGTTACATAACCCATGAAAAAAATGAGCTTCTGATGTGCAACAACATCTAGACTGATCAACAACAGAGACTTTGGCCTTCACTCGAAAACCATGTTAGTGTGCACAAAGGTCTTTTAATACACAACTATTCCAGTTATGCCACAAGCATGGTTTTCAAAGTATTGTCTGTATAATGCAGGAAATCACATGTTGCATCTGTGAATGAGGGTGTGGCTTGGCTGTTTTCCTTTTTTTGAAGTCTGCTTGACATCCGTCAAGAAATAGGGAAGTGAAACCTGATTCAGCCAAGTCTGTGCAACTGTCAACATACACTGTAATTAAAGACAGTTTCTTGTACACATTGTTATAGAAATTGCCTTTTCAGGATTGACGTAATGCTGCCATTGTATTCCTTGTATATCGCCTGTTCCATGTAGTGTTTGTTTAGTTTTATATCTAAGATATCTTCCTCGATCATCTTGGCTATATTCAATTATGCACTTGATAAACAATGAAAGCACTGGAGGGATAAACAAAACATTTCTCAATGTTGTATCTCTTTTTTTTCACAGGGTGAAAAGAGCACAAACCATCTCAGAGGACAATAACCTTTTGGAAGAAAAGAATATTGCATTTTTTATGCGTGTGCTTAAAATAATCTTTAAGGTAGCTTTGCTTGTACATCCTCGAGTATAAAAATGACTTTTTAACTCATCTAAGACAAATAGCAGCATTTGTCTGATTTAAGGGAAACAACGGTGTAATATTTCAACAATGCCAACTTGGCTTGATACAGAAACTTGGTTTGGTGGACTTCTAACCAGGCAGAAGAAACATGGCTCTCTATCCCTAAGCGATCATCAGTTGTGCCTTTATTTCTTCATGACACGTGGATGGATCTAGACACTGTTCCACTGCAGTCGCCATCCATTTCCTACTTATATCACTGACATTCTAGGTCTCGGAGAATGATATGTCCAAGAAAGAAGAGGCCCATCAAAGATGAGGATTTCTCTGCCATCGTGGTGCCCTCCATGAAGGGTCATGGTTACTTGGATTACACAATTGAAAGTCATCCCTTTGGAGCCATGCAGATCATGGACGAGCTCCGCCATCATGAGTTGCTCTGTGATCTGGTTCTACATGTAACTTACAAAGACAAGATAGTGGATTTTAAGGTAAGAGATATGGAAGTTGGTTGCAAATGTGCAAGAAAGCTTGCATAGCATGTTTAACAAAAATGTTTAAAAGGATCAATGCCATAAAAAACTGTTTTATTCTACTTAAAGTGCCATGAGGCCTCCTATTTGAGCACAGGTCAGTATTCAGCACAGGTTTTTTGTTTTTTTTTTGCTTTAATGGAAACATTAACAACTGCATAATGGAGAACAATGTTAGTAGACAGTATATTTTAGGTATTTAGTTTTTTTCGTTGGCTATTTTGGTTGACTGGGTTTGAGTCAACATCACAGACTTGTTCCATGCACTATAGAGTGCTCGTCTACAGCAGTACCTCAGTTATTCATAAGACTGTGGCCTTGACCTGTGAGAAGGCACTGTCTCATAATTGATTATACATGACTGACAGCTTTGAAATATTTCACAACAAATATTTATTACGTAAAGATTTCTAGATTTACAGAGAGGTGGATTATGACACATTTATGTCCAGTGTGACAAATTAAACTACTTACATTTGTGAATCAGTATACTCAAAAGTTATAAAAAAAATGAAAACAGCATTCATATATTCAAAAGTAAGATTTTATTTTAACAAATTCTTTTGAAGGAAGTCACTGCAAACTCACCAAGGTTGCATTTATTTATTCAAAAATACAGTAAAAGCAGTAATGTTGTATAATATTATTCCATTTTAAAATAACTATTTTAATTTTTGTCAATGTAATTTATCCCTGTGATGGCAAAGCTGAATTTTCAGCATCATTACTCCAGTGTTCAGTATCACATTATTCTTCAGAAATCATAATAATATGAAGTGAAGTGAAGTGACGTGACATACAGCCAAGTATGGTGACCCATACTCGGAATTCGTGCTCTGCATTTACCCATCCAAAGTGCACACACACAGCAGTGAACACACACACACTGTGAACACACACCCGGAGCAGTGGGCAGCCATTTATGCTGCGGCGCCCGGGGAGCAGTTGGGGGTTTGGTAGTCTTAGCCTCAGACGTCACGCCCACGGAACGTTGGCTAAACATCTGATGCATATGGCACACTTTTCTGGAAACACTTCAGGAGTGTCGAAGTCGTCATCTGACTGGTTGAATTAAACCGGAATTCCGGGAGACGCGAGTGTCGCATTTATTTTCGGCCCACCGGGAAACAAAGATGCCGTGGCACCAAACCCCCTCATGAAAGAAGAAAGCCGTCGAGTTTACAAATGTGACAACAAACGCTTATCAGGGTCAACTAAATGCTGGATTTTCAAAAGTATGTGAAATATTTAAAGTTCACGGCATAGAATCTTTAAAATACATCTTAGAGTTTCACACACCGGTCTGTTATTGTGATGACATTTCCACGCCCCGAAACGTGACGCTGAACGAAATGAACTATGATTGGTTGTTTGACATGTCGGTCAAACGGCCTCATGCCGGCCCGAGACTCGAACTCGCAACCTTTGGATTACGAGTCCGACTCTCTAACCATAAGGCCACGACTTCCCCAAAGAACTATTTAAATTTTTGTCAGAAATCATAATAATATGATTTATTATGGGATAATATGCTCATTTGTTGTTCAAGAAACCTTTTTTCAGGAGTCTTTAAGATCAAAAGAACAGAATTTATTTGAAATAAAGTATTTTGTAATATTGTAAATGTATTTAACTTTTGATCAATTTAATGCATCCTTGCTGAATAAAAGTATTCATCTTTCTGACCATAAACCTCTGAATATTTGTGTATATTTTCTATGCAAAGTACAAAAGCAAACATTATTATAAAATTAAATATTACACACATAATATTTTTTTTGCTATAAAAGGGCCTGTATAATTTATTATGTGCTTCAAAAAATATGTTTGTGCATTCTTCATATTGTACATTATAATGTTGTGATGCCTAAATTCATGTGTAGCATTTAGGTTTATAGGTTTTAGTGTTTTATTTTTAGTTTATTTAGACAAAATAGTATAGAATTTTAATATACATTTATCGGGTATTGCCCTTAACAATATATATATTTTTTAATTTAATAAATAAAAATGTAATTTAATATCAGCACATCCCTAGTACAGATTTCTTCGATAGTATATTTAGTATGGTAAACTATATAGTGCTCACTGCTTGAATATCAAGAAACAGGTCCAGCGTGTTATAGTTATTTTTAATATGGCACTGCAAATTACAGTGCACAAAGATAAATTGTCCTCATTACAAGTGTGGAATTATGTTAGTACATGTTAAGGCATTTGATTGTAATTATGAAAACAGGTGTGTCCTGCCTGTTTTTTTTTTTTTACCCCAGTCTTGAACAAGTGTCTACATTCCCTAGGTGCATAAACTGGTGCTGGCTGCCTGCAGTCCTTACTTCAAAGCCATGTTCACCAGTAACTTCAAGGAATGCCATGCCTCGGAGGTCACCCTGCGAGACGTGTGCCCTCAGGTCATCAGCCGCCTTATTGACTTTGCCTATACCTCCCGTATAACAGTGGGCGAGAAGTGTGTTCTTCACGTCCTCTTGACTGCGATGCGCTATCAGATGGAAGAGGTGGCCAAAGCGTGCTGTGATTTCCTCACCAAGAACCTGGAGCCATCAAATGTCATAGGCATCTTGAGATTTGCAGAGGAGATCGGCTGCACCGATCTACACCTTCGCACACGAGAGTATATCAACACTCACTTCAATGAGGTGCGTGCCCCGTGGACTCCGTTCACCGAAGTGTCAGTTAGCAGCGATCGATAGTTGCCACCTGCTGTGCTCTCTTAAGTAACTGTACTACTCTGCCATTGACCTGTAACAGTTAGTCTTTGAATGAATGAAGGCTGTAGAGAATGGCGCTGTGTGGCTAATTGCTTTGTCAATGGAACTCGGGTCTGTCTTGCAGATGGATATTGATTCGTATAAATTATCCAGCTGTCAAATGAATCGGGCATTACAGAAATTGTTCACCCAAAAACTATAATTTTATCATCATTTGCTCACCTTCATGTCACTACAACCCGCATTATTTTCTTTCTTCATTCGAAAAATGAAAATAAGGTATGTTAGGTAGAATGTGCAAGCTGCTCTTTTCCATACAAAGAAAATGGATGGCGATTCATACTATCAAGCTCCAAAATTACCAAAGTAAATGTGGTCCACATGACTCCAAGCAATGGACCCTTTTAACAGACTGCGTTTCCTCAGTTATTAACATCATAAATCCATCACTTAATATTTTATTTTTTTTCACTTAAAAAAATGTAATGTATACTTTTTTATTACTTTGGTGTTAAATTACAGAAATCAAGTTAACACTTTTCTGTATATATTTGTTGTAGTTTTCGTTCACCACTATGATGACTTGTGCTTCTGAGAAACCCCGAAATGTGAAAAGGGTCCATTGCTAAAATTCCTTGTTCATTGCTTATCTTCCCTCCTGCAAGAGTTTCTTTATTGTTTATCATGTTTTTTTTTTTAAAAACATCCTGTTCTTGCCATTAAAATAGGCCTTGGTGGTTAAAATTAAGAAAATGAGCCCATAACTTTGTGTCAGTGATGTCAAAACAAGAAGTGTCTATAGTCACAGTTTTTTAATTAAAAATGAGCAAGAATGAGATTTGTTAGCTCTCTAATGATTTTTAGAAATCACATTGGAATATGACATTAGAAAAACTTGCAGAAAAAGTAATGTGTAGTAATGTATAAAGCATGTTCACACAGAAGTCACTTTCAAACCAAAATTTCTTTCTGTTGGTCAAAGTGGTGAATCTGCATGACACGAATCTCTTGGATTTCTATTAAAATTACATAATTTCATAATTTCCAAATCTGGCCGATCATTAATTAATTTGATCACACCTTTATAACAAATTATTTTTTTGGTTTGACATTTTGTATTTATGCAAATACATATGTCCATATATACATGTATATTTTTCCTTGTCACAGGTAACCAAAGAGGAAGAGTTCTTCAGTTTGTCCCATTGCCAGCTGCTGGAGCTGATCAGTCAGGACAGTCTAAAGGTGCTCTGCGAGTCTGAGGTCTACAAGGCCTGCATCGACTGGGTTCGCTGGGATGCGGAAAGCCGAGCGCAGTACTTCCATGCCCTCCTCAATGCAGTCCACATCTATGCCCTGCCACCCACATTCCTCAAAAGACAACTGCAGTACTGTCCCATCCTCAGCAAGGCCAACTCCTGCAAGGACTTCTTGTCCAAGATCTTCCAGGACATGGCTCTTCGAAAACCCCTGCCGCCGCCTCGTCATCGTGGGACGCAGCTCATCTACATAGCGGGAGGTTACAAGCAACACTCTCTGGACTCTCTGGAAGCCTTCGACCCACGGAAGAATGTCTGGATAAGGCTAGCTGACATGGGATGTCCTTGTAGCGGGCTCGGGGCATGTGTGTTGTTTGGGCTCCTTTATGCGGTCGGGGGACGGAATCTCTCTCTGCAGAACAACACGGAGTCTGGATCTTTGTTCTGCTACAACCCCATGACTAACCAGTGGACCCAGCTGGCTCCGCTCAACACGCCCAGAAACCGAGTGGGTGTTGGGGTCATTGACGGCAGCATTTATGCCGTAGGGGGTTCACATGCCTCTACACATCACAACAGCGTTGAGAGGTGAGGCTGAGACAGGAAGAAAACTCGAAAAGGTTTTGTGTTGTCTTTTACGATGTAGGGTTTTTCCCCTTTATATTATATTTCCTTTCTATTATATGTACGCTAGCGGAAGCAAAACATTAGCACAGTGCAGAGTGACAGATTAAAACTTGGTTGAAGGAGTTTGTATTACACTGAAGACTGCGTCGCACACCTGTCCGAACATTCACACAGAACGTTTTGTACGAGATAAAAATGAAATATTAGCAGAAGGGTTGTGTTACACGCTAAACTTGTGATACGTCCCTCATCGGTTACAGAAAGTGTTTTGATTTGAAACAAGCGCCTTCCATCAGGGTGTAGAGCTCATTTTGCTCAGTTCTTTTCAGAGCAGTCACTCTTGACTAACAAGCTCCAGGCAAATCTGTTTCATAACGTACATTCCACAGCACAGAGTCAGGTTAGGCCTTTCAGGAATAACACATTTCTCCACAATAAGTGTAATGATATGAATATTTTATATTTATTAGACAGTAAGCACAGTGACAGATCAGGTAAGAAGACCTTACATGAACTCTACAGTATGTATAGGGTTTCATCAGTAACTCAAAACGAAAGCAACATGTTGTTTGTCAGGTACTGTATGACAGTGCATCTAAATATCACAATTGAAAGGAGGGACTCTATTGTATTGTGAGAACTAAGGTGGTTGCTATATTTACCTTGAAAAGGTTATTGGAACATCAAAACATTTACATAAGGAAGCAAACTACAGTGATCTAACTACATTAATAGTCTTGCTAATAATGAGAAATGAGCAAATTATCTTTAATTAGTCTTGGGGGGAAATGTCTAAATGACTGCTGCAAATTACAAAAAATTATATTTTAATTTATTCAAAAATATTGTACAGAATGCAAAATTACATGAATAACCAAGCTATGGAAAACAAAATTAAGACATGAAATTACAACAATGAAAAATACATTTATGTATGGACGCTAGCGTTCAAAAATGTTTTTGAAAGAAGTCTCTTATGCCCACCAAGGCTGCATTTATTTAATTGAAAGTACAGTAAAAACTGTAATATTGTGAAACATTATCATTTAAAATGGTTATATGTAATTTATTTCTGTGATGGAAAGATGAATTTTCAGCAGACATTACTCTTCAGTGTCACATGATCCTTCAGAAATCATTCCAAAATGCAGATTTTTTTATTTTTTTGCTCAAGAAACACTTCAGGATAGACATTTTTGTATCATACATTCTGATCAATTTTATGCATTTTTGCTGAATAAAAGTATTAATTTATAAAAAAAAAGAAGATGCATTTATGCCACAAACATAATATGTAAGTGGCATAAACCTCATTACTGATCTTGTCTTTCTTATTTTAACTGTGGATTTGTGGAGTTTTGAAAAGCTTTCTAGTAGACGAGCACAAGTTCAGATTCATAACAGAGCCATGTGAATCCTATTGAAGATAATTTATGACTGAGTGAGCAGCTCAAATCAGAAAGTTAATCTGTCCAGGAATGCAGGGAGAGAAAGTACGTGTATTCTATTTAGGAATTAGAGTTAGACGCAAATTCAAACAATGAACGTCGATAGATCATCTACAATTTCAAAGATGTATGAAATTCAAGACTCAGTCTGTGCCTCTGCTGTGCTGGGAGACAGAAACTCTTGGGTCAGTAACAGTAGCTGTCTTCACAAGCTTTTTAAATGGAGATATCGCATTGTTGGCAGGTTAAATGCAACCTCTTCTTGCTGAAGGCTGTTTTCTTGTTAAATTGTGACATTTTGTTGGTCATACTGTATATCCACTCATGGGAATTGCTTGCAGTTCTGATTGGTATTTGGCACTAGATATCATTGTTTGGAACAAAGGAAAACAAATTCTTGATGTGATGAGCATGAGACATTTAGAAAGAACGATTGAAATCTCTTTTGTATTGACTTCATCATTGCTTTTTCTAGGAAATCATATTCCTTGACGACAATATGGCTTAACTGGTTTGTAAGGATTTCCTGCTTATTGTTTTCACAGGTATGACCCAGAGACAAACCGCTGGACATTTGTGGCCCCTATGTCAGTGGCGCGGCTGGGGGCCGGTGTCGTTGCATGTGGGGGAAGTCTGTATGTGGTTGGAGGATTCGACGGGGACAACCGATGGAACACGGTTGAGCGCTATCAACCAGACACGAACACCTGGCAGCACGCGGCACCTATGAACACAGTTCGGAGCGGTCTCGGTAAATATACTGCACCATTTATCAAATTAATGAGTTGGAACGGTTTTCTTTTACTTGACATGTTAACCATATATGATGTACTGCGTGAATGGTGCGATTATATAAAAGTGACTAAAGGGAACTATATGAAAATAAGAGAACAAAAGACCACATCATATCTAATCAAGTGGCATTTTACAGCATGTTGTTACAACCTGCAACAACATAAAACACCATTAAAGTTGAAATATAATACTGTACTGTGACAATGATTGAAACTTTGTATTGTAAGCACTTCTCCTGTTATTACCTTCAAAAGATGAATCACTTTTTATATTTCTCATTTGAAAGTCACTGTAAATAAGTGTCTGCTTAATAAATAAATGAAATAAATCTGAATCAAACATAAATGAAATAACATAAAACTTTCTAAGTAAACAAATATACAAAAATCTTTCTATTCTTAAATTAATAAATAAAAATGATGAATGAAACTATTTTTAAAAATGCTCATGATGGTGACTGCACTTCTAGAAATGCCTGCTTGCCAGAGCTGCTTGACCCCGCAGCTAACGCAATAATCTGTAATTGCTAAAACAGTGGCATAGTCACTCAATAATTCATATCAGAAGAGTTGAAGAATTAGCTGTGCAGTCAACATAACGATGTGCAGGATTCAGCAGCTGTGCATTGTGCAATCCATGCAGGAATGAAAATTCTATGGTTCCAAAACAGTTTTTTTTTCTTCTATTTAATAAAAAAAAAATTAGTTTTAAAGAATGTTCACGCTGCTTATTCCACATAATGAACGTGGATGGGGACCAGGAGCTGTCCAGCTCAAAAATAGGCATCATAAAAGTAGTGCATACATACACTACCAGTCAAAAGTTTGGAATAAATAAGATTTTTGTAATATTTTGCTGAGTTTGGTGGGCAATTATTATTGGGACTCAAATTGTTTTTATTATTACAAATGTTGAAAATGGAAGTTGATGCTTAATATTTTACCAGCATTTATTTGAAACATTTTATGTTATATTTGAAACATTTTATTTTATTTATTTATTTGAAATATTTTGACATTATAAATGGATTTGCTGTCATATCACATTAATTTAATGCATCCTAAAAAAGTATTATTTTTTTAAATCTTACATGCCACAAACATTTAAATGCCAGTGTATAACATTTTCCACAAAAATATTAAACGGCAAAAACAGTTTTACAACATTGATAATAATCAGAAATGTGTCTTTAGCACCAAATCAGCAAATTATCATGATTTCTGAAGGATCATGTGACCCTGAAGACTGGAGTAATGATGCTGAAAATTCAGCTTTGCCCTCAAAGAAATAAATTACATTTTAAAATATATTAAAATAGAAACGCTATTTTCAATAAAAATATTTCACAATATTACTGTTTTTACTGTATTTTTGATTAAATGTGTGTGTGTGTGTGTGTGTGTGTGTGTGTGTGTGTGTGTGTGTGTGTGTGTGTGTGTGAACACAATGAAAATACTGCTTTGAAATTATTGACATGCTTGGTCACCATTCACTTTAATTGTATGGCAGGGAGCTCCATACCAGAATGTACTTAAAAAAAAAAAAAATAATACTTCAGATTTTTTTGTATTAATGAAATAATCACTAGTTGATATGCACTAAGCTGTCTGGTGTTTGTTCTGTTTGTAGGGGTGGTGTGTATGGATAACTACCTCTATGCAGTTGGTGGCTATGATGGTCAAGCCCAGCTCAAAACAATGGAGAGATATAACGTCACTCGAGACGTGTGGGAACCCATGGCCTCTATGAACCACTGCCGCAGTGCACATGCAGTCACAGTCTACCAATGCAAGATTTATGTGTTAGGTGAGCTGGATGCATGAACTGATACAATGTATACCTTGAAGGCAATGGAAGCTGCTTTGGATGAAAGCGTCTATAATATAAATATTATTCCATTTCAGGTGGATTCAGTCAAGGAGGTTTCTTGTCCAGTGTGGAGTGCTACTGTCCAGGCAGTAATGTATGGACGTATGCAACAGATATGCCCGTTGGGCGCAGTGGAATGGGTGTTGCTGTAACCATGGAACCCTGTCCTGGAATCCTGCCAGAGGAAGATGAGGATGAGGAGGAGATATAATGTAGAAGTTTGACCTGTGATCTTGTGCCATTTTGAAGACAGCACATGTTGAATTTCCTTCAAACTTCTTAATGCATGTGATGCCAATAAGGACATTTGTATGTAATTTAGGTTCATTTGAAAGTTTTTTTTGATAGATCCTCCTTCACTACAAAGTGTGTGTGATTTAAAGAGAGAAACGTTGCTAATCACTGGACTAATGATCCTCCGATCACTTTATAAGGACTGAATGAATATCCTGTGACTGAGACGCACACAATCATTTTGTTGAACTGTTAAATACGTAATTTTGTGAGCTCGTTCTATAATACTTTTCATGCCTGTAAATGCACTGTTTAATGTGCTCACCTGATAAAACACTGAAATCTTATGAAAGTTTGGGTTTCGTTTCTGACAACTTTAGGATCTCTGCTGTCAGGTGTGTTTGCAGTAACATTTTTTTAAGCCAGGATATATAATGCATTAAAAAAGCTATTTTAAAAGTGTTGAAATTAATCTGCAATGTCTTACACCTTATAATCAGCTGAATGTTCTTCTAAATAATTCTAATTCCATGTTATAATACTTAATAGTCTTCATTAGGGTTTAACGATAAATAGGTAAATATTATATTACATATAATAAAAAAAAAATCACAGATACCAATAATGCATTAGAAATATATTTTATGTATAGCCAGGCTTCATAAAAAGTGTTACCATAATTACTTTTCACCACTAGGTGGCGGACTTCTACTTGCAAATGCAATGGGAGCACCTAAGGGCAAGTCTCTACCAACACTTGTCTTTGCATTTGACCACTTGTCTACTCACATGATGTATTTCCTGTATTTGAAGACCCCCAAGGTCTTTGTAAAATTTTTGATTACCCAATCAGACATACATACAAAATGCATGTAAAGTTTTACAGATCTTTACTTACACATTTTGATTTTCAATACTTTGCACTTTAAAATAAGCTTCTGGATGTCTGTTCACCAGTGTATATGTAACAGATGACGCCACAGCAATTTAAATGTGCTGCTTCTACAGTTAAAAACAGTTACTAACATTCTGTACCAAAAAAAAATGTTCAACACCTATGTTTTACTGCCAAATTATATGTAATATCTAATTCATTTAACTTTTATATAATGAAAAGTTTTCCTCAAAACATAATGAATGATGGGATACGCTTACCTAGATATCTAGTGTGTGTTAAAGCCACTGAGCTTTGGCATTATTCAGACCTGGGACAGTCTTGTGTACTTTGTAGTGGCCAAGAGAGCAAGTGTGGGTATTGGAACAGGCCCTTAGTACTGAATGAAGTGATGTACAGTAAATTGACATGATTTTATATATATATATTTGTTAATTTATTACAATGATAAACAGTGTTAATTCATATGAGTCATTTAATCATTCAAAATCTTTAGTTTGATTAAATCTTTCAGAGATTAGTTTAGAAAAATAATTTGTCCCTTTTTTGAATAGTTATTTTTTGCATGGCAAGACAGTTTGTGTCCAATTTTTTTTTTAAATAATAAAGACAATTATTGTTGTGATGTCACAATATTAGTCATCCGTTATGCGTCAAAGGCTTGTTTACAGAAACTGCCAGAGCCAGAGCCTTTCCTTGCTTTGCCTCATCCACGGGTTTCAGTGCATTTTTGCTGGATGGGTCTCAGGAAACCCAGCAGACATGGAAACTTTTGTAAATCATAATGTGTTAAACATTTGTATTGTTATGGATAGGTTTGTTGCTGCTGTGTTAGAGCAAGGTTTGTGACTCCTACTCACGGTCTCCACATGTTTTAGTTTACAGAGAGAGGGCTCGTTACATTTCCATGGTGCGACTCAATGGTTTGTTTACCTAGTGATAACTGTTTAATCCACAAACACAGGGGCTCCACTTTATTTCTGCAGGTTCCTGGCTTTATCCGTATCAAATCATGAGGTGGCGTGTCAACACTGGCATACTGGGCAAACAGATTCCAGTCCTTGGGTGGCTGGCTGGCAAATCCTCACCGTGTGGCAGGATGTGAGATGTGTGATCAGCGGGCAGTGGATCTGTCACACACAAACACACATGCTGAGAGACACATAAGAGTGTAAGAACCCAAGGCCTTGTTTTGGCTCATCCTGAACTCTGATTGGACGGAGAGCAGGGGCCGTCTCTTCCCCGAGCCTAACAATATATCTGATGACTCACACAGCAAAGTATGACGCACTCTCCAGTACACAGACACATCTACACTGACATGTTCAACAAACCTCAGCCCCTGAATTCATGATCCGGTTTGACACACAGCTGTCTTCTATAGAGTGTAAGGGACTTGAGACAGCATCACAATGCTTCATATTAACTGGTCAAAGCAAAGAAAGCTCACTTGCATGTGGAAGATGCAACATATTATGAATGCAACGGTGCAATGGCTGTTAGGATGTCAAGGGCCACATTGCAAATATATTGTTAATGGATATTATTGTCAGTTGACACATCCAAGAGAGTCACATAAAAAGGTAAAAACCACAAGTTATCATTACACCCAGCAATATAATTGAACAAAATGATTAAAATAGGCCTAGTTCTCCATTGACTTTATTTGGAACGTAAGGGGGCCATTTGTAAATCAAATGTGCCATATTTCCGGTGTCATTCTCTTCCAGTTATTTTAGTTCTATATGCTGCTTGATGTTCCAAACTAGTATTTGTTATCATATTATTTGAATACATTATTATAGCCTAAGTGTAAACACACTGGTTTAGTGCAAGTTGTATAGTTTAGTGCACTTTTTCTATCGGCTATGAATCGGAAGACACATTTAGCCTTCAGAAAATAGCTAACTTCCGCGTTGGAAAGAAAGGTGGATCAAAATAATCGGTTTACCTGTGCTAAAGGTACTTCAATTTAGTGTTCATTAATGTGTTAATCTTCACATTCACACACAGGAGGCGCTAGGATCCTTTGCTTTCTGGGGCTGACAGCATTGGCAAAATGACTGTTTGCCGCTGCTGCTATTGTCCTCATGTGGAAAAAATATTATAAAATAGCTATAATGTCACCCCTTAGTTTACAAAGAAATATAATATAACACATCAGTCCTGCTCATGCATCAATTGTCATAAAACGTCATATTTAAGTTCTAAACTACTTTATAAGTGCATTTGTCGTTGCTGGCTTAATGTTTAAGTCATGTTGTGTTGTTGACAACACATCCAAATGACCTTGACAGATGTCAGTCATAAGTGTAAAATGTCAAATACTGTAATTATTTCCCACTTTTTTATATATAAATGCACACATACATATTTCCTTTAAATATATATTCCTTTAAAAAGTTGCTCCGTGAAAGCCCTGTGAATAATTCGCACACTAAGAAACAGATAATATGTCTATAGGATATAAAGCATGCTAGTCTTAAAATGCTACTCGATTATACGATACATAACAGGATCTGTCTGTATGTCCTTGGCCCCTGAGTCCCTGACTTTGGGATAAAATCTACTGGAGTTGCCGTGGCTGGGGTTTTATGTAAGTGGTCCACAACATTCTTTAGCATATCAATTATAATACCAGATAAGAGCATATGTTATGTATATTTCATTAAGTATTTTAATAGCATTCTGTAAGTACATAGAAAGATGGTTATCTCGCTGCCAACGAGCGATACGTGTTTCAAAAACAGCGTCAACTCAGTTTAATAAACACGACATCATCTCTAAACGGTGTTAATGTGGAGGTCGTGTGAAATAGCGAATGACTGAATTGCTGCAAACCACATCGTACAACTTTGAAATCCAAACTGTGTTCAAGACCAAACTAAGCTGAGAAGCACGAGTGGACGGTTTCAAGCTCCCCACTGTGTGAATTGATTCTACTATGGGTCTGCCTGAAAGAGGGCTTCCGGAGCCGGGGGGAAATGTAGACGTTATTCCTGTTGACGCATTCAGTTGTTCAAATTATATTTGATAAATACTTGGATTGATCACTAAATATCTTTTTCAATTAAGTTCAGTCTTTAATCACAGATATTTCAGGACTTTAAGTTCTTATTCATGGCATACAGAACCTTACGCATCCCTGCCTGAAAAAATGGAACATTCCACAATTTATTCCAGGGAAAGACTGACAGTTTTTTGGGTCATGAAGCAGCTGTTCAAGTCAGCGTCTCACCCTCCCTCCGCGGGAATAAGAAATTAGTACATTTGAAATTAGATAACCAAGATTTAAACTTGCGGAGCGCAAGCAAATACAACTTTCGGAATGCAACATACGGATAATAATAATAATAAGGGTTATTTTGCATATGTAAAACAATGTTTATTTATATTTTGTAAATTGTCAGTATTTAAAAAAAAACTAAAAAACATTATTAACCTAAATTCACTGTTTGGTCAATATTTGTAAATTATAATTAATCCTAAAATATTTGATAAAACCATAATTTGTATTTTCTTTGGACAAGATAAAATTTAAAAGGTGTTGTTTACATTGCATGGCCAGTTGTTTTGTCATTTATGATTCATTGACCATTGCTGAACGTCTCAGCTGAAACGACTAATGGGCACATGCCACCTCTTATGCCAATCATTTCTCATCAATTATTCAGATGGGAATGACTTCTGCTTGTAAGATTACTGTTCTTTTGTCTCTGGGACTTGCAGTGAGTACCAGCCACAAGATATGCATATTTCACTCAAAATGATGGCACAATTTTATGCATATTAGCGTATCTGTGCAGTTAGTACTTGGCGGTGAGAATTGTAAGGCACTGTTGCATGCTGATACTGTAGAGTTTGGCATGAGAATGAATGAATAGTGCATGAGAATCGAAAAGGATGAGCGATAAAGATGTGAATTAATGTGAGAAGAACTTTATGTATTAATATGAAAATTCAAGGCATTTATTTAATATTAATACAGCAACATTATGAGTCACAGTGAATTAAATGCTAAATAAATTAGGATTCCTGCCTAATTCTCTCTCTCTCTCTCTTGCTCTCAGTCCCTGCCACTGTCTCTGCATGAGAACAGCTGCAGATGCCCACTCTGCGTAAGTGGATAAAAACTATAATGCAATCCCTAGAGACATGAGGACATTGGTCAATTGGAGTTAGTTTAGATAAAGATTTAACCTGGATAATCGCTGCTGCTGTCCCTGTTGACGTCTTCTCTCCTGCACACTTTCTCTTTGCTGTTTACTAGTAATCAAATGAGTTATATCAGAAGAGAGAAAACAGATGTTGGTTTTAAACCAGGTTTGTGGTGTGATATCATCTAACATATATGACATGTTTCCAACAAGTAGAAAAACCGCTGAAGATAAAATATTCTTTTAGAGATCTTTTCTTTTATCCTCATCTCCTTTAATCTTTCATTCTTTAAAATTTAAACTCAACTATAACAATAATGGCACAGAGCAATGTTATTGCTGGAATGACTTCCAAAACGATATTTTTCCAGCTGAAGAAAGATGAAAACAATGACAGCCAATCATGGTCCAATTAGTGCACTTGTAATAAACATAACGTTATCATGCATTGATGTAGGCCCTAATATATTTATTGTTATAGTTATTGTTCTTGGTGCGAATGGGCCTTAATGTTGGGTTCCATTTAACATACTTTGGAAATTGGATGTCGGAGCTGATGTCGAACCCGTGTTGACCATGTTCCAATGCACAAGTCAGAAAACCAAGATGGACGCATCCATTGTTAGCAATATCAGATAAAAACACATAACATACTGCCAAAATAATAATGCTGAAGTATCATGTTCACAGATAGAGGTTGGGTACTGCATGCATGGCAGAGTTTATGCTAATAAACAATACTAGTACTTTTTCACTACTATTGATGCGCTGAGCTGCCATTTTGGATTCTGAAGTCAGGGTTGTTGTGGGTTTGACTTGAGGTGGCGTTCCAGTTAAAAGCTCCTACTGGGAACTCGGAATTGAATGCATATGGAACGCTCCACAAAACCCTCTGCAAAACACTTAATTCTGCAGATGCTGGTCATCAACAATACTGATTGAATTTGACATATAAATCAAAGCACATAAGAAATGACCTTGACTAATTTATACCCACCTTGGTCATTTCCAAGATAGATATGTGTGCGTCTAAACACTGCCGCCAGAACGGTACCTGTTAACACTTACATCGCCCTCAGTCTGTGTAAACCTGCTCTGTTAGACAGTGAGGGGCGCGGGGTCCCGCAAGGCCCTAATAGGGATCATATGTGGAGTCAGCATGTAGACAGAATCCAAGACCTCTGGCCATGCAGAAAAACCCTGTCAGCAGCGGATCCTGGCCAGCCGAACGGCTAAAAGGCTGAGATTTGATTTGATGACTTTGCACCTCTACCTCCTCTTTGCACTTAATCTTTTTTTCTCCTCTGTTGTCGAACCTGTGGTGCCGAGGTGGTCGAAGATGAGCTGTCTGCTGCTGGGTCCTAATCTAATATAATTATGGCTTCTCACCAAATCATCCCAGTGGATTCATCTGCAGTCTTTGGTTTCTCTGTGTAACGGCCAGTGAGATACGGTAATGGTGAGTGCTTGGACGAGGAGGCTACTAAGAAGAGACAGAATTGGTTTTGAATGTCCACATTAAGTGTCCAAGCTCTTTCCAGTAGAGACAACACACTCAAGGTGCGTGCGACACAAAGTCCAGCCTCAGATATTGTTTTAAACCTGCTTTACTAACTTGATACCTTTCTTGCTTTTCATTGGCCGCTCTTTCTAAAGCATTGTGACAGTATTATGTGATACCTAATAGACATTTTAAAGGCTATTGTTGAGATTCATAATACATAAATCAATAAATACAGACACGCTGTGTTCACCAGCAGCTTTGTTGTTGTGTTTTGCTCTGCAAAGCCTGTTTCTGACATATACTGTAATGCTAAGGGTCTGCTTTGTCTGTGTGGTATTACAGACAATTAAAAAGTTTTGTTTAAAGAAATGAAAAATATGCACACTTATCACATGTGATAAACACTAGCCTAAGTAAACACAACAAAAAAAAGTTCCTTGATTGTTGAAGGTAAAATATTCTGTGCTGTTATTCTTCTCGCTATTCCCCTACAGTGGCTAATGAACCGGAAGTCATGACACCTCTGACTGAGTACACCTTTAATAAGACCTGTTGTTCATCAAATCTTCTCAAACAGATGCCATTGAGATGATGGGTGTCTCTACCAAGGTAGAACGTTTACAGAAAGGATAAACAGTGGCTGAGGCTATAATCTAGTGTCGAAAGAGTAGGACATGTGTGGATTACCGTCTCTCTATCCCTCTCTGTATCTCTCCTCTGCTCTCTCTGCACCTCATGACATTTCTAATTAAGTTAAATCTCATTATTCACGGCAGGCTTTGGGTCTGACACCGCATGCATCCGTATGTCTCAAAACAGATCACCCTTACTTGCCACTGTGGTTAGCGCTCTGCCTGTCGGTTGAAAGAAGAGAGGGATTGGTTACTCCGCTGAGAGTGCTTCCTTTACTTTCCCCAGACTTCTCTCCCCTCAGCATTCCATTGAGAATATGCCCTCAAGTGAGTTTTAACACACACTCTGAATATGTGAATGTTTTCCAGAGAAATCTGTGAATGAAATGCACCCCCCCCACACACACACACACATACACACAGAGTAAAACGAGAGCCTTTGGGATGCACACATGTTGAATTTGTTTGCATAGTTCTGTGTTAAGTTTTGGCACTCTGCTAGAGTGGACCAGATCCACAGCTGCAGCACAAAAGAAGTCTCTAAGATTACTGCTGTGGTACAGCAGAGGTGCAGAGAGCTTGCAGTCAGCAAGTTTTCAATTCTGCTTGAGATTTTATGATGATTTTGTTGACCATAATGAAAAAAAATAATTTGCATATTGTTTGGGACTTTTATTACAGAGGCTGCTTTGTAATAGTTCTCTTTTAAATATAATTTTAATGAACCCTTAGAAGAAAAAAAGATGAGAATGACATTTGGTAAAAATATAGAGCTATAAAATTATTGTGGATCTTGAACAAATAAATTGAGAGAATTGTTTTAGTTCATATTTAAATCTGGTACTTTTTTGATTCTTGACTTTACGCCCTGTAATTGTCTCAGTTTGTGACTTTACTCTCACACTTGCAGATTTATTCCTCATAATTGTAATCTTATTTTTTTGTAATTGCAACTTAGATCAAATGTAAAAAGATAACTACTACTTTTTATCTTACAATTCTGAGAAAAAAATATAAATGGCGAGATAGAAATTATTATTATTTTTTAATCCTTCCATAAATGGGCTTCCATAATATCTTACATTTGCATCTTTGTATCGCACAAGTGCAACTTTTCTTTTTTGTAATTGCGCTCTCACAATGTAACTTTCTCCCAACTGCAACTTCATTTCTCATAACTCCGACTCTATATCTCATAATGACTTTTTTCTAATTTAATGTTCATACAAATACTTGCTTTATTATTTACTCTGAGGCTTCCGTAGAGATTTCTTATTCTGAGATATGAGAAGGGAGAGATTTATGCAGTCATCTCCTTTTAATCTCATTGCTATATTTAGGGAAGCAATTGAGAAATTAAAGAGATCTCATTTGTATTTTTCATTCCTATGAGATACTTGTCTGTTTAAAAAAAGCCCGGAGTGTTTGTGAGTTTAAACCACTCAGGCAAACAGACACGATTTCTCTCATTAGGGTTACGCCGCTGTTTGTTTTAAAATACAGCTTTACGTGTGAACGATGAAGACTCCTGTTTGTGAGGAAAGAGCGTATTGTAGGGTTTTTGTGAAGTGCTGTCAGGAGTACTTCAGTGTTAACGGCTGAAGAGACGAGACCTGGCCCTTTGTACCTCTCGCTGTCTGTAGTTTGTACACATGCTGTGTGTGTAAGGGAATGGGGGCGGGGGGACCACGGAGGCCCTGAAAAGGGTGGATAAGAAACTCTACAGCACTGGCTCAAGGCAAGACTGTCAACAATGTGTATAAAACACACAGGCCTACAGCAGGGAACTTCATTCAAATCACTTCAGAGACATCTGCTTCTAATGTTTGTCAGTGTGTGAACATGTCACACCAAGGACTGGTGGAAAATAGTCTAATGATTCCTTAAGATAGCATGAAAGTTCGTTTGAATTTATTATATTATTGTGTTTTTGACAATAGGGTATTTTGTTTTTGCATTAAATATTTTATGTTAATGTAAAAAGTGTTCAAATCAAAATAATAAAAATGCAGGAAAAAATAAAATAATATCACAATATTGTACAGTGCAATGTCTTGATTTATTCAACCCAGGGTTGTTATTGTTAACTAAAACTAAAACCATAAAAACACTTTTTATATAATAAACTGTAAAAGCCAAGACAACATTTCTCATTATCATTCAGTTTAAGCTCATGTACTAAAATAACTAAAGCTAAAACTGAATTAAAATGAATAAAATCTACATAGACACAAAAAAATTATAGTAATAAAAATGGCAAAAACACACCAAAAATGTAACTACGATTAAAATAAAAATAGAAAATAAAACAGAATTGAAAAAATATCTAAATGATACTAAAATAACACTGATCCAGCCTAATTTAATAATTAAATGAACAGCTAATCAAATGATATTTGTGCATTTTGCAGAGCTGAAATGTAGGTAAATAAAATGACTGTCATCTCCTTTGAAAAGCAGTGACTCTCTTAAATCTGTCATTTCTAGGTCTGTGTGAGAGAAGGCTGTAGTCAGAAATAGGCCAGGTTAGGTCAGGCTTTGTTTTATAATCTCACACTGACCTCTTTACTCTGTACTCTCTCTCTCTCTCAATCTTTCCTTCCAACCCCCAACTCTCTCTTTCCCTCTAATTCTCTTTTTCTCTTCCATCATCTCCCCCTCTCTGTTCACTCCACCGCTTCTAAAGGCTGTTTATTTCACTCATAGTTGAGTTTTTGTGCAAAGATAGTATTTTTTCATAATAAATTCACAAAACCAGGCCTGTTTTTATCTCAGCCACCTCAAGTCCCTCCACCGACGACTCCTGGTACTGATAACTAAAGATGCAAGGCATTTTCTGGCCAGCTAGTCGCCATCAAATTCACTGATCTCATGGAGAGTTAGTATAGTAGATGCATGAAATTGTGAGTTGGATTGTCCATTGATACTCAGCCCGTAACCTCTAAAAAAAAAAATTATATTTGCTTTTTTATAGGTCTAGTCCGACAAGAGCCATTTTATTGATGTCAGCATCCAAATTCTGTCTGTTGCAGGCCTACAATTTTTATGAGGTCCTCGGAATTGGCAAGCGTGGAAGTCAAGACAAGCCAACAGGAAAGACCGGCAGTGCAAACATGTTCATGTGGTGTAGAGGAAAGGAGAAAAATATCTGTAAACATGCATACAACACACACACACACACACACAAGTTTGTTTTTGTATTTTTGTAGGGACTTTCCATTGACTGTTTTATTCTACTGTTCTTTTTACTCTAGCCAATTATTTTCAGGTTTTTTTTTTTATTTGTGGAACTGTTGTTTTTGTTTATATAATTTATATAAATGCAATTTTGTCATTTTAAAAATATCTATATTATTATATTTAAAGTCATTTTCCTGACTACAAAAAAAGATACAATTCATTATGTGTGATTTGTGACAGTATGCCAGCAGTGTGCAGATTGTCATATTATATGTGGTGAGTTGGAAGCCATGAAAGCAATTGAAGCAATGGAAGCAATGCTAATTAAATAGCCCTTTTTAGGTATTTCAGCTAAGTTTGAGCAGTAAAAAAGATTAAATAAATAAAACTTTTGAGCCACAAAACTAATTATTAAAGTGTACAAAAAATACAAAATACATGTTTATGTTAAAAAAGGAGTTTAGTAGTTTAGAAGGACAGAATTTACAAATACTGTATGTTTCTTTTTTAATTTTTAGCTGTTTGAAATCAACTACTAGAGGATCAACACATTTGTGTAACTGGACTTTTGACTTAAAGACCTTGTGACAATTTCCCCTCATGACAACTCCCTAATTTATATTATTTTATCTTATAAGTAGCTATAATCATTGAGAGTGTGATATATTTACTTTTTAATAAATTAATTGTATTATAAAGGATTTTGTCAATTCTTTCACTTCCCCTGAGACAGCCCTGTTCTTCAAACTTCTCTGAAGGTCAGCAGCGATGCTCTGATTCTCTGTGTAACTCTGATTGCATCCTCTGGAAATTCATTAATGCAAATACACAGAACTCACAAATAAGCTGATTGACATGCAAACAAGTCTATTCAATTAGCATGAAATCTGAATAAAAGCACTTTGAAAGTGCAGTATTTGGGCTGATGAGCGATGCAGGTCTGTAATTGAGCATGACCTACGAGGAAGTGCTGAAGAGGGTCTTGCCCTAATGCTGCTGGAGGGCTTTTGTTTTTTCTGGCATCTGGGTAGGAGCAATTACAAGCTTTGCCATTTAAATAAATCAATCTAAAGAGAGCACTAGATCAACCTCTGTTTAATGCTTAATTACTTAGGCTCCTCCCCCAGAATACAGGCCCCAGTTAACTATGCAAATGAACCGGCTCCTAATGATACTCCCACCTAACACTGAAAAATCTCCACTGGACAAAAATGGCAACCTAATAATGGTAACATCTAAATTAACTGGTTTTATACAAGTCAAAAATATGATTTTATAATATATTATTATAATATATATATATATATATATATATGTACATATATATATACATTTTATAATATATTTATTATTTACATCACTGAACTAACTTATTTGCATTAAATTATATTAACAAAACAAACTTTTATGAGTTAAATCTGGTAGAAATAGCTCTTTAAGGTAACAATTTCTTATCATTCAGAATTATACAGACATGCAATTTATTTATTTATTGTTATATTTTTGGAACTCTTATATTTTATTAACACTAGATTCGATGTGTATACTATATTTTTGGGGCTTTTTTCATTAACACTTAATTAACTGTGTGTATATATGTATATACAGTGTGTATTTTTTTTTATAAATTTAAAAAATTACATTTAAAAATCATATACAATTTAAAAATAATTTAATATAATAGTTTATTTTTTAATTAATGAAAAAGATTTTCTTCTTTTTATACATAAAAATATTATTTGTGTTATATATAAAATATATAGCTACATACAAAAACTACATTACAATTATATTTAAATTATAGTTTTTCATCCATTTCTTTATCATAATTTTTAATGATCTGTATTGTATATTCTGATAAAAAGATGACTAACTCAGTCCATCCTCATTACTGTCGCATCTCAGTAACCTGTCACTTAAGCATTAAAATGTTGCTTGCTTTCCTCCCCCCCCCCCCCCCCCCATTTTTTTAGCATTGATTTCAATATTTCCATGGCTGATGATACATGTCCAATATGATTGTCTGTTTATCTCACAGGCCATACGTAGAAACTGCTGGATGTGTAAGGGTCATAAACTCTCCCTGATCTCTGTCATTGCTGCTGTTACACCCAGCCTCCAGCCCCCTGCCCCCACTGGTAATTGGATGCAACAGTGCTTTCGCTCAGAAAGGGTGTCATTATTCTACTAGGTGCCGGGGACCACATTCAATTAAAATGAACTCGGGAGATGGCGGTGATTGCAGCTCATGTCTGCTGTGTTGAGTTCAGCCTAACAGAAGTTTCAGAGTGTTAGTGCACTGGTGATTGTGTGTGTGTGTGTGTGTGTGTGTGTGTGTGTGCGCGGTGCGAGGGTCTGAATATCTGAAGTTAAAAGTCATAGACTCCTTGATGAACAGATGCATCCTTTGAAATGTAAAAAAAAAATCAAACATAGCTGATTGTGTGTAGCAATCGATTCCATCTAGTTACACATCCTCATAAAGCATCAGCGCGTATTCGCATGCAATCATGACTGGATGACGTTCTGATTACAGAGCTCTGAATTTCACACATTTTTAGGAATATACTACTGATTTTCAATGGCAATTCACTAGTTGTTTTTGTTTGGTGAAAACTGTGGTAAAGTACATAACTTTACCTAGTTTCTGAGTATACAGCACATTTTGGTCTCATTTTTTATTTTCATGTTATTTATTATTCCATTTATTTATTTATTTTCAGTGTTTTTCAGAGTTAATGGATACACAACTTGATCAGTTCTCATATATACAGTTATGCGTATAAATTTACATAAATTATTCACTTATCATTTGTTTAATGTATGTAAATATGTCAAATAGCTGCATCAGGGCAGTACTAAATTAAAAATGCCTTTTTAAAATTCAGTACTGCACTGATGCAACTATTTGACATATTTACATACATTTTAAACAAATGATTTGTAAATGAATCATTATTTTCAGTGAATTGGTTGATCAGTTCATAAAACCGGTTTTAATGATTCATTCACAAAATGAACCAATCGATTTCTCAAACTCACTGAGTCAGAGATTCACCCCCCATATTATTTTATATTGTGGAATATATTTAAATATCTGTTTTGCCAGGACAGTGCTTTAAAAGACAGACACACACACAATTTTTATCATTTTTCATTTCTGCAAAGGGTGGGTTATGAGAATGTGTTGGTTGTTTGTGTGCTTTAGATGTTTTGTGCAAAACAGTGTATTATTGTAGTGTGTATGTGTGTGCACAGAAAAAGCTGGAGAGAGATAAAATGTTTGTGTGTCCTCCTTGAGCCAGCACAGCAGGTTATTTCTGCATGCACGGTGCATCCACTTATTCTATGAAGAACATCTATCATTTTATCCTGTGATTAATGGCTGTCCTGAGCCCGGCTGCTACTAACGCAAATGCACTGAGAGGGAAATGACGGAGAGAAATACCACCAGCTGCATAACACATACACACACACACACACACACACACACACACACACACACACACACACACACACACACACACACACACACACACACACACACACATTCACTTACACAGTTCTCTTTAAGACCACATTCTGGGAACTCACTTTTCTGTAGACTTCGGAACAGTAATAATTCATCCGAACCATGAAATTCTGCATATTTTAATCAGGTTTTCCAGACAGTGAAAAGTCTGCCATGGAATAAAAAGCAGAGAGATGTAGTTTAGGCATCATTATATATCCTTAGAGATCCTTAACAATTGGCTTCCGTCAAGTTAAGCTAGTTTCTCAGGTTCTGTTACCTGCTCATAGCACCATCAGTGAGAAAAACCACACGAGTGGCCCCGCTGCTCTTGGCCCCTGAGAGCAGCACAAGAGGCCCACCCATCTCAGTTTAATTAAATATTTCCCCCCTGAGTCGGCGAGGTGATGCCGTGAGCATTATAAATCAAGAAAAGGGCATCTGCTGATAGGCAAATGAAAACAGACTCGCTGAATAGGCAGCACGGGATGAGCGCAGCAGATTAAAATAAACAAAGAGGGTGACGTAAATAGCTCTCCATCCTCTCCCTGTCTCAAATCACTGCCGCTTATTTGTCGTATACACATATGTGAGTTATGTTAATGAGATACTGGGAGTGTGTGTCTGTGTGTTTGCGTAAGGGGTATGTAGGTCACGTTTCCCTGTTGTACCCCCCACCTCTCCTCAACCTCAGCTGGGGTTGTTGTGATCTGGATTGCCCTCACCAGACATACACGAATGATACTTATTGGACAGCTAGCACACTCTTTAGAATGCAGAAGTACGTACACATGCAAATAAGCACACATTTGCATGCATACATGCACACACGTAAACTATCTCTGGTGTCATTTATCAAAATCTTTATATAGCACATATATACACACATGCTGCAATATGGTACTCCCAGTTCACAATATGCTAGTGTTCTTGTGTAGCTCTTTTCAGGGTTGTTATAGTTAACTAAAAAAAAATATTGAAAAGTAGTTATAAAAAAAATTCAGCTAGCTGCCAAGGTAACATTTCTCTCTTTTTTTTTTTTTAAATGTTGAAAACTAATAAAAACTATAGGCATATTAAAAAAAGCATAAATAAATAAATAACAAAAGCACAATAATTTTAATAAAAGTTTGACTAAAATGAAAATAGAAAATCTAAAAATAATAATTAAAATCTAAAAAATAATAAAACCTATAATAATATCTCAAGGATATTAAAATACCACTGGCTCACTTAAACTCCTTAAATCTGACTGAAGCAGCATTTTAAAGGGATTGTTCAGATAAAAAAAAAAAAAGAAATGTTGTGATCATATCCCTCGTGTTGTTCCAAACTAGTCTGACTGTCATTCTTTTGTGAATCACAATAGAGGATAATTTGAAGGGTGTTTGTACCATTTTTGTTCATATAGTGAAAGTCAATGGGCTCCAAAACATCAGTAACAGCAGCAAAACTTAGAATCCTAAAAATATTGTTAGTGATCCATAAAATAAATAAATTCATATCTGTTTGGAATGGATTGAATGTGAGTAACTGATACTCAGAGATTTATTTTTAGTTAAACAGAGTATTTAATTGTGCTGCTGCCTACTATGATATCTTATTTTGGCCACATGGCATATATCCACATTATGAATTTAGTCCCATAATGCATTGCAATGAGCTCAGCGAAAAAATAAATATAAGATAGCATTTTATGTGTAGTGCTCCAAATAATTCACTTATGAGGCTCTAAGATGGTCAGTATGCTGCATTAGAAGCCACCTAATAGGCAGTACGCAGTGAGGCAGCTCAGTATAGGTTTTGAATCTACTGTCTCTGTCATCTATCACAATACATATACTGTATGCTACAGTACTGCATCCCTAGTTCACAATGTATTAGCTTTTTTGTCTAGCTCACTTAATCTCTCTTTCTCCCCTTTTCTTTCTCAAGCACACACACACATTCACACGCAAACATTCATCCCCCCTCCTACTCCTCCAACACCCACAACACGCAACCGAGAGCAAGGAAGATTTCTCGCTGGCACTAATAATGAGATCCTTTTCTCGAAGGCTACCCCTACCAATCCAATTCAATATGGAAACCACAAACATATTATGCACAACAGTCGTGACGAGAATCTGGCTACAGTGCCCACACTGCGGATGTCAAAATGAGGCACATTTCACAGAGCACTGAAACCACTTTGTGCAGCTTAGCATTATATCTTCAGGGTACATTTAGTTTTAATTCTTAATTTTCTTCATTACAGTGCTTCCAAGGCAGTGTATTGATAATTCTCAAACTTTCTGGTCGGGGGTTATTCTAAATCTTTAACCTTAAGTGAACTTATATGAATACCTCTTCCTGAACTGCGTTAACATTACACACTCATAATTTCAGCGTTAAAGGGATAGTTCATATTATTTTAGGTTCCATAGAAGAAAGAAAGTAATGTAGATTTGGAAGGTGAGTAAATGATGACAGGATTTTCATTTTTGGGTGAACTGTCCCTTTAAGTGTACTTAAAGTGTACTGAAGTTTGGGGTTTTGGAAACTATAATTTGTAAGAAATGTAAGATTACATATTAAAAATGTCATTAACTTACACTGATAGCATTCTGCGTCAGTGATGTCATCATAATATTTGCACAATTCATTGTGATTTGTCTTCTTTTATTTGTATAGCTTTTTTTACAATACACTTTTTTTTCAGAACAGCTTTACAAAAAGCATGATGTTAATGTTTATCCTAATATCTTTATGCCTTACACTTTAAAAAAAGATTTTTAGTTGTAAATAAAACAGATTATTGGAGTACGTTTATGAGAAAATACTATTTCAGTCTTTCTGCTTCAAAATTTCATGTTTAATTTAATGTTACATGCTGACACTTTGTAATTGTTTGTGAAATTTACTAGCAATTTATGAGAGAAAATTGTTTGTTCACCAAATTTTTTTTCAGTGCTTGTATACACATTTTGCAGATTAGAGCGGCATACTTGTATTTGCATACTAAATTTTGATTGTTTCTATTTGAAGATACCTTTAAGTTCCATTCACACCGCTGGTTAGGGTTAGGGATATTATTAATTGTCATACATGCAACTCATTATCTCAGATAATTTCCCACACATATCATATTGTCTCTGTACATAGTTGGACTTGTAACACATGCTATGTCCTTCAAGCCATACCATTCTAGTTTAATCATTATCATACGTTGTGGAGATTTAGGAAGGAATGTTCTTAATGATAATTGGAATGGAAACTAGCATTTGTGTCAGATTCATCACTTATTTTACACATCAGGAAGACCGTTAGACTGAGCAAAATAATATTTACATAAAGCACTCTGAGCTCAACCGCATCTCTGGAGCTGTAGCATTTAGCTCAGTGAACACTTACAGGATTCAGTTGCTGATTACATTGTGAAGTATGTGGCCTGCCCACCTCACTTCCATGTATCTTGTGGCAGGGATGTTTACACGGGAAATCATGTTCCTGTTTATTGACTGCAACAGTGCATTACAGCAGACTCATAAGCAAATGACGTATTCCCAAAAATGGTGTTAACATCGATCATTAGATTCATA
The DNA here is from genome assembly GCA_027422415.1 of Schizothorax lantsangensis. NCBI lineage: Eukaryota > Metazoa > Chordata > Actinopteri > Cypriniformes > Cyprinidae > Schizothorax > Schizothorax lantsangensis. The sequence goes on along the minus strand of CM049845.1, from coordinate 28,949,162 downwards.
TTGAGTCATTTTTCACTTTAATAGAGAGACAATATGTCTGTGCTGGAGGGAGAATTGTGTGGATTGGGTGATGAGACAGAAATCAGGTCTGCGTGTTTGTGTGGTATTATCTTCTTTACTTATGAGCATGAACAAATCCCTATGAAGGCTTATAATAACACCTGGAGAATTATCCATTAGCATTCCTATTAATCTCTATGGTAGTTGCTCACTGGTGCATCACAATCTTTGCTGGGCATTTAGTTCTGGACTCATTACTAAGCCAGTCATCTGAACCATAAATGCCATGTGACTAATTACTCTGGAGCTTTTGATTGGCGGAAGGTGCCATGAGAATGCACAGTCCAAGCCTCTCATCATGACCTGTGATGACTTATACAGTATCGTTTAAAAGTTTGGGGTCTGTTTTTTTATTTATTTTTATATATAATTAATACTTTTATTCAGCACATTGGCATTAAATTTATCAAAAGTGACATTCATAATGTTACAAATATTTCAGTCAAATAAATGCTGTTAAATTAACTTTCTGTTCATTAGAGAACCATGAATCTGTTTAAATATTAATCCACACAACTGTTTTCAACACTGATAATAAGAGTTGTTACTTGAGCAGCAAATCAGCATATTAGAATGATTTCTGAAGGATCACTGAAGACTGGAGTAATGATGCTGAAAATTCAGCTTTTCCCTCACAGGAATACATTTCATTTTAAAATATATTAAACTAAAACATGGTTATTTTACATTGTAATAATGTTTCACAATATTCCTGTTTTTACCGTGTTTTTAATCAAATAAATGCAGCCTTGGTGAGCATAAGTGATTTCTTTCAAAAACTTTTTTAGTGTGCTAGTGTGTTCCTTAAATAACATACAAATACATGTATTTGTGATAAACAAAACATTTAGTCAGAATAGGCTTCGTGGCTTCGTCTGAAAGGCCATCAATGGATAAGACACATTTTCCCAGCAGAATGGTGTAGTTCCAGCATATACCAGCAGGTGCTTACCTATCCATGCTAACCAGCCAAATACAACCCCCTTGGTACATACATACAAGGAATACTAGTGTATAAGATAAGCCACACAGAGTAGTATCAGGCATTTTTAACTCTCATTCCCAGTGACTTTGCCACGGTTTAACATACTGAAATACTGAGCTTCTGAGGTTTGGTGTATTTCCATGCAATGATGCCATTCACCACACTTGTTCACAGCGCAGCGTTTTTCCACAGACACTTCTGCACGATCTGCCTTTACTCCCCAGGCAATTCATAAGCAGAAGCACTTTCTCAGTGGTCAACAGTGAATGTGGCGTAAAAAATGCAACTGCACCCCCTGATTGCCATTTAACTAGGTGTGTCTGTTTATATTCTCATTACATTGCATGATTAGGAACATAACTCCATTTTACATGCTATTTCAGGCTGAAATACTCATCCTCATATACTCATTCGAGCTTTTTTAATCTAAAACATTCAAGGATAGATGAAGAAAACATTTTGCTTGAATTTTGAAATGTTGGATGTTTTGGGCTGGTTGTTGTGGCAGTGCTGCAGAGGTGGAGAACGCAGGTATTTGCTATTCTCAGAGTGTCTCACCAAGTCGCTCTCTCCATCTCCCTCGCCCTCCATCTTTTGCGTTCTCTCTATCTTCACCTTACCCCCCATCTCTCTCTCTCTGTATATCTTTTCCTTTCTCTTTCTTTCTCCCTTGCCCTCTTTCTCTCTCTCGCTCTCTTTTTGGGAGACGCCTGTGGAATATAGTCATCAACATGATTTTTTTTCCACTCTTTGGAAGAGGCAAACCCTAACAAACATGTAGTCAGCTGTGCTGTGGCTCTGCCTTTCCCACAATAAAAAACAGCATGAAAACATCACCTCGGCTTCGGCATCCCGCTCTTAACTCTTAAAAAGACACTTAACAATCAGTCGCGACTCTACTTATGTTCAGTTGAAGCGAGTGACTCATTTGTAACAGGTAAGGTGTACATTATCCAACATGTTGTCTGGCTTACATGTATTGGTATTTACAAGATGCTGCAGGAGCTATTGCCATAAACATGACTCAGCCATGCCTCATGAACCACAGGAGGAGGCCGGAGAGTGTGGAGGAACATTCTGGGTAAACACCACTTGTGTAATGGAGACGATGTGGTTAGCTATCCTACACAGGCCTCCACTGGTGTCCTTGTTGACCTATGATCATAATGCGCCCTATACATGCTGTAAATCAATGCATTTCAAAACAAACATCACTTTTTAAAGATTGCTCTGTTCTGAATAAACGTATAGCACTTGGAATAAATGCATAAATAAAAATGAATTTGTGTGTGGAGGAGAAAATGTTTGATTTAAATTCATTAATTTTGCCAGTAAAATAATACGAATATGAAGCCTATGCTTCATTAATTTAAGTAATTTGTTTAATTTTTTTTATCCTGACAGAGAATCAGCATAATATTTTGACTCATACTTAAATGGGTAAAATTGATTAAAAAAAATGAATCAAATGGTGGTGTAAAGCCTGGGAATGAGCTCTGTCTAGTAATGTTTAACAATCTAAACAAAAGTGATCAGTTATTATTACCAGAGTGTTTAAATATCCAGTGCATTTGCTTGATGAGCACATTTTTTCCTGTGTTAATGTATTTCCTATGGAAACAGGAAGTTTGGGTGGGACGTATTAAAGCTGCAATGAAACAGAAGTAGCGACAGATCTCTTCTTCCATATTGTGACACACATCTGAGTGTAACTGTAGGCTGGGGACTTCAATCCATTGATTGTTGATTGGATTTAGGCACTGTACTCAAAAATGAATGTGAGATTAGCTGTCTCGTTTCAAAAGCTGCGCCATCTGAAGGTCACAAGGATTATAAAAGTAACAATTACAGAAACACTTTCAAGAAATGATGCAGCCTCAATGACACATGCGGCCGACAAATGTGACCTCCGGAGGGCGCAGCCTTTGAAATGAGACACAGCAGTCAATTGTGAATGTGGGATTCAAGCTAAATGATTGGAGAAGTCTGGCATATGTCACCAGAGAGATGTTCCCTTTTTATTTAAAGAACCGATAGACTTTAGTTACATCACAGCCAAGAACTACGATTTGTGACTTTCAAGACAGCTGCAGAGAGTTTTGGGGTGCGGGAAATTTTAATTTTTAGAAATCATTTAATCAGACATAAATCAGTAGTACAAGAAATAAAAATTAAAAAATTTGCTAAAAATTAAGCTAACAGACAGACTAACAAATTATATTTCGTGGTCTTTAAAAGCGAATTTTAGAGAAACAACAAAAAAGATAAATAAAATAAAAAATAAAGGGGTCATAACCTTGCTTCTTCAAACATTACAAATAAATATAATTGAAAAACAAAGCATATGCACATTAGTTTGAAGCCCAACATGAGATGGTACTCATAGAGGGTACTCTGTAGCCTTGGTCTGGCCTCTTCTTTTGATAAACAAATATATTTATTGCTGAAACATTTTATAAAAAAAAAAAAATTCTACTGAGAATCTAAATATTAATATCCAGAAACAGTAATTTTCAGTTAAGTTTGTCACTTGATTTACACAGGTCTAGACAGTACAACAATCCAACGAATAGAGCGTGCCTTCTCCTTTAAGGAGCCCCTCCTTTTCTCCACAGCAGGGGGAGGGTGAGCATAATCCTGGAACAACGATTGAAAAAAAAAATTCACCAGTAGACTGTTTCAAGTTCCCCCAGCAGAAACTGTGCCTGATTTGTGGCCAATGCTGGAGATGTACGAAAAGGGAGGAAAACACTAAGCGGGTAGCTATGGAGATAGACCGTTTTCCTGGCCGCTTCCTTTGACAGGTGTTGAGTAGGTTAAAAGTCTTCAAACAGAGTCCACCATGTACGCCAAAGGGAAAGGAGCTGTCGTTCCATCCGATAGTCAAGCCAGAGAGAAGTAAGTGAATTTGTGCATTGTCACATATAACGTTAGAGCAAAAACCTGCACGTTCTCTGATGCCTGCGCTGCATCGCGCGAGACGGCTATCGGCGACCCTAACACTTTACTAAGTAGTTTCTTTGCAGATTCTGTGCGGTGTTCATCTAGCTGTGTTGCACAGCTGTTTTGATGTGTTTTCCCTTATGCATGCTGCTTGTGCTTGCTTTGGAGCAACTTTATCGTGCATTCGTGTAGTAGATGTTACATGAAGGATTGTACCGTGCAGATGCAGATGGAGAGTTTGTGGAAGGCTTGGATCAATGCATCATGTAGATGCTCAGATGCTTCTTGTGCATGAGACATACAGGAGTCCCGAGATCTCCTCGTTGAATCATGTTAGAGAAGCTGTACAAACTAATGTAATGAAATAGTTTGATTTGAGGAGTGAGTTTGTGACAGTAGAAGATTTACTTGGTTTAAAACCCCAGACTTGCTCATTAATGTTGTTATAAATTCTCAGTTTCTTACCTTTTGTGTTTGACTTTTTTAGGTTTGTTGTTATAAATACATAAGCAGGGGTTTGTATTTTGTGCAAAAACAGGAGGAGTTGCAAGACATTCAAGTTCTGATGCTTTAGCATAGTATGTGGGCAGTGTAGTTTAAACAAGGTTCCCATAAGCACTGAAAACCTGGAAATATCAGGTGACTTTAAAAGTATGATTTCCACATGAAGCCATAGAGATTTCAATTGGAATGTTTAAGCTCTGCCATGTTTAAACAACCAGATATTGGTCTTTGTGGAGTAAAATAAGTTTAACTAATAAGTTTAATTGTTTACATTAGTCGTTCCAAAGCTTATTACCTGTAAATGGAAATTTATTACTGAAATATCTATGATATATTTTTTTAAAGCCTTATGTGGTGATTATGAATAACTGGAAAAGTCATGAGTAAAAAAAAAAAGCAGAAACCCTTTAAATGAAATGTGTATCTTGAGTATATCTAATCCCAAATTACAGCATATCCTTGTGACCGTAAAACTTTTAGTGGTTTGTAAGGTTGTCTAAAATGTTCTTATTCAGTAATGGCTGATAAGTGTCCATATGGCTAATTTAAGACAGTTTTTCTCATAATATGTTTACTTTTTAAAATATTTGCTTGGGTTTGATAGACTGCACCTGTGATCAGCTTCAGTCGTTCTGTTGAAACATCTGAATTCAGGTTGTGCTGATAGTGACCACTCAAAATGATGAGGATCAGAGTTATATAACACATTTTAAGGAGCTTAAATGGACAGTACGAGATGCTTAGTTTAAGATAATGAACTGAGATCTCATCCACAGTTTTATACTAGTCATTCATATTTGTATTATACTGAATGTTCAAGGCCTTTTGCATGTCCAGAAATGGCTTGAATGAATGATGCACCTTAGTGAACAGAATTCTAGCTGAGCTCACATTTATGTTCAGTTTGTATTCTCAGTAGTGAGGAGTTTCTACACCTGGTATGAACTTTAAATTAGGCCTACAACTTGTGGCAGAGCATTAAAACACTTTAAAATCCAATTTATGAAAAACGGATCCAAAGGAAGCACACCGTCTCTAGCCAAAGGAGCAGATGGATTCTCAGTTTGGCAGCGTTGATGCGAGGATGCAGCGCTTTGGTTTTTGTCAGAGAACTTTTTAGGAACTTGTAATTTTCACCCTTTTCCCTTGTCGTGCGCCTGTGCTGGGTGAATAATTGATAGGAGAGTTGAAAACATTTTCAAACGGTGCCTTTGTAGGACGGTTATGTGTGATTCATTCATGTTTAAAGATGGTTTTATCAGAGAGCCTCGGGCGAGATGTCAGGTGTGCTCAAGGCATACATTTGGCAGATTTCTTTGATGTGAGGACTCCGTGTGGGCTCTGTTGTGATGAGAGTGGAACAGGGGGACCCGTTTATCTCTGGTGATACATTTTAGAGATTTTCCTTTGGAGCTGTCATAAACTGTCATCTGATTTGTCCTCACCTTGGTTCATTTGTAATGAAAAATGTCACATCCCTGAGCGAACTCTTCTAAAGGGAGGATTCATTCAAAGCGTACTTATTTACCCTCATGTTATTTTAAACCGTTATGCTGTTAATATTTACGTGGAACACACAGTGGGACATTTGAAATAATTTCCAATTCCTGTTTTCCATATAGTCAGTGGCATAGTGACTAGTCTGTCAAGCTTAATAAAGGTTGTAAATGCACCATAAAAGTAGTGCATATGTCTAGTCCAGGATTATTATTTTTTAAATATATATATATATATTTTTTATTTTTTTTTTTTTTTTTTTTTTTAACTAAATTTTTCATTTTTTTTTTTTGTTCAAAACATGTCAGAGTTTGTGGTTGGTAAGATTGTTTTAATGTTTTTGAAAAAAGTCTTCAAGATCAACATATTGTTGATCAAAAATACAGTAAAAATAGTAATATTGTGAAATGTTATTGCAATTTAAAATAACTTTACTATTTTAACATATTTTAAAATGTAATTTATCCTTTGATAGATTATTATCAATGTTATCAAGTTGTGCTACTTAATATTTTTGTGGAAACAATGATACATTTTTTTTTTTTTGGTAAAAAGAAAGTTGTTTTTTTTTAAATAGAAATCTTTTGTATCTTTTATATAACATTTATAAAAGTCTTTACTGTCACTGATTGATATTTTATCAATTTAATGTATCCTTGGACTCCTTGCTGAATAAAAAAATCATCTCAGTAAGATTTACTTTTGAAAGCTAGTAAACAATTTATCAAAAACTAAAACAAATTTTATTTTTATGTTTAGTTAATGGAAAAGTTTTAATTTAGTTCATTTAGTTTCATTTAGTTTAATCCTTTTTATAGGCAATATTATTGAAAAGTTGGTTTTAATCAACTGAACAACTACTTAAACTCAAATGGATACCTGGACAATTTTCAATCTGGTTTCTGACCGCATCACAGCACAGAGACAGCGCTCATAAAGATAATAAATGATATTCGCTTTAATTCTGATTCTGGCAAAATATCAGTGCTGGTACTACTCGATCTCAGTGCTGCGTTTGACACTGTCGATCATAACATAATTCTAGAGAGACTGGAATACTGGGTTGGGCTTTCTGGGATGGTACTCAAATGGTTCAGGTCATACTTAGAATGAAGAGGTTATTATGTGAGTATAGGAGAGCATAAGTCTAAGTGGACGTCCATGACATGCGGAGTCCCACAAGGCTCAATTCTTGCACCGCTCTTGTTTAGCCTGTATATGCTCCCACTTAGTCAAATAATGAGAAAGAACCAAATTGCCTATCGCAGCTATGCAGATGACAACCCAGATTTACCTAGCCTTATCTCCAAATGACAACAGCCCCTTTTACCCCCTTTCCACCAGCAGGAACCAGGTGCTAGTTCAGAGTCAGTGCTATTGCCGGTTCTTAGTTGGTTCGACTGGCGAGCCCTTTAAGAACCGGTTGCTTTTCCACAGACTAGAGAGCCAATACAGAGCCAGGTCTTACGTCACTGAATACGTTTCATGTTTCATTTCACTAGCGCGGCAGCGCCAAACACAACAGACTTGTTCGAAACACATCAGTGCCACGCAGACCGATCGATCGGCACACAACACACCAAAGCACAGCAAGAGCGATCCAAAAGCATAAAGAGCCGTCTGCTTTCCAGTCGCTCCCGCAGCACCCCGATGCCTCGCACCGACCGGTCCGCGCAGTGCCGATCCATCCCGAACAAGCCTAAACAAACTATCAACAATGGCGGACGTTGCGTTGCTATTGATGTTCATGGCTTTGCGAACCTACATCGGCATCCAAACACGGCGAATCCAACATGTTCGTGTTTAGCTGCTATTTCAAATATGGCGGTCCAAAGTTTCTATTCGTCTTGTTGGTCACAGTAACCCCGCCTCCAGCCCCTGACGCAAGAGGTTCTTCCTTCTAGCCCAGCAATGTTTTGGTGCTACTTATGAACCGCTTTTCCTGGTTCGGAGCTGGTGCTTTCGGTGTCGAAAAACAAAGAACCAGTTTGAAACTAGGCTCTGGTTCTGAACCAGCACTGGAACTGCCTTGGTGGAAAAGGGGTAATTGACTCCCTCTGCCAATGCATTGATGAAATTAACAGTTGGATGTGCCAGAACTTTCTTCAGTTAAACAAGGAGAAAACTGAAGTCATTGCATTTAGAAACAAAGATGAAGATCTCAAGGTGAATGCATACCTTGACCATAGGGGTCAAACCAACTAATAATCAAGTCAAGAATCTTGGTGTGATTCTGGAGACAGACCTTAGTTTCAGTAGTCATGTCAAAGCAGTAACTAAATCAGCATACTATCATCTCAAAAATATCGCAAGAATTAGGTGTTTTGTTTCCAGTCAAGACTTGGAGAAACTTGTTCATGCCTTTATCACAAGAAGGGTGGACTATTGTAATGGTCTCCTCACCGGCCTTCCCAAAAAAGACCATTAGACGGCTGCAGCTCATCCAGAACGCTGCTGCCAGGATTCTGACTAGAACCAGAAAATCTAAGCATATCACACCAGTCCTCAGGTCCTTACACTGGCTTCCAGACTGATTTTAAAGTACTTTTACTCGTTTATAAATCACTCAATGGCCTAGGACCAAAATACATTGTAGATATGCTCACTGAATATAAACCTAACAGACCACTCAGATCATTAGGCTCGAGTCAGTTAGAAATACCAAGGGATCACACAAAACAAGGGGAGTCCGCTTTTAGCTATTATGGCGCCTCCAGTTGGAATCAGCTTCCAGAAGAGATCAGATGTGCTAAAACATTAGCCACATTTAAATCCACACTCAAAACTCATCTGTTTAGCTGTGCATTTATTGAATGAGCACTGTGCTACGTCTGAACTGATTGCACTGTATTTTATGTATAATCATCTTCTAGTTTTAACTGTTTTAAATTAATTTTAAACCAATTTTTATTTAAATTCCTTGTTTTATTGTCGTGATAATTTTTTTTATTATTTTACTTCCTTTTATGTAAAGCACTTTGAATTACCATTGTGTATGAAATGTGCTATATAAATAAACTTGCCTTGCCTAGTTTTTATTTGCAGTTATAACAGTGTTTCTGAAGCCATGTGATAACTTTTTGTGAGTAATTTTTCAAATCAAATAATTCATGAAATTATGCATCTCATATATGCCACAGTTCTCACATCATGATGTCAGATGACAAGACATGAAACCGCTGCCACTTGTTGTTTTTGACATCCAGCCTGCGGTGTATTTTATTTGAGATAAACTTTACATTTTTGTCTGAACTATTCTTTTAATGGCCCTTTTCCTTCTCTGAGAGTAAGGGGAAAAATAGCTATGACAAAAGTGTTTCGCACCTGGCATTATATTGTAGGCCAAGCAATCTGACCTGTGTTTAATGTTCCCCGTGTGCGTGAGACTCCCCACAGTGTTACAAGGAGTCATGGTGAGGCTATTTTGCAGTAAGACCTTATGTTCCAGCAGTACCGTAACATCAGCTCTTTTTACCTCACTCACCTCAAAACAAACCCACCTATGCTGAACTACTCCAACATCACTGGACTTAGCTCTTCTGAACGCCTCCGATTGGCAGGGCTTTCTCCCACTGGGACACTGTAGATCTGGAAAAAACTGAGGGGGAAGGGGCTGAGAGGCTCGTGGATCGTCCCCCTGGGCATTCCCTCCAGCAGACCTCTTTTCGGGGCTTTTGAACAGGGAGGCTGAGCTTTAAGACGTCATGCCGCAGGCTCCTGAGGCCCCAGCCAGCGACACGGTCTCCACCACCCCCTCCCCGTCTCCATAATATGGCTCTTTATATGTCCTGTGCTCCTCTGGAGAGAGCGCACCATTTAGATTTTGCTGATCAGGTTTGCATACATTAACACCTGCTCTCAGTCATTTAAATATGAGAGAGCCTGGCATATAAAGACAGATGGATTTGAATGGTGTTTAAAAATAAAATAGAATGTAGCCTATTGCTTTTCTTAGCAGTACCTGATAGGGCAAGTATCACTATTACTATTGCTTGTACATTTTCCATTCAGCATGTAGCCTAATTTCGCACACTGTTTGTACTACAAACATGAATAATATGTGAAATTATCCCAATATTTTCATGCTTATGTGTTGAGGTTGTTGTTAGTTCTGTACTTGTTGTTATCCAGCTGAAATTGCTGTGATTAACTTGTCTAATGAACTTGATCTAATTTATTTTGGCCGTATCCCAGCATTGCTTGTAGTGTCTGCTCTCACAGCCAGGCCAGACGCTTCTTCTTGCCCGCACCTCAGGGTCTTGTCCCATCAGCTGTAGTTCCCTGTTCCCATCCCTCTGTGATGTCTTTAAGTGTTTGGGCTTCCAAACGGGACTTTCAGAATCCAGAGGTCCTGTTCTTGGCTCTTGCACTCAATGTTCCTGACAACTCTACACAAGGTGCTCCTTGAAGGTGCAATTGAATGAACTGTGTTCAATAATGCATCAGGGCCAGGTGCCGGTACCCTGTACCAAAGCGCACAATACCCCCCTCCACCCAGATCACATGGGCCTCCCTGCCATGAAATTTTTATCAGCCCACTCCTGGGAATCCACAGTTTGATCCAGATCGTCTCGCGCTTCCCTCATATTTAAGCAGATGGCAGCTGCTAGATGTTTTCTTCACGCCCAGAGGTCGAACTCCATTGGCGTTCCTAAACCCTTGTTTATGGTGAGACAGGTAGTGAGATAAGTGACTAGCGAATTGCAAAGTGGAACAGTTGTCTTGACTAAATTGGTCATGAGTAAGTTAATCTGTAACTGTGGTATTTACTTCTTAGGAACACAAAATAATTTCAGTGTTTTGCCCCAAATGACAAGTCTCTTGTAGTTTATTATGTGTGCTTCTACAGATAAAATGCCATGGTAGAATGTATCCAATATGTTTTTGTTTATTCTTACAGAGGGTATAGGAGCTATGGACTTTAGAGTTTGTTAATAATATGAATTAATGTGTTGATATAAAAATGGCTGTGAGGTACAGATGTACTGTATGTTCAGTTACTCATGCTGTTGTGTACATTGTTTATATTGCAAATACCTTTTTCAGAAAATTTCTAGGAGAAAAATGTCTGTGACTATTGAACGGACTGGACTGTACATCTGAACGGACTATACCCTAACAGCCTCGTTTTCATTCATGTAAAATGAAGTATGGCATTTTTCCTGACTAAGCTCTTTAACAGAGCTTGAATGAGTGTCATGAGTGCCGTTCAAACGCAAGGCTTTGAAATGTATAGTGATATTCACTGAAATGGCTTTAGCTAAATAATGATTATGCCACAATTCCGAAAACTAACAAATTAGGGCCAATTTCTTCTTTGAAGCGGTTTAATACTTTCTCCCTCTAGTTTCTGTAACAAAACCTAGACTTTCTGACCTGTTATTCTGTATGTACATGTTCTGTCATTCTTTTGTTACCTTGTAGGGCTATATATATTTTTAAGGGAATTTAGTTAGACTCAGTCTTAAAGGGATAGTTCACCTAAAAATAAAAATTCTGTCATTGTTTACTTACCCTTATGTCATTACAAAACCATTAATCCTCAAAACACAAGTTGAGGAGATAGTTTTAATGAAACCTGCAAGGTTTCTGGCCCTCCATTGAAAGTCCAGGTAACCAAAACATGGAGGAGCCAAAAAGGTCCCTGGGAATTGAACCCACGACCTTTTGCGCTGCTAATGCAATGCTCTACCACTGAGCCGCAGGAACATAAAAAAAGAATTGATAAGATCACGATTCTGCCTTTTTTGCCATATCGCCCACTTCTGCTTCTGTTTGTCATGGCTAACAGGTAAACCTAAATGCAGCTTAAGTTTAAAACCTTACAAGTAGCTACAGTGGGAAAAAAAATATTTGATCCCCTGCTGATTTTGTACATTTGCCCACTGACAAAGAAATGATCAGTCATTAATTTTAATGGTAGGTTTATTTTAACCTTATTTGAACCTTATAGGTTTATTTTAATATTTTATTTGAGAGACAGAATAACAACAAATAAAATCCAGAAAACCACATTTCAAAAAAGTTATAAATTGATTTGCATTTTAATGAGTGAAATAAGTATTTGATCCCCTATCAATCAGCAAGATTTCTGGCACCCAGGTGTCTTTTATACAGGTAAGGAGCTGAGATTAGGAGCACTCTCTTAAATGGAGTGCTCCTAATCTCAGTTTGTTACCTGTAGAAAAGACACCTGTCCACAGAAGCAATCAAGCAATCAGATTCCAAACTCTCCACCATGGCCAAGACCAAAGAGCTGTCCAAGGATGTCAGGGACAAGATTGTAGACCTACACAAGGCTGGAATGGGCTACAAGACCATCGCCAAGCAGCTTGGTGAGAAGGTGACAACAGTTGGTGTGATTATTCGCAAATGGAAGAAACACAAAATAACTGTCAATCTCCCTCGGTCTGGGGCTCCATGCAATATCTCACCTCGTGGAGTTTCAGTGTTCATGAGAACGGTAAGGAATCAGCCCAGAACTACACGGGAGGATCTTGTCAATGATCTCAAGGCAGCTGGGACCATAGTCACCAAGACAACAATTGGTAACGCACTACGCCGTGAAGGACTGAAATCCTGCACCGCCTGCAAGGTCCCCCTGCTCAAGAAAGCACATGTACAGGCCCGTCTGAAGTTTGCCAATGATTCAGAGGAGAACTGGGTGAAAGTGTTGTGGTCAGATGAGACCAAAATCGAGCTCTTTGGCATCAACTCAACTCGCCGTGTTTGGAGGAGGAGGAATGCTGCCTATGACGCCAAGAACACCATCCCCACCATCAAACATGGAGGTGGAAACATTATGCTTTGAGGGTGTTTTTCTGCTAAGGGGACAGGACAACTGCACCGCATCAAAGGGACGATGGACGGGGCCATGTACCGTCAGGGCCAGGGCATTGAAAATGGGTCGTGGATGGGTATTCCAGCACAACAATGACCCAAAACACATGGTCAAGGCAACAAAGGAGTGGCTCAAGAAGAAGCACATTAAGGTCCTGGAGTGGCCTAGCCAGTCTCTAGACCTTAATCCCATAGAAAATCTGTGGAGGAAGCTGAAGGTTTGAGTTACTCAGTCTCGAAACCTTAATGACTTGGAGAGGATCTGCAAAGAGGAGTGGGACAAAATCCCTCCTGAGATGTGTGCAAACCTGGTGGCCAACTATAAGAAACGTCTGACCTTTGTGATTGCCAACAAGGGTTTTGCCACCAAGTACTAAATAATGTTTTGCGAAGGGGTCAACTACTTTCACTCATTAAAAAGAAAAGCAATTTATAACTTTTTTTGAAATGCGTTTTTCTGGATTTTTTTGTTTGCTATTCTGTCTCTCACTGTTCACATAAACCATTAAAATTATAGACTGATAATTTCTTTGTCAGTGGGCAAACATACAAAATAAAATAAAATAATTCAAATAATCAACATCAAATATTTTTTTCCCCACTGTAGATATTGCTGACTTGCTTATTCCGTAGATCCTTTGTGGTAATAGTACCTTTAGATGGACTTTGTTTGAACCTCTCATCCACAGTTTTATGGTCGTCGTTGACTCCCCCTCCTCCACTGTCTCTCGGTGGGAGGCATTGTCATTCTGGTCACTCTCCCGCGCCAACGCGTCAGTGTTTGTGCAGTGATGGAGCGCTGGATCTCCTCCCTGTCTTTCATATCCAACTTTATCACAGTCATTGACTGGCTGATCAGAGGGAGCTCTCCTCTGCTATTTATGAGCCTGCCACCCTGGGCGCCTCCTTCCACTGACTCATTCACCTCCTCGCTGATGCCTGGGGAAGATTCCTGCTCCCACACAAATACACACTTCTGCCCACTGTATGTGCGTTGGAGAGAAGCTTCCATCAGAACAGTGTTATCTTAGTTTTATTTATGTACTGTTATAGTTTAGTTTTTATTACTATTTTGAATTTGCTTTTATTTTTGTACTTTCAGTTTTAATTTTTAGTTATTTTATTATGTGCTTTTGTCCTTTTTTATTTTTTATTACTACTTAGGTTTTTTTTTGTTTTCAGTTTTAGATTAGTTTTAATTTTTAATAGTTTCCAGTTAGTAATTATAGTGCTACAAACTGTTTCACGTAACTTTTGTTTCGTTTAAGTTTTCAGTCTAATATTATTTTTTTTTTCTTTTATTTCAGTTTTATTTCAGTTAAAATGTTTTTATTAGTTGTAGTTAACAGTAATAACCCTGCATCAAACAGATTTCAAGATTGTCAATGGTTTTTATATGGTATTTAAATGGTGGTTATTGGTTAGCACATGGTTATGCTCCAGAACATTGAGTTGTAGTGCTCATGTGGGTAACACTAGTTCGAATCTGGCACACAACATTTTCTGTTTCCCATGTTCTGTTCTCAGTTTTAGTGTATCTATTCTTAAAAGTGGAAAAGGTCGAAAAATTTTGTCATCATGTTACTCGTCCTCAAATCTGTAATAGGGTTCGACTGATATGTATTTTTCAGTGCTGATGCTGATACCGATTACTATTACATATCAAGTAGACCGATAACCAATATTTTGAACCGATATGTCTTGTGTAAAAATGAAAATTGATGTCAAAATTAAGAATAGCAAGGGCTCTGACAAAAACATTCCTTAAATGTTAATTATTTTATTGCCAAATCGGTTTTGAAAATGACCAATACGATGCTTTAAAAAAATGCTTTAGCCTATATCAGCACCAATAATTGCCCAGGCTGATAATCTGTCAACCTCTAATCTGTAAGACTTTTTTTCTTCTGTGGAACGTAAAAGAAGCTATTTTGAGGAATGTTTCAGCTGTTTTTATTCGTACACTGAAAGTCACTGAGGTCCAAAACAACACTGGACCGTATTGACTTTCATTGTATGAACAAAAAGCACCATTCCAACCAAATTTTCTAAAATATCATTGGAACATGAGGATGAGTAAATGGGTTAGGAACTATCACTTTAAGTCATCTTTCTTGTGTAATCTGTGTTTAATTTTACATTAAATGACCAAACTAGCCTATCTCTTTGTTTAGACATCAGATTTGGACGTCAACACACGTCGTCATGGAAGAGCCACTCTTGTGTATGCCATTATTGCCTTACCCATGGTGGAAATAAATGTTCTTGCCCCAAATACACTGCAGCCAGGCAAAAACCATGTTTCTACCAAATTGTGCCTGTCTCTGAATGTAATTTTGCCAGGAGAGCTTTGCAGGGCTATTTTCTCTCATGGCTGATGGAAGAGAAAAGGAAAGGATAGGAGCAGAGGAATGGTACCGTTTCAGCCCCGCGGTACACTGGGAGCTGGGTAATTGCTAGCCCAAGCGGCTAAACAACAGACATAATGGATACAGAAAATGACAAAAACGCAAGAACCTCGATGGTGCCGTCAGATTGCCGTGACAACTCCAGCTATGCATGCTTTGGCTGATCTTTCTGTTCTTTTCACGGAGCAAACGGGCTGTGGAGAGCGGACATGTGGTCGCTGCCATTGATGGGTGTTTTGTGTGTTCATGTGTACTTGTGTAATCAACAATCTCTAGTGAGTTGTCTGTAGCCACTGATTTTCTTTCTGAAACTTTTGAACAACATCCAAACTAGAGTGACGGCACCTAACTGGGAATGAAAGTCTGTATCTCTGTTCTAAAACCTCACTAGCTGTCTACATAAGCAGCTACCTTCTAAGGCAGTATTCTAATCTTATAAGTGACTGATTTTGACACTCTACATTGGCAGCAACATAAATAGCGATCTGCAGAAGGAGCATGACTTGCAGTTGATTTTCATGAAGATTGATGTTGGTGTGTTTCAAGGATAATGATGCAATATTCAAATAAACAAAAAGACATAGCGCACAGTATAAACTAGTGATTTTTTTTAAAAAAAATTTTTTTTTATTATTGAATGAAAATGTTTATTGTTTATATTAAAATGTATTCTTGTCATCTTGGAGTTATTATTTTTGCTTACTTGCAGAGAAATCTGGGATTTCCTTCTCATGCCCTGAATATAATGCCTGTTCCTCTCTTGTTCTCTTCTAGATTAGCTTTATACGTGTACGAGTACCTGTTGCATGTTGGGGCCCAGAAATCAGCACAGACCTTCCTTTCCGAGGTAAGACTCTGCTCACACACACACACACACACACACACACACACACACACACACACACACACACACACACACACACACACACACACTTTAGTCTCTTTAGTATGACTTTAGTACATATTTTTGTTAGAAAACACCTATAAATCATCATCCACCAAGTTGCCATTTTTATAAACAAGTAATATAAATATATATAATTTATTTATTTTTTTACATAATGTATATATTGAACATTTTACATAATATACTGTATAATACACAATATATATTTTGTGCAGTGTGTCAAGCATGGCAATACACAATTTTTTTCTAATGTGGTGATATGGCTTACAAAAGCATGTTTCCTATCAAGCTTGTTCTTTTCTGCCGTGCAATAAAATCTAAATTAAATCCACTTGTTTCATTTGAATGGGTCAGGATTCTGCGCTGTACTGCCACAGTAACATTGTTCTTGATTTTTCTTGTTCCACATTTAAATGAGAACCTTATAATCCATTTAATTTCGCTGTGTCAGGAAATATCTCAAAACACACCAAATATTCACTTTAATAAGAACATTGACACTTCTGTATTAGTGTAGTGATTTCTAGTTGATTTTAACTATACTGAATTGTTTGTTTTTCCCCATATTTATGCAGTCTCAGAATCTGTGGGCCAGTATGTTTGCACCAACCATGTGCAAAAATATTAATTACCCATCATTAATTTCAGTTAATAGCTGTTTATGATACACCGACCGGCAGGATTTTTTTTTTGCCATTTGTTTGTGAGCAGTTATTTCCGTCCATTGCTCTGTTACCCCAGGGTTTCCTCCCTGTTGGCTTGGCGGCATCTCTGCTAGGTTGCAGCATTGTTTCCCTGACTTTCTGCAGTACTTCTCAAAAGCACCACAAGTTGGTCAGATGTTTATCGTGCCGTTTGGCAGGCCGACAAGGTGAAATTGACTGATAATGTGTTCTTAACCTTCAGACCTGCTTCGGTAATCCACTTTCAGCTGCAGTGAACAAACCTATCCTCTCTATCCTCTTAGATTTTCTTTTTTTCTCACTACATTTTCCTGTGTAATCATCCATATATAATTGTTATAATAGGCTAATTCTTTCCTCGCACTTTCCACGGTCAGTTCAGGTCCTTCTACTCACCTATTACAAAGGAGAACGTTTCTTAAATACACTGAGATTATGGCCTTAATGAGAGTCGCCCTGGTCATTTCCACACAAGCAGAAGGGATGGAGGGTGAAAGTGAGCCCCAAAGCCTGAATGAAGTGTAGGAAAAACAGAAGCCATGATTAATTTTGAAGGTCATGGCTCTGGATCGCTAAAGCCTGCTGTAGGTCTCCACACTGGTGGATTGACCAGGAGGAAGCTGAGTAATGACTGCCAAGAATATGCGCTAACTTCAAGTCATGTCGCAGTAGTCCTATTTACCAACATTGTAACTAACAGTTGCATTGTGGATGCTGACTTCTGCAGAACACAAAAAAAGATATTTTGAAGATAATTTCAACTGTTTCTGTCCATATAATGTAAGTCAGTGGGACCCAAAACAACTCTGGACCCCATTAACTTTCACTATATGGACAAAAATAATTTTTTTTTTTTCAAAATATCTTCTTTTGTTTTCCACAGAAGAAAGTAGGGCCCTATGATTTCCGCAATGTGGAAAACGCAGACGCAATCAGAGAATTCAGTCATAAAAACGGAATTTACTGTATAACGTGGACTGTCACGGAATTTGCAAAATTTTGGATGGATACATCAAAAGTAGGTCAGTACACTTAAATCAAAATGCGATATGGACTACTGTCTGTGAATATTAAGCCAGAAATACCATTTAAATATAAATCCTGCCTGTTCTGTGTGTCTCTGTGTGAATGAATGGCGCAAACACGCACTTTCGTTAACTACACACATACTGAAGCGCGTGTGATGTTTTCAGCCTCTGCCGCCTCAATATATGAGTATATGAACGCATGAACTTAATCTCTAGAACTACTCTGAGAGTCACTTCATAAGCATTTTACCATTTCTTTTGAGTAAAACTATCATCATATATACAAACAGAAACCTAAAGGTCTTCACGGCAACGCATCAAAATAAAAGTTCAGTTTAACTTGAAGAAATCATGACAGAAATATGTCTAAATGTAATGATAGTATTACTACTACTAACAAAATTATTATTAAAACATTAATTTTAAAGGAAAATTAAAATGGAAATAAAATGGATTTCATAGGGCCCTAAGAAAGTCAGTTTGAGATTACATGAAGTTGATAACACAAACGCATGGCAACTACATTGACCATTTTTCTGTTGTATTAGTCCAAAAAATATGAAATTGCCCACTTCGTTGATTTTATGTTTATTTATTTTGATTGTATACCAAAATCACTTTAATGCACTTCACATCTGAATTATGACTTCCGAACTCATACATAGGGGCTTCCCAGAAGGACGTTCTCCTCTCTGTCTATGACATTTTAAGCTCCTGTGTCGTTGTTGTGGTGGAGAAAGCAGGATGATATATGGGATCTGGATTGGGTCAGAGAGCAGACTGCGCAACGTCTGACAGGAGAATGTTACATTATCTACAATCTCACAACCATTCTTTTTCTTTTTCTCGTTTCTTCCTGATCACTGCCTGTTGTAGATCCGATGGGAGAAGAACATTACGCTAGGAGAGCCTCCTGGATTCCTCCATTCGTGGTGGTGGTATGTCTCATGTGTTTTCTTTACATTTTATACATGCTGTCTATCTGTCTGTGTGTAAGCTAGTGCTAATAAGTGTGTATTTCAAAATGGACAAATAATTTTGTTTTATTATTGATGCTCTGACATCTTGTCTAATCCAGGTACATTTCAAGTTATTTCTCAGCTCAAATGGTGCGTGAAGTTACAAAATTTACAGCTCATCTGCACATACATCTCAATAAATTAGAATGTCGTGGAAAAGTTCATTTATTTCAGTAATTCAACTCAAATTGTGAAACTCGTGTATTAAATAAATTCAATGCACACAGACTGAAGTAGTTTAAGTCTTTGGTTCTTTTAATTGTGATGATTTAGGCTCACATTTAACAAAAATCTCAACAAATTAGAATACTTCATAAGACCAATAAAAAAAACATTTTTAGTGAATTGTTGGCCTTCTGGAAAGTATGTTCATTTACTGTATATGTACTCAATACTTGGTAGGGGCTCCTTTTGCTTTAATTACTGCCTCAGTTCGGCGTGGCATGGAGGTGATCAGTTTGTGGCACTGCTGAGGTGGTATGGAAGCCCAGGTTTCTTTGACAGTGGCCTTCAGGTCATCGGCATTGTTGGGTCTGGTGTCTCTCATCTTCCTCTTGACAATACCCGATAGATTCTCTATGGGGTTCAGGTCAGGCGAGTTTGCTGGCCAATCAAGCACAGTAACACCATGGTCATTGAACCAGCTTTTGGTACCTTTGGCAGTGTGGGCAGGTGCCAAGTCCTGCTGGAAAATGAAATCAGCGTCTCCATAAAGCTTGTCAGCAGAAGGAAGCATGAAGTGCTCTAAAATTTCCTGGTAGATGGCTGCGTTGACTGTGGACTTCAGAAAACACAGTGGACCAACACCAGCAGACGACATGGCAGCCCAAATCATCACTGACTGTGGAAACGTCACACTGGACTTCAAGCAACATGGAATCTGTGCCTCTCCACTCTTCCCCCAGACTCTGGGACCTTGTTTCCAAATGAAATGCAAAATTTACTTTCATCTGAAAAGAGGACTTTGGACCACTGAGCAACAGTCCAGTTCTTTTTCTCCACAGCCCAGGTAAGACGCTTCTGACGTTGTCTCTGGTTCAGAAGTGGCTTGGTAGCCCTTTTCCTGAAGACGTCTGAGCGTGGTGACTCTTGATGCACTGACTCCAGCTTCAGTCCACTCCTTGTGAAGCTCTCACAAGTGTTTGAATCAGCTTTGCTTGACAGTATTCTCAAGCTTGCAGTCATCCCTGTTGCTTGTGCACCTTTTCCTACCCAAATTCTTCCTTCCAGTCAACTTTGCATTTAATATGCTTTGATACAGCACTCTGTAAACAGCCACACCTTTCAGTAATGACCCTCTGTGACTTACCCTCTTTGTGGAGGGAATCAATGTTCATCTTCTGGATCATTGCCAAGTCAGCAGTCTTCTCCATTATTGTGGTTTCAAAGAACAAGAGATACCCGGAATTTATACTGTAGGGATGGTCATTAATTGAAACTCAAAGGTAAATATTCTAATATTTTGAGATACTGATTTTTAACTTTCATGAGCTGTAAGCTCTAATCATCAAAATTAAAACAAAAACTTTTGGAATGTTTTACTTTATATGCAATGAATCTAAAATATATGAAAGTTTCACTTTTTGAAATAACTTACAAGAAAAAATGAACTTTTTCACGACATTCTAATTTATTGAGATGCACCTGTACTTAATAGTGCTTACTAAGGTAAGCATCACTATTACTGTTATCCAGAGTTGGTCTGAGCGAACCTCAAATGTCTCATCATGCAGCGCTCATTATGGCTGGTTTAAGCAAAAACTCAGAGTTAGGATTTATTGCTTGTCACTGTATCGCATTGCACCTGCAGGGCTCAACAATAAGGATGGAGGATTCTGCCTGTCAACTCTTTTAGCTTGTCAGCTAGGTACAGTTATCTAGCTGGTTGTCAGATGAGATTTTGTCGAATCCACAAAAATGACTCGTGATAATCTTAGTAGTGTCATTTAGAGTGTGTTGAAAAATACAAATCAGACAGTAATGTTTTTCAATGTTAATGTCCAGAATTTTTTTTTTTTTTTACTTATTGCTGTCCTGGAGATTCCTGTCTAATTATAAGAACTGTATTTAAAAAAAAATATTGATGTGAGAAAAAAAAAAAGCTTTTATATGTATAAAAATTTATTATAATAATAAATTCTAGTTTAAAAATAATTTAAAAAATAAATATAAAAAAAAGCTCTAAAAATGATTATTAATGTAAGTTAATTTAATTTTTAAATGCGTTTTTTTGTGTTGTGGACAACAAAAATGTGGAAAGGGCAAGTTCAAATCTGAACTATGTCCCAACTGAGCAAGCAGAAAAATAATACAGGTAAATAATAACACAGTGAATAATAAAGTTAAACTGAAAATATCCTCACCGTTAACTCAAAAGTGACCATAAAGAGAGAGTATATCTACTACAAGATTGTTTGTATTCACTTTCACTCTATTGATTTATACTAATCCAGACTTAAGTTTTGCTGTGACACCAGCCTTCAAACTGTATGTTTAACCTGCTGCGGTTTGACCCGTGGCAGTGGGTGTATTATTGGGTCAGGCAGCCTTTACGGAGGGCACGTCTGCCCGGGCCTGGCTCTCCCACCCCACTCCTTCAGACAAAAGGCCCAGATGGTGGGGCAAAGACATGGCCCATCCCTTTTCTAAACCCCTTCCATCAACCTTTGTCTCTGCTGCTGTCCTTTGTTCCTGTTAAAGACCCCAAACACAGATTAACCCTTTGCATACCGTTCCCCCTTTGTGGCAAGTGTCCGAATCCCCCTCTGGCCCAATTCGGTTATATTCTCCTCCATTGGGGGTGGCCCAATGACAAACTGAGGGCCAGCGGGAGGCCAGGGGGTCAAGACGGCTCACCATTCGGTAGTAGTCATATAGGATAAAGGGGGATGAGTGCAGACTTGAGGAAAGAATTTGAGTCGTTAAACCTCACCTCTTGTGTGTTAGCGCCTTGTAACACTTTGTGGCGGCATGAATCTTCACGAATGTGTCGGGTTCTGACTCCCCAGTAATTGCTTCTCTCATATTGCTCATATTCATTCGGCAAGGATTTTCTATTTGTCATGATTCCGTTATTAGCCATAAACTGTGCGGATGTTCTAGTACCTGAGGTCAGCGGCTGCCCGAGGGTCAGGATTATCTCGTTTCTCAAATGCAAATGACACACCACTGTACTCTTAATAATACACATGCGAAAGAGCCCCTCACTGTAAAGTCCATATACGTATGGATGTGGCTGTATTACCCCTGCTTTTGTCTTGTATTGTCTTCACCATTAGTATTTGCTTAATTGCCCCCAGAGAAGAGCTTAGTGTTTAAGATGATCTATTAACATGAGAATGTAGTTCCCTCCAAATAGCATCAGAAGCACGCGTAAAACCCGACTCATTGTAATTGCATTGTTTTGTTCGCAAGGAAGTGCCGTGACGTAATACGGGCAAACCTGCAGGTGGTGTTTTGAGGTTAGACCATGTGTACGAGTCAACCGTAAATCTTTGCTACACAGTTTATTTGGTTTTAGAAGGGCCCACCCTCTTCCCTTTAGAAAAATACAGTACAGTTCAAAAGTTTGGTGTCAATAAAACCAGCAAGTATGCATGAAATTGATCAAAAGTGATAGTAAAGACATTAATAATGGTAGAAAATATTATTTTCTATTCATTAAATAATTCTGAAAAAATGTGTCATGGTTTTCACAGAATTATTAGGCAGTATATATTGATAATGATAAGAAATGTTTCTTGAGCACCAATTCAACATATTTGTGACATTGAAGACTGGAGAAATGGCTGCTGAAAATTCAGCTTTGTCATCAATTTGTCATAATTTTTTCAAAGTGCACCACCCAAGTTGTCCAAAGCATGGGTGCATTTTATAGGAAATACTTCAAAGACGATCATAAGCATATCGTTTCATGTGGCCAGGTTGCTGTGTAAAATGTGCAGAATGCTTTAGCTGTTAAAAGCGGTAAGGAGATGAATTTTTCCCAAATTAATGGTAAAACAATTTTATCTTTAAATATTATAAATACAGAGTCAAATAAACATGTACATGTTGCAGAACTCTCTTTTAGCAGCAAGTGAGGCACCCTCAAATATTTCAAAATGTGGACGTGCACATATGCATGTTTAATAATTCAGTTTTTTAGAAACTTTTTAAACTGTTTAAAGCTTTAGCATAATACATAACATACATTAACATTAATTTGTGCAGTTATTGTTACTGCTGTAAAAGTACAATAAATTACTTTGGAATCTCCTGTAGACAGTATAAAAGGCATTCCAATTTTTTTTATATTTTAGTTGGTTTCATTTTTTATTTAATTTTTGATATAAACAGTGGCTGAAATATGGTAATATGCAATTATCCTGTGCAATAGTTACAATAACTTATGCCAAGTTCACACTGCATGATTTTAGGCCGATTTTTTTCACTCGCCGACAGGTTTTGATAAATCGCCGACAAATGCCCGAAATCGGAGGCAAATTGGTGCTCGTTCACGCGAGTGACAATCGTGCAGTATGAATTATCAAAGATGCGATCTGAGGGAATCGCCGATGCGTCGCAGACGCCCGTGAAATATTTGGCATGCTAACTATCTGGAGCTGTCGGCGATTCACAATCCTGCTGTGTGAATGAGTTCTGATTGAAAAATATATTGGCGATGACCTACAGCCAATGAGAGAGCAAGATACAGGGCAGCGGGAAGTTCGGGGAGGACTTTTTTTTATTTTTTACAAAGCGATCAACGTTAGCCATTTACAAACAACGTGCCTACATTTTTGCATTAGAATATACAGAATAGGTAGGCTACATGAAGATGAAGAAGGGGCTAGGGTTTTTCCTATAAATAATATTCTTATATAAAGAATACAAAAGATTTATTGCATTTTTCTTTTTCATCACTTTGAGGGCTTTTATAGGCTATAAGAAATAAACTCATTATAAAATGCACAACACGTTGGTTTCACTTTCAAGTACAGGGCTCGCAAAATCTCAAAATCCCTGGTAGCCCTTCGGGCAGGTACTCTTCAGATTTTGGTAGCCCGAAATTAATTTAACTAGCCCAAATAAAAAAAAGACCATAAATGTCAATCAAAAACATTTTCAATACACAAATATCAACAAATATCAAGGAAAGAGTTTTATTTTACTATTTACAGGCAATGTTCCCTCTAATGTTTTATTTCTTGCTGAGCAAAACTTTTCTCTATTGGGCGGACATTTCGGGCACCTGAGCAAAAACATTCTTTATACCAGACCTGTACAGCGCACACACACACAAAAAAGTGTGAAACTTTTAACTTTAATGTGCTATTTATATTTGATTTGATCCTTGATGTAACTAAATGATGTACATTTTAGGTTACCTGAGAAAACATTTTTTACAATATAAATACACTGCCGTTCAAAAGTTTGGGATCAGTAAAGTTTTTTTAAAAGAAGTGTCTTATGCTCATCAAGGCTGTAGCCTATCCATTTGATAAAAAAAAAAATATTTTGTGAAATATTATTGCAATTTAAAATAAATGTTTTCTATTTTAATATACTTTAAAATATAATTAATTCCTGTGAAGCAAAGCTTAATTGTCAGCATCATTATTCCAGTCTTCAGTGTCACATGATCCTTCAGAAATCAGTCTAATATGCTGATTTATAATCAATGTTGGAAACGGTTGTACTGCTTAATATTGTTTGGGACCTGTGATATTTTTTTAAAAAAAAAGTTACAAAGAGTCGTTTATTCAAAATAGAGATTTTGAGTTACAATATACACTATTCAAAAGTTTGGGGTCCGAATTTTTTTTATTTATTTTTAAAGATACTTTAAAAGAGTTTAAAGAAAGTTAAAGAAACTTTATTCAGCAAGGATGTGTT
This sequence comes from Schizothorax lantsangensis, assembly GCA_027422415.1. Classification (NCBI taxonomy): domain Eukaryota; kingdom Metazoa; phylum Chordata; class Actinopteri; order Cypriniformes; family Cyprinidae; genus Schizothorax; species Schizothorax lantsangensis. The sequence goes on along the minus strand of CM049845.1, from coordinate 28,924,411 downwards.
ACATGGATAAAATTGATAGTAAAGACTTATATTGTTAGAAAAGATTTCTATTTTGAATAAATGCTATTCTTTTTAACTTTTTATTAATCAAAGAATCAAAGAAAAAATATTAAGCAGCACAACAGTTTCACTGTTGTAAATCAGCATATTAGATCAGCAACACTGATAATTCAGCATTTCAGAATGATTTCTGAAGGATCATGTGACACTGAAGACTGAGCTTTGCTTCACAGGAATAAAGTATAGGTATTAAAATAGGAAACCAATATTAGAAATTGCAATATACTGTTTTTTTCAGTATTTTTGAAATAAATACAGCCTTGATGAGAAAGAGACTCATTAAAAAAACAAGGTCAATTATTTATTAGGTTTATAATATAGGCCTAACATAATATAATATATCAAAACAAACTATTTAAACTGATAGAATAGAATTGAACAGAATAGAAAACAAACTGAAGCAAAACTTGCAAAACTGAGATCTGTAAGTAAATATAAATAAAAAAAACTTGAACATGCATTCTTCTATAGCTGTCTAAACATCCCTATGAAGTAGTTTGCTCAATACACCTGTGTGTGACTGTAAATGTATCTGAGTTTTGTTACCGTTCTGTGCCCATCCTCCGCTGTTTCCAGCACTTAATCAAGCCACTCTTCTTTAATACATGAGGACGTTTATTTCACATGTCATGTCATTTGCGTTGGTTCCACTGATCTATATATAATGACTCTAATATAGATCAGTGGTTGGTTCTCATGTTGAGCGCACCGCAACAATTGAAGTATTCAGTTTCTACAGCGACTCATTTGGCGCACATCATTCTCTTTCTATGAAACCTGTAAACCGCATTCAGCGGTTCTAACTCTATAGCGACATCAACTCTATAGCGGTTTGCCTGAGTATTGCGATTCTTTCGCTTTTACTGGCATTCAATCAAATTACTTTCCCAACTAATTTTTGCGTGCGAGCGGCATATTATTTCTTCTGCGCGGCCGCGGTTGTAGAAGTGTGTGGCCGTGCGCACGCAGCTTAGAGGGAACATTGCGTGGGAGCCCTGTATTTAAGGTAGCCCGTCGGGCAGGGCGCTGATACATTTTGGTAGCCCGACTGGAAACACAATAGCCCCGGGACGTCGGGCTAGCGATTTTGCGAGCCCTGAAGTAGGCTACTTAGATTTGTGTATATAAAAATATAAATTGGTTAACAAGTCATCTTTGTTAATTATTGTGTGTTCGGGGAGGACTTATAGACCATTATCAGCGTGAGCTTGGTTATTACCTTATCACTTCTCGTTTGCGGACCAGACAGAGTGGCTGTATTCTTCCTATTGTTTGCGGACCAGACAGAGTTGTTGGCGATCCCTATTGTAAAGTCATGCAGTGTGTAACCTCCTGTCGCCGATCCATCGTGCAATGTGAACACAGCAGCGACTGACTGCTACCCCAGATAGTCGTGCAGTGTGACTTTGAAAATCGTGCAGTGTGAACTCGGCATTAGAACTATGGTATTTTGGTGGAATTTTTGTAAGGGTTATTTAGTGTTTATAGTTTAACATTTAAGCGTCCGTGCATTTAGAAGTTTGCCATTTTGCCATTTTTTTATAATGTAAAATTACATTAAAATGTGTAAGTCTGTGGTTACATTTTATCTGGAGTTTTAGTTGTTTCTCCCTCACTTCCTATCCCCCTCTTTCTCTCCTCCATTTTCCCCCTCTCTCTTTCCATGTCTGTTTCTAGTTTCCTCTTCCCATTAATGTTCCCTTCCCCCACATACAAAGGGTCCCTCATTTTTATCCTCTCTTTCTCTCCTTTTCCTGTGTAACTCTTTCACTTGCTGTACAAGTGTTCAGGAATGTTCTTTATCCTGGTAAATATTTGCAGGGAAAAAAAAGATTTCCCTTGCATTGGCACAAAAGCAGTCTTATCAACAGGTTTCCCAATTCAGGTCTATAACATCACCAAATAGTTGTGTCTGATATAAATATATCCTTGATAAACAATGTTTATTTTCCATTTCTTGGTGAGAGCAACAGCAGGCGCGTGTCGTGTGCTGGTGGTTAGTCTTTAGCCTTCCTGCCGCTGGCCTTTTTTTTTCCAGGAGATTTTATAGGTTATCCATTAAATCGATATCTGAAGACCTGGAGCGATCTAATTTGGGCCATTTAAACAGGTACTTAGTTTCAGTGCAGTAATTAAAATACCATTTGGACGCAAACCTTGTTCCCCCTCCAAACAGCCCTGCAGGACCCAAAGACTCTTAATTGAGGAAATCCCTGGCTTAATTGATCTGTAACCTGCTGTTTGTTCCAAGCGGGTGGAAGCGAAAGAGTCTGTGCGATTCTCAAGTTTGACTGGACTTCATTTTTACCATGCTGGCTTTACTGTGATGTAATTTTCTAAAGAGTAATCAAGCTCAGATGAAGTCAAAGCATTACTGACTGCTTTTTTGTGGTAGGATACTTATAGTATGTGTATTTCAAAAGGTTTGACTTCATATATGTTGTATTTAATGGTCACATTCTCTCCTGTTTCCTGTTGCAGTGTATTCTGGGATTTGTACTGTGCCGCTCCAGACCGCCGGGAGACCTGCGAGCACTCCAGCGAGGCCAAGGCCTTCCACGACTATGTGAGTGACATACAGACCTGACCTCGAGTCTTTTAGCTGAGCTTCAACTTCTTGTCCAATGACGATGTGTGTGTTGTGGGCGGGGCTTACCTTCTATCTGTTGTCCGAGTTTATTGATGTGAGTGTTTAGTGAACGACACAAGGCAGATTTGCTTACCAAAGTGTCACAGGATACGTTAAGTGAGCTGAATAGAGGTTTTTCGCATGAATTAGTGTGTGTTAGATGCGTTATGTGTGTACATGAGTGTTTTGTTCCAGATCATGTTTCTTCCTGGTTGTCCTTTTTAAAAATGCTCACGGTATGTAATTGTGTGGATTAGAAAGAAAAGTATGGGATGTTTATTTCCGTTTATTTTTCCGGCAGTGGCTTTCATAAAGCAGCTGCGCGGCGTCTCGTGAACACAGATTTGCGCGGGTTCTTTAATTTGCACAGACAGACATGTAATCTGATTAACGTACTGAATGCTGTGCATTCACAGATGTAATATTTCAGTAACAGTGAAAGGCATAATGAAATGTCAGTTGTTGTTGCCGGGATGCCCGCGGGCTTGAGTCAGAGTGGGAAGGATAGACGGATGGCTCAAAACAGGTTGTTTAAACGTCTGGTTATGCATATGTTTGTTAAAATGAAGGTCATATAAGGGTTGTTGACTTTGTGTTGCAGTGCGATTTTTAATTTAAGTTACGGTTGTCTTAGTCTTAAAAAAATGACATACAAAGATAAAGGAATTTATCTGGTTAAAATGCGAATTATAGCCTAGATAATATGGATAGTGCACATGAACAACAAATTCTCATGAATACAAGCTAAGACTTGTACGAGAGTGATAAAAAGAAAATGTGATTTAGTGGATAATGGGATCAGGGTTAGTTCAGAGGGCCTGACCTCTAGTCTGTCTGCTGAACTTGACTGGTGGCGTTTGTGGAGACGACAGCCCAGAATGGGCCTGCTCAGTGTCAGGAGTTAAGTCAACATCTGGAAGGAAATAGAACCAGTTTCATTCCACTAACCAACATTTCACTGACTTGCATAAAAGCCAAGCCAAATATTTGACTAAAATATCTCTAGAGGAAATGTATCCCCCCCTCTGGGATGTGATTTGCAGTATTTTACTAATAGCTAATCGCGTACGCCTCATGCATGTCGTCGCTCATTGATCTTAAATGTATTACTTGTTTAAATGACTTGGTTAAACATGATTAAATATGCACAGCCTTTTCATTAGAAGTACAAATATTCCATCTTCCCAAACCACCAGAAAATGTTCTGATCAGAATGGGGGGATTTTTTTTTTCATTCTGCATTTCCAAACTTTCCCTTAATCTGCTTAAAATAGCAGTTCACCCAAAAAGTTTAATCCTTATATCCCTGTATGCTGTTGTTTTCAGTGGAACAGTGTTATTTATATATATATATATATTTATTTACATTATATATAATATATTATTTATTAATATTTTGATATTAGCTTTTATTTTTACATTTTCAGTTTAAAAAAAAAATCTGTTGTATTTATTTTATTTTTAAGTTCAATTAATGAAAATGTAATAGTTAAATAATAGTTTTGTTTTAGTTAATGACAAAACTGCTGTGCAACAACAACAAGTATTTTTTTCTTCATATGTCTTTTTACTATAACAATTTCTTAAGTGGCTGGGCTGTCAAAAAACAACAACAACAAAATAAAAACCCCTATAATAGTTATCTGTACATATATAATAATGTAGTATATTTGTCACATTTATTCACAGATAGGTAAACATTATGACTAAAATTATTACATCAGACCTGCTCCATAGGCTTCATATTCATTCTGAGAGCTTTAAGTACAAGTTATTGATTTCAGAAAACTTGGAATATAGCGTACGAGTCAAGTACTATTTTTGGAGTTTGATGTTGCTATAAACTAGAGGTTTTCAAGTATTCCACTGGAAAAGTCTTTTGTCGGAGTGTTTGTTTGTGTGTGTTTGTGTGTGAGTCTTTGTGTGTTTGTGTGTGTGTGTGTGTGTGTGTGTGTGTGTGTGTGTGAATGCGCTCATGTGTGTTGTGGAGCTGCAGTATCATATGTGCCGGTCTTGGCAAGGTCTTTGCTGCTACTAGGGTGTCCTTGAGTTCAGTGATTTATCATGTTCTTATTCTGATCCCTTTGCCCCCTTGTTGGGTCATAGCTCTGTAGAGGCCTGTGCTGTGTGTGTGTGTGTGTGTGTGTGTGTGTGTTTGTCTTCAGGCCTGCATTGCCCACACCTTCCTGGCTGCTTCTGCGCTGAAATCAAGACAGTCAGGAATCCTCTCGGTGTAAGATAATGGAATATAACGGTCTAATCCTCTAATCCCAGGAATGGTTGAGGGCTAATCCAGGGATTTTGTGGGATTGGTGTCTTGGCAATAGGGATGGAATTTTGGGACGCAACACCTCTAAATGCCAGAGTCGTCTGTGTGCTCTTCACTTTCTGCCGGGCTTGAGTCGTAAAGCTTCGTAATGAGCATTGATTAAAAACACCGCAGACAACTCACAACAAGCTTACACCTCAGATCTGGTTGATGATCCAAGTACACTGCATGTTAGTCCTGCTTGTTAAATCAGGATGCAAAAATTTTATTTTACATAATATAATGTAGTATTATTATAAATATAATAAAAGTTATTTTTCCTGATTTTATTATTTTTTTTTAAAGGGACTAGAATAAAATAGTAAAAATAATAAAAAATATGTAAATACATTTTTGATTTACTTGATTTTAAGACAAAATGTTTAAAATCATGTAAGATTAAAACTGTTGTTAATTATTTTAGAAAGAGACTTAGGCCCCATTTACACTAGTGTGTTTTCGTTTTAAAATGCATAACTTTTGCTACGGTTACACCTATTGTTTACACTAATCTGGCGTTTTCGAGGTCTAAAATGGAGACTAAAATGAAAACGCTGCAGACCCCGTATTAGTTTGAAAACTCTGGGGTTGCGTTTTAGTGTAAAAGGACTAAAACTTAGACTTTTGAAAACGATGGCGTGGCTGCCCACATTCACACTGCGTATCCTTGACGACTGTGTAAACAATAGCATCATGCTCATTATTGTACCCATAGATATGTATGGGTAGATTCCCCATTCGACCGCTCCCAAGCATGCAGACGCGTCCGCCATCTAAATAATAGGGGATCTACCTATACATATCTATGGTTGTACCTGCATGAATGGTCATGTGACATGCGTTTTCGGCTGTGTAGTGTAAACGGAAATCGTTTCTGAAACGCAGCGGAATCGCCAGTGTAAACGTTGATCGTTTTCATTCTAAAATGCTGTTTTAAAGCGAAAACGCACTAGTGTAAACGGGGCCTTAGAAAGTGACTGCCATGTGAAATCACATGACCAGCTGTGCCTTGAAATTCAGGTGCGTCAATAAACAATCTTCAGACAAATTTACATCAAAAGTGTTTTTAGAGAATGCCAACCACAAATGCGATAACGAAGACTTGGCAAAACAAGTTTTTAGTGTGTATGTTTTTATTTGTGATGCTGAAATGTTCTGTTTCTGCTTCATCTGTCTTCATTCAGTTTCTCTCTATATTTCTTTTTCCATTTTATAATACTTAGTTTATGACCTGTTGCTAGTCCTTGTTATCTTTCATATTTTTTATTTTTTATTTAATTTTGGCAGCAACGTGGAATTTTCTTTCTTCTCAGATTAACGCTTCTTAAAGGGATAGTTCACCTTCACTTGGTCCCCATTGACTTGCATAGTGTTTTTTTCCCATACTATGTAAAGCTGTGGGGACCAGCAGCTGAAGGTGAACTATCCCTGTAACGTTTTAACAGACTTTGCTTCATACACATTGAAGTTCGAGTCCTGCTTGCAACATATCCCAATCACAATCAAGCTCAATCTCCCCAGTGCAGATATTTCTGTAAGTGTCATAGTGGTAGAGTATTAGGATTCCAATTAATCATTCTGATGGTTGGCGGCTGGTATGATTTCATCAGGAAGATTACTGTAGTAAAATATGGAAATTGCATACTATATGTAGATATTGTGTATGTGCGTCTGCCTTTCTCCTTCCCCTCCCCCTCATTCCCTCTCGTTCTCTCTAGGGAAGATTGATTGGGTAATCTTGCTGTTTCCCCCATGATGCCGTTCGCTTGCTAGCTTGGGGGAAGGAGAGGCAGTGCGGGCAGTATGACGACACACAGGAATAATGATAATGAAGGAACGCGCACACACATGCACGGTTACACCGGAGGAGAAGCGAGGCTATTTGTGAAGAGAATCCCTAGTTAAAGAAGAACATACACATCATCTAAATTATTTTCTCTCACATGTACTCTCTTATTTTTATATGGATATTGCAGGCAAAACAGAAGAGGGCTTTCTTCACTATAGGAGAATTTTGTCAGCAAACATTTTTTTTTTATTGTTTGCTTGAACATGGCGCGCTGCCGTGAGTAAAAAGTTAAAGCCACTGGCTGTTTCTGATTGCTATCCAGTGAGGCGTACAGGGCTGCACTGAGCATGCTCAGTAGTTAATATTTGATCCAGACTCTCTGGAGGAGGACTGGAGTGGAGTATCAAGAAGGTAACAGAGGGTAACAAGGACTATTTGTAAGGGTACGTATTCTTATAAGTGAAGAGATTTTCCTGTTCATAATCCATGTCCTAACTATTCACAATCCAAAATATGTTCACCCCTTCGGTTTTCTAAATCAGAACACATTTGATGTTTATTATAGAGCTTTAAGGAGCTGGATGTTGGTCCAATCAGCATTGACTGTGGGCGGAGCTAGGTGGTTTAATTGACCTTTTTTTTTGCCACAGTTGCAGCAGGGACAAAAACACAAATTAAAATGGAAGAGATGTTACGCTTGATGCTTCGTGTCAGGAATCTCTGATTCTTTTTGCATATGGTATACAGGCCCTACAGGTCAGCAGTTATTGGACGAGACGGCACATCCGCAGATTTCTTCACCGCACACACTTATGACCAGCGCTGCATTAGCTTATTACTGCTGTGTGTGTCATGTCCAAACAATGATGAGAATGACCCTCACACAGTTTACAAGTTCTGCCTCACATCCTGATGGTTGAGCCTTAAAGGTGAACCGTCCAATTTTTCGATGGTGAAATACATTTACATTTAGTCATTTAGTAGACGCTTTTATCCAATGCAACTTACAAACGAGGGCAACAAAAGCAGTCAAACCAACATTAGAGCAATAATATGTAAGTGCTGTGACAAGTCCGGATTAGCCTAACGCAGTAAACGTAGCAAGTATTTTTTTAAATATATAATAAATAAAAATAAAAAAGTATATAGAAAAAGAATAGAGAATGCTAGTGTTAGAGGGTCATTTTTAGTTTTTTAATAAATAAAAATAGATAGAATAGAAAAAGAATAGAGAACGCTATTGTTAGAAGGTACTTTGTTTTTTAATAAATAAAAAGAAAACAAGTAGATAGAATAGAAAAAAATAGAGAACACTAGTGTTAGAGGGTCCATTTTTTTGTTTTTATTTTTTAATAAAAAAAGAAAACAAATAGATAGAAAAGAAATAGAATACAGACTGCTAGTGTTAGAGGATCGAGGTTTATACGTCCTCTTATCTCTTAGCTCTTTTTTAAAAAAATAGCAGACAACTTGGATGATTTGGATCTTGCTAGTTGTTTCAGGGTGAATGTAAGTTTTAGCTTTTATTTATTTTATTCTATTTTATTTATTTATTTATTCAATTTTTGTTTTTTATTTGATTGAGTTTTCGTACAATTTCACTCTGATAGTTTTACTTAGGGGGTTTTCAGTTTTAGTTTTTCATTTTGTAATTTTAACTGGTATAATTTTTTGTTTTAAAACAAATGAACTACATTACATTGTCCCAGTGCAGTCTTGTTTTTGCATTTTATTTTAATTTTACTTTTTTGTCATTAAAATTTTTAGTTTTTAATTTTTTTCTTAGTTAAAATAAAATAAAAAATAAAATGCATTAATTTTTTATTAATAATAATAATAATACTGAATTGGTTGCAGATGGTATTTGGGGTGGGACATTCTCATTCTATAATGCATTTGATTTGACAAAAATCAGTGCAGTGCAACATGAGTCATCAACATTTTTGCTCTGTTTTCATGGAATAAATGTGTAAAGACATTAAATTTGTATATCTTTACTTTGGTCAACTTTTCGTAGTACATGGGATGTAGCTATAGAGCAGAATTGTCACAGCTGACAAAAGTTCAAACCTACAAACTTTCATTTACCATCCCAGATCTGCCACTCCAGACTTCTTTTTCCGGTCTCTTTCTCCTGGTCTTCCTCAATCACTCTGAACCCCACTGCTCCTCTACGCTCCTTCCCGTTAGCCTCTCTCGTTCTTCACACAAATGTTCTCTCTCTCCGGTAGGGTTGGCAGGCAGTGCTGGCAGGACGCTCTTGGCGTGGCGTGTGTCTGGTGCTGTTGTAGCGCGTTGGCTGGTAGCAGCTTGTGAGGGGTGGTGGCAGTACACCAGACTCAAGTACCAGCTGGGCATCCAAACCCATCCCTGAACCAAAAGAGGCTTCCTTGGATCGCTTTTCTTTTCTTTGTGTGTTTGTGTTGGTACGAGCGCCTGTACATGTACTCAGACATGTTTGCATATGCTGTGTGTTTATGTGTGTTTGGACACACGGCCTACGGCAGGCTGTTTTCTCAAGAGGGGCGCAATACTCTACATCTGTGTACAACGCAATCTATGCTTATTCAGACGGCACACGCATGTTTTACGTACCTCCTTTCATCTGAGAACCGCTGCTCCGCCTCGACTAATGGCAACAAACGAGAGTATCGACACAACAGATTACTCGCTTTCCAGTTACGCTGTTACATTATAGCTGTTGACACAAGTTGTGTTCGTTAGCTCTCAACGAGGCACTAATTAATGGGACACACAGTGAGAGGAAATGTTCATGATTGAGAGTGAGAAGCTCAAGCTGGTATGGCTGTTGTTTCTGTTTTTTTCTTTAATCCAGCCACATGATTGCAATCAAACCACCAGGATTCAAATGAATGGTCACCCGATATGTGTCAATTGCTAATGATGTTAGCAGAATGACCAGTGAGCAGTATAATGCTGATATTTTAATAATTAAATTTTTGGTGACAACAAAGATATTCATATTAATATTGCTTTAATAAAATAATAATGATAATAATAATAATAATAATAATACTAATAAAAATAAAAATGGATATATATTTAATAAAAAAAAATTGTTGCAATGTTGATATAATAATAATAATAATAATAATAATAATAATTTTAAATAGTAAAATGTAATGTTCATATTTAATTTAAGCTATTTTAAGCAAAGTTACTTCAACACTTTTTATTATTTTATATTGATATTATAAAATTATTAACAACAACAACAACAATAATAATAATAATTTAAAAATAAGTGCTTATTTAATTTAAGCAATGTTGATGTATAATAATAATAATAATACATTTTTAAAAAGTGGTTATTTAATTTTAGCAATGTTGGTATTATAATAATAATAATAAAAATAATTTAAATAGTAAAATTTATGATCTTATTTAATTTAAGCAGTTTTTGTCATTTATTATTGTTTTTAGTTTTTATATTTATTTATTATATATTTCCTATTTTATATTATTATTATAATAGTAATTATTAGGGCTGGACCAGAATATTCGATTATTCGAATATTCGTTCGGTGGGTTGGCATTCGATTTTCAAATTTGAGATTTGAATATTCTTTTTTTTCCTCTCTCCAACACCTGGCATCCCCCGCAAAATGATTCTCATTCGTGTTTGAATATGAATAGTCCATGAGTGAACGTCATGAACATCATTAGGGATGCATGGAATGTTCGGCAACCGAAATTGAATAAGCGAAAAGACCGAATAATATGTACCGAACAATGACGTGACACGATCAAATAGATTCGTGCACTAATGCAGCAAACGTGTCTGCAGAGTGAAAGTATTTAAAACTGTCAGAGAAAGACGCAAAAATCTGCTTAGCGCTGCATCTCATGTCTCCGATGAGAAGAGGAAGAGGTGGTTGATGCTGGTTATGATAGAAATCGCGAAATGGCCTCAAACGATTAGTAAATAAACTGCAGAATGTTATGTTTTCAAATACACGCACGGATTGCATGCATTCAAAAAGCGCTGCACGAGCTCACGGCGTCAGGGTTCAACGTCCAAAGTGCCAGAAAAATCTGCACTAGTCATTTGCTCAGTTACTTTTTAATTAATTTTTTAAAGGCATGTGACCATGCGATAAGTGCGACAAACATCTTCCCGAATTCATAATGAGAATAATCATTTATAAATCTGTTGTGGCTTGAGAAAAAAACAACTACTCCATCAACATTCATAAATGTTAGTATTGTAATTTTACTGTTGTTCTGTAGAATAAAATAAAAAAGTAAGACAATAATAATTGCCCTACAACAGCTCTATTAATACATGTATTATATTCACACATAGTGGTCAAATTGGGATCTGTAATATATTCTAATGTTTTAAAAGAATTATCTTCTTCTCATCAAAGCTGCATTTATTTGTACAGTAAACAATACATGCCTGATTCAAGAAAGGGGTCTCAAAAATGGCCAAAAAATATTATTATTTTAAATTTAAATATTATTATATTTATTTCGTTTTGTTCGGCTTCGGTCAAAAACTTTCATTTCTGTGCATCCCTAAACATCATGATTCAGTTCATCTGGAAGAGAAGACAAAAATGCTGAAGACCTCAGCTGTGTGGGAGACGCACACAACATGAAAACAGTGTAGGTAGACGAAGTAGGTTGCTTGAAACCTGATTGTGATTTATTTTAAAGTTTGACTTTGTAAAGAAATAGTTTGTTTATTGAAATGTGAGCTGTCTAGCCAGCCTAACGTTACCTTGTTCTATTTAGCCTATTACAGTTTGTTTTATTCTATATAAGGGAATATGTTTTATTTTATTTAAACTGTTCGTTAATTAAAATGTGTGATGCTGTTATTAAAAGTATGCTACCATGTCCTTTATTTATTACAGTTCATTGAACTTCGTTCATTTATTTTTCGTTCTTCTTTTATTTAAATAGCCTACCCTTTACGGTGTCAGTAATTACTGTGCTGCTAATTTCTGATTTGGGAGCTATTTTTATTTATTTATTTTTTTTGTTAGAAAAATGTTAGGCTACCTTATTAAAAGTATAGCTCTTAACAGACCTGTGTGTTTTGTATCACTAGTGCAGTGTCCGTTCTCGGAGCATAAAAGCCCTGCCCGCGTGAGGCACGCCGCTTCCGGCTCGCGCTGTTCTGTAGTTTATTAAAAGTGTATTAACTCTGAACGTGTCGCGTGTCCATATTGCACCAAAATGCAACACTGCACTCATTTGGGTCCGCAGCAACACACCCGCCACGCGTGAAGAGATCGATTAGATGCACGGTTCTCGGCATAATAAAAATGCAAGCAGACAGACAGACTTTTATTAGAGAGAAGAATATGTTCAGCCCCTCCCTCCGAAGCTTCCAATATTCGGTGTTGATTACTACCGAAGCTTCGAAGCTCAAAAAATGGTATTCGGACCAGCCCTATTATATAATTATAGTAATTAATAATTTTATAATTATAGTAGTTATATTATTAATAATAGTAATAATAAATCATTTTTACAAATAGTAAAAATAAATTATAAATTATAACAATTTTGATATTCATATACAATAGCAACAGCAACCACAACACCAACAATTACTATTATTTTTAAATAATAAAATGTAATGTTTTTATTTAATTTAACCAATTTTGTTGTATATATCTTTGTTATTATTATTATTATTATTATATAAATATATCTAAATTACTTACACTTATTTTTATTATTAAAAAAAATATATATATTAAATGCTTTTTTAATATAAGAATTTTCAACTTAAGTGTGAATAGGGTCCACATATCTTTCCATCTTTGCAGTGAGGTCTGGATGCTGAAATCTTGTACATTGTAAAAGGTGGCAGTTTTGCTGCAAAATGATGATGATGATCCATAGAGATCGAATGTAGAAAGCAGATTTTTTTTCTATCTGGATTTGTGTAGGGTCTCATATATTATCATCATATATCATATATAGAGTCTTGCATATATTGCAGGCAGTGACGGTAATACTGTCAGATTACCATTGTCATTCCAGCAGCATCTCATGGCTCACTGATGATTACACCTGCACCTTTACGTGTGTGTGTGTGTGTGTGTGTGTGAGAGAGAGAGAGAGAGAGAGAGAAAGAGTACATGGTCCCTTCGGTCTCGCTCTGAACCAACATTTGAACTTTTCTGTGTTGACTTTTGTTGAAAGAGAACTTCAGAAAAATAGAGCTTTATCAGTACCTGTCCAGACCAATTTAGCAGGCAGACAATGATTTAACGTTTTTTAATAAACCTGCAGAGCTGCCTCTGCTCTTCGTGACTTAAATTTCTCATTCATCAATAAAAAATCCAGACTCTAAAGGCACCATTACATCTTAAAATATTTCAAAACACTCCAAGCTCAATTTGCAATAATACTCTCGCGCCGCTTGTCGATATAGGGTTGGAATAGGGCTGAAGCGTGGCGGTGGTTTGTCACAGCTGTGGTACGGTTAGACCTCAGGCGGAGACCCGCAGTAAGTCTCTCTACACACCTCATTTACATTCTATACCACACTGAAACCCCAGCACACCGCTCGCTCTTTCCTTGACCTGCTGTCCTTCTTGCAGTGTGAGAAAAGCGAAGAGAGTGAGAGAAATGGAAAAAGAAAAAAAGGAGAAAGGGAAGGAAAGAAATGAAGGAAAAACAAAGATCTCAGATTTTTTTCTTGCTGCAAAAGCACCACTGCTTGCATAGAGTATAACCACGCACAACACGATTGAAATCTCTTCCGCAAAAGGACATTTTGCCAATCACCTGGTTTCTATTTCGGTAGTTGCGCTAGGTAGTCCTGGACCGTGTGCAATCTTATTGGTCCAAAATCCCACCCCATATAACAGACTTTCCATGTTTTTTTTTTTTGTTTTTAGAAGTTTCTTTTGCTCACAAAGGCTGCATTTATTTGTTTGAAAATACAGTAAAAACAGCAAAATTGTGAAATATTATTACAATTTAAAATAACCGTTTTCTATTCAAATATGTTTTAAAATGTAATTTATTTCTGTGATTAAAAGCTGAATTTTCAGCAGTAATTACTCCAGTCTTCAGTGTCACATGATCCTTCAGAAGTTATTCTAATACTAATACACTGATTTTGTGCTCAAGAAACGTTTCATTATTATTTTTATTTAATTTTAATTTTATTATTATTTTTTTTTTTATCCTAGAATAATATTCACTTATATTTTACTAACTTATTTTATTATCATAATTGTTTACTTGGAGAATATTTGCACAGCTTGGTTTATCACATGGCCAATCTGCTAACACATTTATGCAGATTGTGCTTCCTCTGAGTCCAGTCCATTGGAGCTCTCTGCCAATTTTAAATCGATAAAGTGAATCCGCCGTAATGTAGAGCAGTACGCCGTGGACTATTAGATGCATGTGATGCTGCGAGCTGCTCTGCTTCCACACGCTCCTGGAGGCTCAGTTGTGTGACGGTTGCACACACACTCACCGTGTTGACCCACTAATTAGTTAAATCACATGTCTAAATTCTTATGGATTTAGCATTAGCACAAATGAAGTGTTTGACTGTAATTTCATTGGTTTAGTTGTGTTAATAAAGGCCTGACAGGATCCGTCACTGTGAGATTGTGAGTCAATCAGTGGTGTGTTAATCATTTAGATATTTACAGGAGTTGAGTTGAACCAGCTTTTCTTTTGTTTTTTCTTTATTCTTCAGTTTCCTTTCTTTTTTTCCCTGTATCTTTTTTCTTTTCTTGCTTTTATTCCTGTCTTTTTTACATTTTTCTGCCTTTTTATTTCAAGTTGAGATGTGGCGCTCATGTATTTCTTTTAATTTTTCTTATTCCTTTACTCTTTTTCTTTTAGTTTCTTTTTCTTTCTTTGTATTTTTTAATTTTCTCCTTTATTCATTTCAATTTGATGTCACTCGTGTGTTTCTTTTCATTTTCTTTTTCATTTGTTTTTTTTTTTCTTCTTTTCTTGTGTCTTCCTTTACTTTGTTTTCTGTCCATTTTGTCTTCTCTTTTCATTTCTCGTTCTTTCTTTCTTTTCTTTTCCTTTTTCATTGTCTTTCTTAATTTTTCTCCTTTATTCATTTCAGTTTGACGTGTGGCACTCATGTCATGTGTTTCTTTTAATTTTTCTTTTTCATTTGTTTTTCCTTTTCTTGTTTTCTTGTTTTTCCTTTACTCTTTTTTCCATTTTTTTCCTTCTCTTTTCCTTCTGTCCTTTCTTTCTTTCAGTTAGGTTAAGGTGTGGTGGTCACGTCTTTCTTTTTTTATTTTTTCCGTTACCTTTTCTTTTCCTTTTTTTTCTTTTCTTTTCATTTTTTTAATTTCCTTCTCCTTTATATCCCCCTCCCCTTTTCCCATATTTTTTCTTTCTTTTAAATAAGTATTTTTTTTTTTTTTTTACATTTCCTCCTTTTTTCCACTTTAGATTGAGCTATGATGCTCATGTGGGTGTTACAAGTTTGAGTGCAGCTTGCAACATTTCCAGATTCTCGTTTTCTCTCTCCTTCACTGTTTGTGAATCTATTTAAAGTCATACAAAAAAACAACAACATAAAAAGCTTTTAAATCTGTTCAGGATCTAGTTCCTCATGACTTCATCAGCATTGAGACTTAGCTGGGAATAATGCAGTAATGACTAAAGGATTTTAATGTTTGTAAAAGCTGCAAGATTAACATTTTATTCAGCAAATAGATTTATTTCAAGTCATTACCGTTACGGAGGAATGCATTTCTGCTCTTCTCAATGATGTCTGTGAGCTTCTCCCCCATGAATTAATGAGGGTCTTCTTCATGGAGATGGAGAGGAAGGAATCTGCTCTTTTAGATGCGTTCTCAGCCATTCTTCAACCTCTGGAGTTGTTTTTAATATGGCCTTTTCTTGTGTTGGTATAAACAGATCTAGCGTACACAGACAGACTCAAATTGGCCGTGTCCGCATGTACAGCATGCACACGTTTGGCATGGTGTCCATGGTAACGTTAATGTGCAAAACACTGCTGTTCTTCATGCTCTAGACCGTCCTTGGCTCTGCGCCGTCCTCTGTCATCCGAGGACATTGTCGTCTGGAATTATTTTTCTCACACACAGGTCACATGATGACACGGTTATAGTGGTAATATTTTTATTCCATGTTCTATTTTTGTTACCATTGTAATTCAAGGCATGGTCATGATGGTCAACTAACTGACTAATTAAAAAAACACAAATTGAAGTCTGGCTCAACCTCTGGTTTATTATAAGAATCTCTTTTTGCACGACTGCTGGGATTGTAATGCTGATCAGTGGAGTTAAAAAGTGACCTAAAGAGGACTGAGTTGACTGACCAATCTAACCATTTGTCTTCATTGTATCGTTAATTACTCAAGGTTGCAGGTGTGTGTCAGACAGGCCACAGGATCACCGCAGGGCCAGTGTGAATGTCATGACTAACATGATGAACAGGCACTTAACCTGACACAAACATGCTTAAACACTGCTCTCAGTCAAAGCTCGTTTCATTCAGAAAGTTACAAATTGGCCTCCTGAACTTCGAACCAAAGAAGCGATTTTTAAAAATAAATGTTTTCCTATAATATTTAAATATTTTGAGGTCTCGGTTTCAGTGTGTTTTGGTAAGCTAGGGTATAATTTTTTTTTTTCTTAGCATTTGTCATATTACTGTAATTATGTGATATAGTACTTGTTGAACTATGTTTGCAAACAGTAATTGTTAAACAATGTTACTGTTGTAGTTTATTAAATCTAAAGTGTTCTCAGACACTGTTGGTATAAATGGTTATGCATATTCATCATATTGTCGTCAGACTATGATTTTTTGCAAACAGATTTTTTTTTTTGCCTGTCACTGTTGATGAAGTTTTCCCAGACAGCTTCTCTATTTGTGGCTTATATTTTTTATTCACCATATGTGACTTTTTCCATGATGGTCAACTTATTGACTATTCCAACAACCGACCAGTCATTTAGTGAGATCAACTAATAAAGATCAACAAAGAACTAATACATTTTTAATTTTTTTTTTTTCTGAATGTCTTCCTCTGTTTGTTAATTTCTTTATGTATTTCCCTACTAAATTTATTTTTGAATTTTTTTTCTTTCCTTCCGAACTTCTAAAAAATTAAATTCATCAGTTTTCATTCACGAAACAGCCGTACACATGCAGACAGATGTCTTCGGGAATTGCGTTGTAAGTCTAGTTTAAAATAGACCACAAATGTTTCTCAAGAACTCTGTGTTCTCTCAATTTGACAAACTTTAACTAACTCTAATAGTTGTTTGGACAGTAGAAAGGAGACCCACATGAAATACAGGCACGCTGGCAGTAGTTCCAAATTGTTGATGCTTCATTCTTGTCCTCTCTAAATCAGAGAGTGCAGATTAATACAAATCCATCAGTGACCAGTCGTGACACACACACACACACACGTGTTACAGTCGTACGTTTGCATGTTTGGTCTTCCCCACCAGCGAGTGTGATTTAGTGAGGGATGATCATACACACACACACACACACACACTCTTCCACCCACTAGCTGTGTGATGTGACGTGTTCTTCTCTCTTTATCTGGCAGCAGCGTGAAGCAGTCACCTCCTGGCATCTTCCGTTCGGTCCTGCTGTCATCAACACCATCAGACTGACAGCGAGAGTGTGTGTGCAAACAGCGTTATCCCGCCTCGTTCCTGTTACGATAGGAGCCCACACACTCGCACTGTTTTTTTTTCACTGCATCCCGTGCTCCCTATCCAGCTTTTTCTCTTATACACACACACACACACACACACAATCTCTTGCGCCTTTTTTATCTTTTCCTCATATATATTTATGTTGGAGTGTCTGGAACACGTGCGGTTTGTTTATAACGGAAATCTCACTCCCCCTTTCCCCCATCGACTTATGCTGTGTTTTTTCCCCTATCTTTTCCATGCACACACACACACACACACACACACACACACACACACGGATCTGAGGACGAGGGGGTGAAAACCAAGCGGATTACAAAGCCAGTTTAATCTGGCTAAGGCACAGAGGGAATTTTCTCTCCCTTTTGCTGTCCCCCCCTCCATCGCTCTCTCCCTCTTTCTCCTCTGATGGTGACAGAGAAGGTGACTGAGGAGCAGAGGCTCTGATTGGTTCAATTACGGCACAGATGAGCCGGCCAGACGCAGGCAAAAGTCATCCGTTATCTCGCACAAGACCTCCCAGCCCCTGCATTATCAGCCGTTAATGCGCTCACTTCATATTCACGCAGGAGTTATTGCTTCGGACTCGTGGAAGGGAAATGGAGTGACTTCACAGAGCTGCTTTACCTCAGCACTGAACACCTGAGGGGCACAAATGACTGTTTGAGGTATCACGGTTTATGTAATGGAAGTCTAAATGATAGTCTGAAGTCAGCGGACAAAGACATCTGTTATTTTTCCTCAGGCCAGACCGCCTCCTCCTCCTCCTCCTCCTCCTCCTGTGTTCTCGTTTCGTGTGTTTCAGAGTTTAAAGTGACATCTCTCATGTCCTGTTATGACATATCGCCCCCTTAAGCCAGAGCAGGAAACCCCCTTTTGTTCTCGCAACTGATTTCTGTTAGCTACTGGAAACAGTCTCACTGAACTTCTGGAGTGAGAGCGCACAAGTTTACAGGGTGCAAGCCAATCAAGCTATGCCATTTTTGACAGCATGACAGCATTTGACACGTGATCTGGCTGGATTGGAGCACTAATGATACTACGATGACACTCTTCCGTCACTAGCGTGTTTTGCTGTCTCATTTCCTATCCGTCATTTGTGGCAAAGTTGAATTTTCTCACTAATGGTCGATGCTAATTGACCAGCCGATTGACTAAATAGCTGTGCTAGTCTGTCGTATCACTCTACAGTCTTTTTATTCCTGCATAATAAAAGCTCAAATTAATATTTAATATCCATTTATTTATTTATTTGATAAGTTGGTGTGATACAAGCAGGATAATGTTCAGTCAGCAGATCATTATCTTAAAATAAACTGCGTAATGGTAATAATGATCCTCCTGTTGAGCTTATTGCATTTAGAAATTTATCAAAGCAATATATATATATAATATATATCACATTATTAAAACTTATTTTACTCTGTATTTACTCTAGTTTTACTAAAATATTAGCAGAAAATGTGCATTATGCATTGACAAAGTAAGGAGCAGCACTTGTCTTAATTGGCCAAGTCGGCAAGCCCAAATTAGCCAAATATTGGCCATACCTATATCATTATTTTCAACTGAGTTCTCTCTCTTGCACGATTTCTTCTTTCCTTCTTACTTTCTGTTTTTCACACACTCTTTCTTTCTTTTCTCACTCTTTTATCCCTCTCTTTCCCCCCTCTGCCTTCTTGATCTGGGATGCCTGGGGGACGGAGTGCAGACAGGACCCGTCTCCATGGCAACAGCTTCGGCAAGCTGCTGACACCCATCCCCTATTGGTAAAAAAGGGGGGGGGGGGGTCGATAGGGGGGAGGGAGGAAGAGCGGGAAGGGTAGAGGCAAGCGACACTATTCCTTCTCTTGGGACTCGGCGGCCTGTGCGTTCACTCACAGAATTAGCATAGAGCAGGAAGGGGGAGGGAGAGCTTGGAATTTTCTTAGGGTGTGTGTGTGTGTGTGTGTGTGTGTGTGTGTGTGTGTGTGTAAGAGATTGTTGGGGGTACGACTCTCCCCGGGGTCTTAAAGTCTCTGGTTCTAGGTCATTCTGTTGCCTGGAGGTTTGCACTGTCATTGTTTGTATTATATTGTGTTATTGTGTTGTATTATTTTTAAGTCGTCATGACCTTTTTAAAAATATAACATGGTAACCATTGTTTCTGACAGATGTTATTGTTAGAGTTATTATAACTAAAATTTGGGAGAGATAGACTGTTATTATTTCTTAGTAACAAATATATGACACTGTTCAAAAGTTTGGGGTTGGTTAGATTTTTTCATGTTTGAAGGAAGTCTGTTATGGTCACCAGTGATGCATTTATTTGATCAAAAAACAGTAAAACAGTCATTTTGTGAAATATTATTACAATTTAAATGCAATCCTTCTGAAATCATTCGAAAGTCATTGAAAACATTTTTTTTTTCAAATTCTGTGTGATTTTGTTTCATGAATCTTTGATAAATACAAAGAACAACATATATTTGAAACAGATTTTCTAACTATGTAAAAGTATGTATCAATTTAAAAAAAAATTGTACATACCTCAAACTTTTGAATAATATAATATAATATAAAATTTATTGCATTAACACTTTTCTACTTTATTGGTTCTGTTTTGTTGCTGTTTTTATTGATGCTGTTGTTATTTTTATTATGTAAAATATTTATAATGCATGTGTGTCAAAAAGTAGAAAACAACTTTTTTGATCAGATCTTAAAATCTTAAATGTAAAAATATTAAGCCATCAAGAAACAATTTGGGTGAGTGGCTATTAGTCACCACTGAACTTTAAAATAATTAATAAAATCTCCAGAAAATTCCTTAAGCTTCTTGCACTGAGATTCCATTCAAATTTATTATGGTTTCCAAGTGAAATAAATGTAATATTGGTGTTGTGGCAGTAACCATGGTTATTATGGTAAAATTTAGTAAAGGCGAAGTTTCCTGGTGTACTTTGAGGCTTACTGGTTTTCCATGATGATTCTTAAGAACATGCGTTTATAATGACATTAGATGTTTCACATAATGGGAAAATGTTTTTGTTTGTTGTATTGAAAATGCGCTGCTAAAGGATTTGTAGCTTTGTGCATCTAGCAACCGTACCCTGTAATGGCAGTATGTCAGCGTAGACATGATTACAAATGACATGGAAGTTCCTTTAAACATTCACAGTGTGCGTGCATGAGCTTTACCTCAAATCAGATCCAGAAGTTGGATGGAAAAGGAGCGTCGACGGTAGGGGAGGGGTTAAACATCTAAAGGAAAACCGAGATCACTCTAAATGTATAGTTAATGCCTAACACACCCTACAACACACTCAAACACACACACACACTTTTGCCTCTTGTTGCGTAATGCTGTCTCACACACACCAGCACAGCGGAGGAGAGAGAGAGAGAGAGAGAGAGAGGGGGGATGAAATTCCATGACATTGAGGGAGTGATAAAGCTGTATGTGCTGTGGTGTGTGGCATGGCCTGCAGGGATATTTTGAGGTGTGTTGTTATTTATTCATGGAGATGCTGGTGCAGGTTGCCCCAATGACATGCAAGTGCCTGTTCGCAAGCTGCCAGCTGCCGAGAGGAAGCCCTGACAACTTTATTCGAACTCCACACTCTTTATCTGCAGCATCTGATCAGGGCCAAAGCAGATTTAAACACCACACGGTTGTTCTCAAAGTATTTTTTGTGAAGAAATTATGGGACTGCTCACCCAAAAATGAAAGTTCTGTCTTCATTTACTCACCATCATTTCATTCTCACTGACTTTCTTCTACAGAACACAAAATAATATATATATTTTGTCCATACAGTGGAAGTCAATGGGGTCAGAAAAAAAAAAAAAGCGTATGTATGTGTATATATATTTTATTTTTTTGTATATGTATATATGTCTATATATTATATATACATATACATCAGGGGCGTTTCCTCCGAGGAGGCAAGGGAGGCATTGTCTCAATGAGGCAATGTGGATGAGAAAATAATCGATATTACAAAAATAAAACAGCGCAAATATGACTATATATAATATTAAAAGACTCGTTTTTATAAAATAACACTGTCCAACAGTGACACCCACAGGTAAAGTTACAGCGCCAAGCGGTACATGACGATAAGTAGTATAAATAGCAGAAAACCCTGCTAGGTGTAAATAGAATCTAGCTATTTGCACTTAGTGTTAGGGCTGTGACGGTCTCCGTGACCTCTTGTTGGGAAACCAAATACTACATCGCTGATCTGGAATCATTTCCATTCATGTCACCCATCCGCGTTTGTACAAGTGTCTTCAAGTTCACGTGATCGCAAACGCCCGGGTGGTCAGGTTTGTGTTTGTGAGGCTTTCTCCAAACTGGCCAAATACAAACGAGACAGCGGTAAATGGAAGATGCCAACAATAAATGTGAAAACATACGCCGCGTTTCCTATTCCACAGAGAGCGCGTGCAGACGAGGAGATGCTTGGTGGCGGAACAGTGAACCGTGTCTGAACCGGACGCTGCGTCACAACACAACAGGTTGAGTCTGTCTACAGGACATTTGAACTTTGTGTCAGTATGTCATAAATAGGACGAGGCAGTTTATTGTGAGGGATTTGTCGTGTTGTATCGCGCCGCATCTAGTGTAGACAGCATCACTGATTATAATGAGTTCTCGCCGCGCCGCTCGCGTGAGGTGTATTTAACTTTCTTATTTAAGGCTACTTTCCTATTTAACTGTATTATTTCTTTGATATTTATTTTAGTGTTTTGCAGGCTGAGTGTTCACTGACGGAAGTGCTAAAATAAACACGCACGTTTGTTAATAGATGATTGAGACTCATTTATTTATTTTTACGTTTCAGAATTATATATATAAATATACACAACACCGCGCCACAGCAAATCTGCCACCGTCACAGCCCTACTTAGTGTAAACATTAGTGTATCAGGGGCATGAATAATATATATATATATATATATATATATATATATATATATATATATATACACACACACACACACACACACACACACACACACACACACACACAGGGTTTCACAAAAAAAATAAAAATAACATGAGGGTGAGTAAATGATGACAGAAGTTTGATTTTTGGATGAACTGTCTCTTTAAATAAATCTTGTTGATGAATTATTTTATTTAGCAATATAATTCCATTATGTCAAGTAATGAGTTAATTTAATTTATTTACAGGCAGGTCATACTACATGAAATTAAAAGGCAGGGAAGTGTATTTGCTGCAGAGCGCCCCCTGTCGCTTTTAGCGCTATATTACAAGCAGGCAGTTTCATAGACCACCAGTAGCTTCTGTAAAGCTTGAGATGTTTATGTCTGCTGTCCTGTCAGCCCATCCTCTGAGCTCTTGCACTCTTTACGGGTTGAGATCCGGCTTTACACTGGATTAAGAGATGTTGTGGCCGGTTGTTTATCTGACCTGTGTGCTCGCACCCTGCTGTGGACATTATTGGAAAGCTTGCTCGGAGCACGCAGGAGGTTCTGCACCAAAACCGGTGCAGAAAACATGTGCCTGTCCAAATTATTTTGGTCTTAGGGAGGTCATCGAAGTTCAAGCATGGCTGAAGTGAGCAAGTGTAGAGAAAATCTCTGCCTGTTGACCACCTGTATCAGCCAACTATGCCAGTGGTGGGTGAATGTGTGAAGAATATCTCATCACCAAAAAAGTGATTTATTTTTGATTTATTTATTGTCTGCGAGATCGTGAACCTAATGAAGAAGTCTTCCCTCCTACAACTTTTTGCCTGCATGCTTAGTTTAGAAGTTTCTTGAAATGGCATACTGTCTTGTATAATTGTAGTTCATTTTGTTTATATGCTATTGGTCATAACTTTGCCACAGCCAAAATCCTTTTATTAAGAAGCAAAGTAGTGAGAAGACACAGAATTTTAAATCTGCACTCATATATAATCTCATATCCCAAAGGCCCACAGTGTTCACCCATATTTATTTACAGTAGTGGCTCTTTGTGTCGCTTCAAAAGTGTGAGGAGGATTTGTTGCACGTTTGGGAGCAGGTCAGTGTGTAAGGAGGAGTGTGCCTGCCAAAGGCTTCTGGGTGACAAAAATGGGTTACGTTGGCTATTCCTAACAGTTTTATGAGCTTCACATTTTTTCTTCCCTTTCTCTACCTCTCACAGTGACACAGTCATACCTGGGTTCAGTATGGCATAGGGTATCACTATAGCAAAATTTTGTAGTCAATTTTAATACTATTGAAATGAAATAATACCGTGATAATGATGCAGTTGTTGAACATGCTCATTTATTTCATTATGAATGTTAAATGTTGATATAAATATTGAAAAAATTTAATCACAACAGTGCCATGTAGCCTTCTCAGTTAATTAGATATTTTTTTCACATTTTCAGTTAAAAGTAAAAAGATAATTGAGAGCAGTTGAGTAGGTTTTCTTCTTTTTTGGCACTGTTGTTTGATTTAATATTATCTACATAAATTGCATGAGTGGATCTATTAAGTGCATTTACACAGAAATGTGCACAAATCCAATATTTTAACTTTTTATCTGATTATTTATAGGTTTTTGTCCAGTTTGTTTGCATGCACTTTTATTCATTTTTTATTATTAAATAAATTACATTTTAGTATCAAAACTTTTAAAATGATGGCAGGTTTGTTCACTGCATGGCTCTTATTTATAAAAGTTATTTATATTTACTTAAAATGCTGATTTTGGATGATTTATCACACACTACCATTCAGAAGCTTGGGTTTGTTTTTAAAGAAATTAAAACTTTTATTCATGTATGATTTTTTTTTTGCATGAAATCAGCATATTAAAATGAAGTATCATGTGACAATTCAGCTGTGCCATCATAGTAATAAATTGCATTTTAAGATATATTTAAATTAAAAACAGTTATTTTTAATTGTAGAAATTTTTAACAGTATTACTGTTTTTACTCTATTTTTGATTAAAAAAAAATGATTAAAAAATCTAACCTTAAGCGTTCGAATGAAACCTTTGGAGTGTATATTTATTATTAAACTATAAAAAAATATATTGATTTATTTAAAAAATATATTATTACAATTATAACTATATTTTATTTGAGTCTCAACCCCATTCATATCTATGTGTCAGTTGGTGGAGTTCACATTACATCCACAGTAGAAAATTCATAATATGCTTTCTTTCAGTCCTGCTTTGTATCTTTTAGCTGGGGCATTGCCTGTAACCCTCCCCGAAGTTATGAGTTTAAAAGTGCACTGCCTCATTTTGCATTGCGGATTTTCCGCGGGCCAAAAGGTGCGCTCCAAGGTGTCGTCAACCCCCTCTTACCCGGGTCACAGAGGAATCGGACACTGTGAGCGCACACCAGAAACTCCTCGGGCCTCTCCCTGTACTGTTCTCCGTCCCTCTCCTGTTTCTCTTCTGCATAACTGCATAACTGCTTCTCTCCCCACCCCTCCCTCCCTCTCAGTGCCTAATTAATGGCATTAATTATCTCCAATTAGCAGTGTGGTCTTGGCAGCCGTTTCTGTCCCCTCATTTCTTTTGTTTCACAGAGGTCTGTGACACAGTATTCTCCCTGTGGGGCTGTCACCGGCCTAATGAAAGGCTACAAGGCCTGGCTTTCACCTCTCTCTCTCTCTCTCTCTCTCTCTCTCGTTCTGTTAGAGTACTTCAGCATGTTAGCCTCATTAGCAGTAGTTCACAGCGCCGGAGTTAAGTTTGCTGAGACGGATCTGCTGTGTGTTTTCCCACACAGGTGTTTATCTCCGTGTCTTATCTGTGGAGTGGGTCAGCGCTCACCGGCATGTGTGGCTCATGTGAACGGACACGCTCGGGGGTATCGGTGTGTTTGCGTTAAAACAGTTTCCAGGCCGCAGGGCTGAGCTGAACGTAATGACCCGATGAACGTGCTTTGGCTCTGAAAGACAGCTTTGGTTAACCTGCTGTCACTAGTCAAATTATCACATGATAAAGTAATATGTCAGCAACCGTTTTGTAGAAGATTGTTAGTATGGGATGCATGTGCTTCCATTTGACAAAGCTGGCGAGGATTGTATTTGTGCTGATGAACATGAAAGCAGTAAAGATGATGATGATGGTGTCTCTCTTAGCCTTTAAAATATTTCAAAGGACATCCACAAGCTATAGGAATTTGGTCAGTAGTTGTTGGTGTTAATGCTACTTTTTCCCTTTTCTTTATTTTCCTGGGTTTTACCATAGTGCACCAACAACATAAAATATAACAACACAAACTCATACAAAATATGAGCTTGAAAAGCATTGTATGTAATTACTGTGTGTGTATGTTCATTTATGTATTTTTATTAATAAATATTTATTTATTATAAATGTTATTAAATGTAATTAAATTAGTTAACATGAATTAATGGTAAAAAATACTTTACTCATCTTAGTTAATAGTTACTTTAAACATTTACTAAAACATTCTTGAAGTCAGAAGTTGCATTTGTAAATATGATTTTAATTTTTTTTATTAACTAATGTTACAGAAAATAAATAATAAATACTATAACACATGTATTGCTTATTGTTATTTAATGTTAGTTTAGTGCAGCACTTCTCAAAGTCCGGACTCCGGTCTGGATCTGGACCCGGAGGGAATTCAATCCGGACCCGCCTCATTTTATCATTTGATCATTTTAGTTTTTTATGTCTTTTTGGAGATGGTCCATAATGAAAGGCGAGATATTTAAAGTTTTCCTGCGTGAGTCTTTGTTGTCATGACATCCAGTGAGCGTATGAAGTTTGATGTAATCGGGCGACACTTCACTTAGGGCGAATTCCAAACGGAAGTGAGCATTGCATTGTGCTACAAGACAAGTATGACTTCTATCCACAAACAAACATTTTAAACAGACTGAAGAAGGAACATTACACCTATACATTGTTAGTACAGACGACCTGTAGAAACTGGTTTTAGGCCCACATAGTTCACATACATAGGAAGGATTTAAGGTTCTGGTTGCTCTGTGCTTGGATAAGCTTTAGTTAGTGGACTTATCCTCACCTCACGACCGACTTTCACTTCACTTTCCTTCACCCCTTCTTACACACGCACATCTCCCATTCAGTTAACGACACATCTGTCTGCAGCTTGATTATGCATGCAGGTCTCTCCAGCTAATCTTTATAGACTCAACTACAGCTACACAGGAGAGTACGAGAGAAATGGGAACAGAGCGAAAGGGAAGAGAGATGCACGGGACCGAGAGAAAACAGGGATATGGAAGCCACCGGAGAGAATGCCATCAGGAGTGATTTGGAGAGGAGGAGATGTGGAAAGGTTAAGGACGCTGGACCGAGCTGAAGGGTCCGATCCTCGCCTCCCGCTTTGCACTCTGCCTGCTGAATCATTTTTAATAACCTGCACAGCCGCTCAGAGGTCCATCCTCAAAGAAGAGTGTATTTACAGGAGCAAGTCATTCAGGGATGCCACAGGTCCCGCTACTCAGCCCGATAGCATTTAGATATGTGAAGTTTTAATTGACTGAACTTCAGCTTGAAATGTAAATGAATGAGAGAAGCAGCCTTGGTGGTGTTTTTTATCAAGCTTAGTTTCTTAACAGCTGTTTGTTTGTGAGTGGGTGTGTGGTGTGTAGGAACTGGTTTGCAAAGAAACCTGAGGACACAAAAAAATTATAAATAAACAGTGTGTCATGGTATTAAAAAAAACAGGTATTACCGTTCTTTGATGTTTTTGGACATGATGCCATAGCAACACCATCATTTTTGGACACTACTATGATGGTAACACCATGATATTCTTTGAAAAGCAGGTATTTTTTTTATTTTTTTTTTAAGTTTTTCCCCCTTTTAACTCTAGTATTTACATGCAACTTCAAAATATTGCAGTATTTTACCTCGAAATACTGGATTGAATTTCTCAAGTCAAAAATGTATGTTTTAAATTCTCACATGAACAAGTTTGGTCTCCAATCACCAATCAGTGTGTGAGAAGGAAAACTGTTATTTTTAAATTAGGGTTGAGTAGAATAAATAGATCTGTATGTATGATATATGTAATTATATTTAAATACAAAATGTATAAATTATTATATATGTGTGTATTTATATATATTAGTGCTGTCAAATGATTAAGTGCGATTAATCGCATCCAACATAAAAGTTTTTGTTTACATAATATATGTGTGTTTACTGTGTATATTTATTATGTATAAATACACACATGCATGTATGTATATATTTCAGAAAAATATGTTATGTTTATATATATATATTTAATATAAGTTATATGAATTATATATATATATACTGTATATGTAAATACATGTAAATATTTTCAAAATATGTACTGTATGTGTGTATTTATATATACATAATAAATACACAGTACACACATTATGTAAACACAAACTTTTATTTTGGATGGGATTAATCGCGATTAATCGTTTGACAGCACTAATATATATTTGTATTTACATAATATATATATAATTATTTAATATATTAAATATATTTTATGTATTTATATATATATATATATATATATATATATATATATATATATATATATCTTTATTATTATTATTTTTAATTGTTCTTAAGATTAGTAAATGCTAAGGTATGTGAATATGGTAGCCCCCCCCCAGCCCACACTTATATATATATATATTATTTTTTTAATCAGAGCCACGTTTGTCTGTTTTGTCAAGCACTGGTTGTCGAATATTAGTTTTGCAACTGGTGTTGAGATGTAAACCCCAAGTGTTTATGCGAACATGCTGGAGTGTTTGTTTACTTGTGCAGCGGGTATTGAGTACCGTGCCGAAGCGTAATACCCGAGAGAGCGTGTTGTGTGTATGTTTATGTTTACATGAGTACTGTTATTTAGTGGCTGGTGTAGAGGTGTGTATACCGAAATTAGCTGCTGTTTAATGGCTTGATGAGATGATGGCAGTAATCAGTGAGAAACGAGACGAGCGCTGAAAAGCTTGGTCCCTCCCTTCTCACATGCATGCACACACACACATACACATGCACACGCTCTCCCTACTGGCAGATGATTGACGGCCTGAGGGTTTTAATGGCACTGTAGAGGGAGAGCTGAGGTCGGAGTTGTCATGGCAACAAGGCGAAGGAGGCCTCTTTCTCCCCCTCTTCCTCACTCTCTCTTTATGCACCTGAACAGAGCCGCATCTTACTCGCAGGACTGGGTTTACTCACACACACACACACACACACACACTGCAGTTCTGGTGTCCCTCCCCTCTGTCCGCAGTATACACAGCTCTTTGTGTGTTTAAGCGTGTGTGTATGAAGCCATATCTAGCCACCGCAGTCTCTCTCTCTCTCTCTCTCGTAAAAGAGCTGGAGCCCGAGCACTAATACTCTCTGGTCGCCCCGGGTTACGGTTCACCACACGCCCCCTGTACTGCTGTGTTAGCTGGGATTGGTTGGGTTGGCGAGGGGGGACCGAGCGCGCGTGTGTGTGTGTGTGGGGCACAGGGGGTGATGCTGTATAACAGCTCTATAAGAGCCACAGATCTCAGGGTGGAACAGGGAACCAGACCCTGTTCACAGACACTCACCTCCCCTGAGGATTGGATCAGTACCAGCCGCCAGTATCACAATGTGTGTGTGTTTAAGAGCAAATTCTACCTCAGTCTTCCTTCTTGCCTGCCTCTTGAGTGTGTTTGTGTGTGTTACGGCTAGACGATATAAGCTGAGAAGATTATATCTTGATGTTTTTCAACCGTTTTGTCAAAGTTTTTTTCTTAGATATTTTTTAAGTTCTTTATTATTGCCATGTATTTTCAAAAATGTGTATTTTATAGGTAAAATACAGCTAAAAAACGATCAACATATATATATATATATATATAAATATATTTAATTGTTTTTTATTATTTCTTTTTTTATAACATTTTATATGGAAAGTGAGACACTTTTCTGCTGACTGTGGACTTCTGTTGACATTTTTGAGTGATGATGCAAACAAATCATAGTTTTGAATTAAAAAGAACAGTTTGAGCAAATTTACAGATATAAATTGAACTTGTCAAATCTAATTGTGCTTTTTGCAATTGAATTTAAAAGTCGCAATTTAATGGAAGTAGCAACTGATTTTTTTTCTTCCATATTTTTTTTTGTGATGTACATCATGCTATAAAGAGTTATTAGTGGGACTTGGTTTAGTTCATTGGTTATTTTTGGATGGAGGCAGATCTGAATGTGAGCTTGTAGTCGTTTGTAAGAAAGGGGTGGAGTTTAAGTAGGGTGACCATATGGGCCATTTTTACAGGACGCACCCTTGACAGGATTTCTATATTGCCTAAAATATCCAGGTTTTGACTGTTTACACTGTGCAGATCGATCGTCGTATGACATTATTTCACGAGAGCTATAGAGAGCAGAGTCATACAATGATCGGTGCACAGCTTCAAGTCGAATGGATGAACAAACACATGCACGTATTTGCATCACTTTGATCGTTCTCACCTTCTCACATGCCATGATTGGTCGATTATGTACAATACCTGCATGTTATTGGTCAAACTACTTTGGATGTTTTAGGCAATATAAAAATCCTGGCTAGGACGTGTCCCATATAAATGTCACATATGGCCACCCTAAGTTTAAGTGAACTAAATAAATAGGAGATGTCTGACATAATTTACCATTGAGAAGTCTGTCGTTTCACCAGAAGTTAGTGAATTTTCATTTCATCCGAGTCCGACTTTAACGTTATTGAAAGATGAAAGATGCAAACAAATCAGTGAATCGTAGTGTTTAATTAATGAATTGAAAATGGCAGGTTGAACTAATTCACAGAAAGGAGCTTGCCAAATCTAATAGCATTTTTTCTACTGAAGTTTGAATTACTGTCTTAGCGCTGTTATGCTTTTGAGAAACAAGACAAGGAGGAATTGTGAAACTAGTCTAATGGCATGGTATTTAAAAAACGTAATGGCCTAATAAAAAGCACATTAAAATCATCACAATGTTGCTTAATTTTATATTGCCAGCAAAATCATTTTCAATATTTAATATATTGCAGGGGCTTCTGTTAACATCTGAATGATGGTGCAATTGAATCACTGAATCATAGTTTTGAATTGATTCAGTTTATTTGATTCCTTGAAATGGCCAATTTAATTAGAATTATTTGAACTGCTTCATAGAAATGAATCGAACTCAGCAACTTTCGAAGCTGTTTTACTACTTGAAGTTTAGTCATTATATGACAACATCATATTTGCGCGATGCACAACAAATGAGGGGTTGTAAATGTAGTCCTAATTAGTAGGACACTTAATTGCCAAATAAAAAGAGCATTATAATGTTGCTTCATTTTTTATCAGCAGCAAAATCTTTCCATATTTTTCCTTCATTTTATATCAGCCTTCCCCAGTGTTTGTGTTTCAGGAGTAAATGGGAGGAGTCATTTTCAGTAAGCTCCGCCCACTGACCCCAAGGGTCATGCGTGTGTGAGAGAGAGACTGTGTGAGTTTGTGTATGTGTGTGTTTGAGGTCAGAGGTGGCGTAGCTGTTTGTAGGGCGGCTGTAGAGAGGTTTGAGTTACAGCAGGGGGAGGGAGTGTGTGAGCCGACTGCCAGCTCTTGCTCTTTAATCCTCCCTCTCTTTCTCTTATTTCTCCTTTATCTTCCCCCCTTTCCCTCCTTGTTTAGTCTCTTTTCCTCTCGTTTTCTCTCACACATACACCGACTCGCGCAATGTGCCTCATCTCCTTCCATCTTCTCTCTCTCCGGTAGAACAGGGCAGACTGGCAAGCACACAAGCCCCCAGCAGCAGCAGACTGTTAAAGAGGTTTGAAAGAGGGAACGGGGCCAACGGAGGAAAGGGGCCCCAGTCTCTAAGTGTTCCACTAGCTCAGGAGATTCCACTTGAGGCTCCTCTCGCTCTGTTTGCTTGTTTTATGCCCCTTTTACGAGGGGAAGTATGTACACAGATACACAAGAGCCGAGCTGTAGTGCAGGCGTTTTTCTGATGCAAATAAACGTCTCGTGTTAACACTCTCTGAGTTGAATGTGAGGGTTTACCGAGAGTGATCTTACTTGTGTAAATGCACACTGATACTTAGCATTCTGCTCTGTTTTAGAGCCGTGTAATGAAGTTGTACAGCTAAAAGCTTTGTTTGCTGTAATTACACAAACTGCAATATAACAATTTCTGCCCGTTTCATTTCTTTATTGTCCGAGTTTTGTGTCTGCTCAACTGTTGTTAAAGCATTTGTCTTGTAAGACAGTTGTTGATCGAGGAGGCAAACATTTTTTTTTCTTCTGCCATATTTGGTTGTTTTATTAGTGTCATGGGTAAATAACATTGTCCTAAAAGCATTTACTTGATTGACAAATGCAATAAATATTATTACATAATAACGTTTCTGTTTTCTGTTCCGTAAGCATTTAATAAATATATTTTAAAATGGGATGTATTGCTATGATGGCAAAGCTGAATTTTTAGCTTTGTGCAATTTTTTTATTGTGAAAAGTGATACTTTTTCTTTTTTTCAGGATTTTTGATGAATTGAAAATTAAAAAGAGCAGAATATATGTTTGAAATAGAACTTTTTTATATTCCATAAAACATGTATATATTCCATATAAAATCTATAAAATAATCTATATATTAGTGCTGTCAAATGATTAATCGTGATTAATTGCATCCAAAATAAAAGTTTTTGTTTACATAATATATGTATGTGTACTGTATATATTTATTATATATACATAAATACACATACAGTATATATTTTGAAAATATTTACATGCATATATGTATATTAATATAATTCATATTATTTATAAATATATTTAATAAATATATTCTGTAAACAAAAACTTTTATTTTGAATGCAATTAATCGCGGTTAATCGTTTGTCAGCACTAATTTATATATTTATATTCTTATATTTTATATTATATATAAATATATTTAATATATAAACATATTTTTTCTTAAATATATACATGCATGTGTTTGTATTTAAATATACATAATAAATATACACAGTAAACACATATTATGTAAACAAAAAGCTTTATTTTTGATGCGATTAATCGCTTTACAGCACTACTATATATTAGTATTGAGAATAAGTAATGTCAATAATTTTTATTTTTATTTTGTAAATATTATTTAAACTAAATGTATTATTTTATCAAAATAAAAATAAATGAATCGCTCTAATTTATTTACAAATTAAAACAATATTCTCTTTCAAGTTTTTGTTTAAAACATTTGGAACAGAAAATGAAAAATAAATTTAATATAGGCTAAATGCTAGTTTTTAATGTTAGACATGTCAAAAATGGCAATTTTGATAAAAAAAATGAACTAATATGATTTTGTATCAATGTATGAGGACATCGAGACATATAAATGTACTGCATAACACTCATAACCAAAATATCAGCATCAGGTTTTGAAAAACCTGTGTTTTGATGTCATATTGTTATTGATGAACCAAACACTGCACTATAAATCATGTCACGTCAAAATCAAAGCAGCATTGGTGTAATATTTGTATTGTATCAGGGTTGTCTAATATCTGTACTAACTTGTTCTCTCTGTCTCTTTCCCAGAGTGCAGCAGCAGCCCCCAGCCCCGTAATGGGCAACATGCCCCCCAACGACGGCATGCCAGGCGGACCCATGCCCCCTGGTTTCTTTCAGGTAAGCACAGCTGGTTTCATTCTCTTCCTTGCCTTCTTTTCCATTCATCACCCTGTCACACCTGCGCTCCATTCATTCATTCATTCACTCTCTCTCGTTCTGTGTGCGCGTGGGCTGCTGGTGGGTCTGTCTGTGGCTGTGGGCGGCTTGACAGCAGCCTGGAGCTCTGCTGTCTGTGTGAGATCATTCTGAACTTCTGTTTTTTTCTCACAGTATTATTCCTCACCGGTAAGATGGAGGCCCAGAGCATTAAGTGTTAGTGGAAAGTAGCTGTAGTTTCATTTCTGGAGCTGTATTACACTTCCTATCTCAAGTTATTGAGACCCCAATAGTTACTAAACAGCTAATATCTGGAGTCTGGATGTTAATTCGGCTTCCATAACGAATCAGTGGAAACAGTTGCTGCTGATTATCAATTAACTGTGTTACACAACATTTAACTGTGACTCTGAGAGAGAGAAATTGAATGAATGGGATTTTCAATCTTCATGTGCTTCTGAATGACTTTGTACCTCTTTAAAATATTGTGTTGTATTTCTTTCTTCCTTGCTAAGCTTTCTCCTCTTTCTTTATCATACCTCTATCCATCTGCTTGCAGCTTTATTCGTTCCATACTGCAGGCCGTGTTGTGTTCATGAAGGTGTTGTACTTGTTAAATGCGATGTGGACATTTACAATTTTCTTTCTCTGATCCGTTTCTTAAGCCGTTTTAAGAGGATGGCCTATGGAAACAGATCAGTCGTCTTTATCAGTAATCTCTATACAGCAACATTAAAGTTAAACTAGATTTTATTTGTTCTGAAGAAAATGCGAGTGGTGCTCTCCTGTGGAAATATTGCTGCCGTTATGCTACGGCGTTGCTTTGCAGTTGCTAAGGAGTTCTGAGTGTTTTTAATGGTTGCTAGGTGGTTACTTGTTGGCACAAGTCAAAATAAGCCAAGTCTTTATAATATTCTGTTCCCTAGATATGGTCCCTCCCTTCATTCTCATTTATTCCCCCATTTTATCGTCCGCCAGATTAAAAGTTCTTCTCAAGCCACTCGATTTGAGTTGCCATACGTGTCTGTAGTACAAGCAGTGCAGAAAGTTTACATTTTTTAGTAGTGATGCATGATATAATGGTAAGTTTTTTTTATATATATATTTATTATTATTTAACGGGATTGGCTGATATTGGATAATTAATGACGTATGATGATTTCTCTTATTTTTATGTTTAGATTCCCTTTGCTGTCATTATCTAACCTAAAGTTTATCTTTAAAAAGACTAATCTTTAGCAAATCTCAAAATGAATTTTCACACTGAAACATTACATTATAATGTTGTGATGCTTAAAAAAAACAAGACTGTAGCATTTATGCTTATAGCTTATTTGACAAAATATTTTTTTATATTCTTACAGAATTTTAATATTGGCCATTTATATGCTATCGGCCATAATATGTAAATAATTAACAACTTATTGGTGACAGCCAGTATTAGAATATTGGTGCATCGCTAATTATTAGTGGCTTCTTCATATCTCTACTCTTCAGTATGAGCACTAATAATGGTGATATTAATTATAAAGTGCTCAGACATCAGTTTTTCATCAAAATTTCCTCTACTTGTCATGAGGTGGAGATTTAGATTATTTATTGTGTTTAAGAGCTTTTTTATTTCCATTTCTGTGTGTTTACCTGAAACATCACAACCACTGCATACAAGCACGGACACACGTAGCCTCATAATCAAACAAGCTTGTACACATCCACAGCCCTTCCCATGATGCAGCGGGGGTGGTGGAGCGTTTGCTCAGTGATGGACAGGCCTGGCATTTGGCAGTGTTAGTGATAAGGCAGAGTCGAGGGAGGAGACACTTTCGACCGCTGTCTGGAATCTCCGCTGTATGGGGAAGGAAGGGTTAGGAGAGCAATATAGGGGAAAGGTTTGAGAAGGAGGGAGAGGTGCGGAGGAGATTTTTTTGGAGAAGCAGAGGAGTGCTATTTATATCAGCTCAGCGCTGAGGGAGAGAGAGAAGAGGTGTGAGGTGTTCTGGCACGTTTGTGTGTGTGTGTGTGTGTGTGTGTGTGTGATTGCTGCTCCTGAGATTAGTTTCTACCACATCATTGAGAGACAGGACTGTGTGGGTTTGGGTTCATTCATCTGTTTAGGAGAGATGCACAATATAGAAATTTTAGCTCATACTGCTGATACATTTTTTGTTAAAACAGATATAGTAGCCGAGATTATGATCTGTATGATGGTGTCTGTTGATTAAATAACAGTACTTCAGTCGAGGATTTTATATGATTCTTGTAAAATTAGGAATCAAAATAA
Source organism: Schizothorax lantsangensis (assembly GCA_027422415.1). Lineage (NCBI taxonomy): Eukaryota > Metazoa > Chordata > Actinopteri > Cypriniformes > Cyprinidae > Schizothorax > Schizothorax lantsangensis. The sequence continues at coordinate 28,888,962 of CM049845.1, read as the reverse complement.
TTTAATATTAGAATTCATTTTACCAAAAAATACTATGATACTACTGTTTTGTTTTTTTGGACTTCACCATAGTGATACCATATTTTACAAAAAATACTATGATACTACTGTTTTGTTTTTTTGGACTTTATCATAGTAATACCATATATTTTTTAGTTATGTACCATTTTTAAAGTACATTGGTGTACAATGTAAATTTGAAGTCTAAAAGTATAAAAACAAATTACGCTTTTTTGATTTAATGAACACATTCAGTCAAAATTTTGGGGGAGGGTAAGATATTTTTGTTTTCAAAGAAAATAATACTTTTATTCAGCAGGAATTAAAATCAGTTGAAGACATTTTATTATGTTAAAAACAATTTTAACATTTTTTCAAATAAATGCTTTAAACTGGAAATACTGGGAAAAAAATAAGCAGCTGTTTTTAACATTGATAAAAACAAATGTTTCTTAAGCACCAAATCAGCAGTTTAGAATGATTTCTGAAGGATCATGTGACACTGAAGTCTTTAGGAATGGTGGCTGAAAATTCAGCTTTGCCATCACAGGAATACATTTTAGAATAGAAAATGTATTTTAATATGAAGATATTACTGTTTGAGCATGCAACTTTTTTCAAAAACAAACTCTTTCTTCTTTTTATTAACAGGTTTAAATTTGATTTAGAACTCCAGATTTTACATTTTACATTTTTATGCATTTAGCAGATGCTTTTATCCAAAGCGACTTACAGTGCATTCAGGCTATACATTTTTTTTTAATCAGTATGTGTGTTCCCTGGGAATTGAACCCACAACCTTTTGCGCTGCTAACGCAATGCTCTACCACTGAGCCACAGGAACTATGAAATATGTAAAAATATATGTAAAGAGCAAGTTGTGGTCTGCTTCCAATATCTTTCCAATCACACCAATAAGGAAAATAGAAAAAATGCAGATAATTGCCAATATGCTCACCAATTCCTCTGCTTTTATTGAGTAGGAAGTCAGGTGGAGTGGAAGTGAACGGGTGTTACTGAAGGACCAAGATTGTTTAGCAGAGAAAGGCAGACAGTGAGCAGCAGAGTGAGCGCTACCACTGCTGTGTGTGATGAGGTGTAATGAACAGTCATGACCTCAGTGCTACTGTGAGTTAAAGAGGCCTTGAGCATCCCTAGACCCCTCTAATCCTTCCCTCAGACCCACTCTGAAAAAGGCAGGCAGCCAGGGAAAACTCTCTCTCTCTCTCTCTCACACACACACACACACACACACACACACACACACACACACACACACACACACACACATGCTCATGTATTCCTGTTGTATCGGCACATGGTTTCTGGGACAGTCAGTGGAGCAGCTCTCATGCCAGACCCCGCAGTGATCCTCTCTCACAGGGAGGTCAGAGACGGGTCACGGCTAAATCGGAAACAAAAATATCCCAAAAACCAACTAAAAAAGTCCTTACCTAAGCTGTAAGTGTTTATCGGTGCACATAATTCATGCATGTGTTTATAAACAGGCTGCTTGTATCACTGAATGAATGTTGTCCCATGCAATTAAATCAACCTTGCAATGCTTAAGGGGATAGTCCACTCAAAAATGAAAATTCTTTCATCATTTACTCACCCTCATGTCGTTCCAAACCTGTAAGACTTACTTTTCTTCTGCAGAACATAAAATAAGAAATTTTCAAGAACATTGGTAATCAGTTTCCATTCTTGTTGACTTCCATAAAAGATATTTTGAAGACTGTTGCTAACCAAACAGTTTCAAGTCCCATTGACATCTATAAGAAGATATTTTGAAGAATGTTGGTAACCAAACAGTTTCTGTTCCCATTGTCTTCTATAAGAAGATATTTTGAAGAATGTTGATAACCAAACATTTTCAGTTCTCATTGACTTTGTTAGGAAGATATTTGAAAGAATGTTGCTAACCAAACATTTTCAATCCCATTGACATCTATAAGAAGATATTTTGAAGAATGTTGATAACCAAACATTTTCAGTTCTCATTGACTTTTATATGAAGATATTTTGAAGAATGTTGGTAACCAAACTATTTTGGTTCCCATTGACTTCAATGAGAATGATATTTTGAAGAATGCTGGTAACCAACAATTTCTCTTCCCATTGACTTCAATGAGAATGATATTTTGAAGAATGTCGGTAACCAACCGTTTCTGTTCCCATTGACTTCCACAAGTAGATATTGTGAAGAATTTTGGTAACCAAACAGTTTCAGTTCCCATTGACTTCGTTAAGAAGATATTTTGAAGATAAGAGATTTTGAAGAATGTTGGTAACCAACAGTTTCTTTTCCCATTGACTTCTATTAGTAGATATTTTGAAGAATGTTGGTAACCAAATAGTTTCGGGTTCCCACTGACCTCCATTGTGTGGACAAATATTAACAATGAAGTCAATGGGGCCCGAAGAAGTTTAGTTACAAACATTCTTCAAAATATCTTTTGTATTCTGCAGAAGAAAGTAAGTCATAAAGATTTGTAATGACATGAAGATAAGTAAATGATGACAGAATTTTCATTTTTGAATGGATTATTCCTTTTAATTCTCTAGTATATTTTGTGCCTTTTGGCTATTTTTATTCATACAGACAGTAGAGAAATAACAAAACTGTACTGAAAAAAGTGGCCAGCTGCATTTTGTGTATCAGAGCATCTTTGCCAGCTGCCATAGGCCACTTGTCAGACTCTGACTGTGCTGTATCTCTTCAGTTGTGTTATTTTTGTTGCCATGGGTGGGTCAGTGTTGCACCCTGGGCAGATGTGTTGTTCTGCAGCTGCGGTCTGTGTGGCAGTTCTGGTCATCAGCGAGGAGATTTCCGGTCGTGTTGGATGGATGGTTTCCTCAGCCGCTCTGAAACCAGCGGGAGGGCTTGTCTGAGGTCTGAGCACTGGCCAAAGGTCAAGAGGCAGTAATAAGTGCGGGTCACAACCACATACACAGACTCGACAGGGCGGTGAAAAAACTACTGAAACAGCCTCTTCTACTGCCTCCCTCAGGAGTTTTTTTTTCGTCTTTTGTTTAGTCACTGAACTTCAAAGAGGGTCCATGGACATCAGTATGTTTAGCATTGAAATGTATGCATCTGTTTACTGTATAGTCAAATAGTGAAGACGTTCACGAACAAATATTGTTGCACTTCTGTGAGATACATGAACACATCTATTTGTGAGAGCTTTGCTTTGTTAACACTGCCCCCGAGTGGTCGAGAAGAGCTATTGCAGCTGTCCTGTGGCCGTCATTCAGAGTGTATGAATACTGTCAAACTAACTGCCCCTTTAGGGCCTGAGAATGAAGATTGAAGGGCTCTCTGTTGATAGCCATGCCAGTAAGTGGCAGGTTATTATCTTCTCAAAGGTGTTGGAAGTGATTCTTATATATCGCTGTTTTGAGATCCTTCCCCAATGAGGCAGGACTGCAGTGTGACCGTGATTGGATGAACACTTCTGTAGGGACACTAATATAGATTCACAGGACCCATAATACCATATGTTTCGCATTCAGGCTTGTTGTTCAGGGAGGGAGAGGAAAAGAAGCAAAGCTCCTTTGTTGTTTGTTAGTTATTAGTCATATAGTCTCATGTTCCTTACAGAACCATTTTGGACTCGAGCTCAATGGCCTGTTGATCATTAATGAACACTAATGGAAGCTCTGTGCAGTAGTTGTATGGAGTAATGGGTTTAATGTGACACATTTCGTGGAAATATTTCTGCAGCACGTACTGTACACGAACAGTGACGCTTTATAAACCAATTTTACTCGTTTTGAAGAAAATGTGTGTGGCGTTTGCTCATGCAAAACTTGTCGTCATAGTACAAGGGCCTTGCTATGCGTTTGCTAAAATGATCTGAGTGGGTGCATCTTTTTAGTTTTTCTTCATTAAAATTTGTGTACATTATTTTTTAAACCTAATGCTAGTGGTATTGGTCAATATTGAATTGTGCATTCTCATTCTCCTTAATTTTATATTTTTACACATTTTAACTAATCATTTAATAACTTAAATATAACCTCTAGCAAGTCTCAGAATGAATATTCAGTCTTCATACTTGCGTTATAATGTTGTGATTCTTAAATTCACATTAATCTTTATTTGCATTTTATATTTTTTGTGAATTAATTTTTTTATTAAATTTTTGTTGTTATATTTTACTTTATGCTTTACAAATTAACAAAAATTTAAAATCTATATTTTATATATAAAATATTTAGCGTAAAATATATCAGTTATATGAAAATAATTCTCTAGTTATCAATGTTTAGATATTAGTACATCCATATTTGTAGTGATTAGGATTTTCTGTTATGATTGTTCAGTGTCCCTTGGTGCTGTTGAGCGTGTTATAACTTTTTTAGCCTAAAATATGAATTTGCAGACTCACTTTTTAGTCTCAAACACATTTTTCTTCAAAGTGATGAAGTTAATCTATAGAATTTTGCCATGTTTTGTTGAGAACTTTCTGCTTGCAGTAACGGTTGTTTGATTCTCATAAAACTATTCCATTTTTCATTGAACTCTACACACTAGCTTTGGATTTCCTCACCAGTATTTAGTACCTAGTGAGTGAGTGAGTTTGTGTCTTGAGTGTTAGTCGGGTGTTTTTGTGCAAGGGCTTCGGCAGCAGCAGGCCTCACTGAAAGGCCGTCTGTGCATCTCTCATCTCCCTCTTCTCTCTTAAAGGGGCCTCCCGGCTCGCAGCCGTCACCACACGCACAGCCTCCCCCACACAATACCAGCAACCCCATGATGGGACCACACGGCCAGGTAAGACACACAGCAACCCTCACACACACACATACACACCGTGTCCTTGCTCGCACACTCTGTATACACACGGTCACACTTGCACACATGAGAACTGTTGGTGACGCTGGCAGCAACTCACTTGGGCAAGATGAACGGTGTAAATTACATGGTTATTTATAATTCTCTGCATTTTTTAAGTCCTCTTCCTTTACACACACATTCCTAGAACCAGTTGCAGAGTTTTACTTGACAGTCCTATGTATGGACTTTAGTCAGGGTTGACGTCATATTTAAAGGGATAGTTCAGTCAAAAATGAAAGTTAATTTCAGTTTCATGTTGTTCTAAATCAGTGTGACTTTCTGTCTGTGGATCACAAAAGTAGAAATTTTGAAGAATTTACTGACTAATATTTCCATGGAATTGAAATAAAAGTGGACTGAAGTTTCAAAAAGAACAAACAAGCAACATAGAAGTATGACAAAAGTGAGCCATTTGACTCTTGTGCTATATTTGAAGTCTTCTGACTTTAGATTTGATTAAGAAAAAATACAGCAGTTAAGTCATTATTGACTGAACATCTTAATATCTGCCCTAGTGTTCATAAAATAAATACCTATATCTGATTCATGAATAAATCCTTTTGAATCTGACAATATTGTCTTGCAGTAGCTGCTTTACAGCAGAATTTGGATTTGCCTCAGTTTTTGAAGTTTGCATCATTGATTCTGTTACTTTCCTTTTTTAATACTGTGAAGATGTATAAAGTGCTTTAAAACCAGAGGTGACTTGACTTAAATCTGATCTTTACAAAGAATCAGTTGATAGTTCATAAAACTGGACTGAATGATTCGTTCATGAATTGGGCTGGTCTGATTCTTGAGACTTTTCAGGATTTTTTGTTGAATAGAAAATTCAAAAGAACAGCATTTATTTGAAACCTTTTGAATTTTTTTGTAACGTTATTTTCTTTACTGTTATTATTAATTATTAATATACATTATTCGTGTCTTTACTATCACCTTTTTGGTGCTTGAACGCTTCATTCCCCATTGATTAAAGTTGTATGGAAAGGAGCAGCCAGCACATTATTCAGAATATCTACTTTTGTGATGCACAGAAAAAGAAAGTCATAGAGGTTTGTAATGGCATGAGAGTGAAATGATGATAAAAAAATAATTTTTAGATTAAATATTTGTATTTTTTACAAGGCTGTGAGGAATAGAAGTACAATTCAATAGGTCGTACTCTTGTGTCTCTCATTTAGCCAACAAAAGTGGACAAAAAAAATCTGGAAAAACGTATGGTTGTGAAAATTACATTAGGGCTGTAAATCCATCCCTCACGGCCTCGTTTTCTTTGGGCGTACACCCTAAGGTCCATTCCTCCTTTGTCTTCTCTTTCTTTTTTCTTTCTTCCTCCCTCTGTTTCTCTATCCTGGGAGTGTGAAGTATCCTGTATACCCCCCACCCCCTCCATCTAAAGTCGACTCCTTGCGAACAGGATAAATAATTCAGTCTCCTCCTTGTTCTTGGAGATGGGCCTCCACTCCTGGCCCTCACCCCACCCCCCATCAATAGCACATTAATATTGTAGAGCCTCCCGCCACACAGCACCCTCACAAACACACATACAAACGCACACTGACTGTGAAGAAACCAAAACGATGTGCGCTCACATGCGCATACCCACAAAACACAGCGAAACCTACACATATCAACTCTCAAAGACACCCCCGCTTCCCTTCTCCAGGAAAAAACACACGCTGCATATTAGAGCGCTATGGTTGTACAACATCTTCTTATTATGGTAAAAACACTCCAATTAGCTGTAAAAACACATGCGCACACATACGGCCTATCCCTCATCCGTTCAGCGCCGACATGTTTCAACAGAGCCCTAAAAGTTGTTGAGAGTCTCTCGGGGAGCTTCCCACAGGCCTTGACCACAGAAGTGGCATCGGGTTTCGTCTCTAGACGCGCAGCCACACGGCTCTAATGGTTTGTATGTCAGGACGCAGGCACGATACTGCCCTCGTTTGGGTTGTTGTGGTCACTTTCCTTCCTGACCAGACTTTCACTTGAGAAGCGTCTAAGTGCAGCCGCTCGAGGTCTGACTTTCCTGATGCTCTCCTGTGTGTTCGTCGAAGTGTGTGCATGTTTAAAAGGTAGAACGGGAGCAGTCTGTGTTGACGGACAGAAGGAGACATGTCAAATGTACATATTTGATGTCGTCTTGCGTTGGCTTCTGCTCTCCGTGCATCTGTCTGTCCATTCCATCTGCTATAGCCTGGCCTGCTGCACTCATTCATTCTGGTCTTTACAATGCTCTCGCTTTCTTCTTAAATAGGGCAACATGTTGCTAATCAAGTCTTTTTTCTCTTCTTCTTTTAGCCTTTTATGTCTCCACGGTACCCTGGTGGACCTCGGCCGTCTCTTCGCATGCCAAATCAGGTAGAGGGAACATCATCACACATTCATGTTGAAATTGCATACAAATAATTCTTCCATTTTTACATACTCTTAAAGGGATAGTTTACCCAAAAATGACAATTTTGTCATCATTTACCCACCCTCGTGTTGTTCCAAACCCTGTATGAGTTTCTTTCTTATGTTGAACATAAAAGAAGATATTGCTGGTAATCAAACAGGTAATGGTCCCTATTGACTTCTATAGTATTTCTTTCCCTACTATGGATGTCAATGGGGATCAACGACAATTTGGTTCTTCAAAATATCATCTTTTGTTTTCAACATAAGAAAGAAACACAGGTTTGGAATGACACGAGGGTGAGTAAATGATGACAAAATGTTCATTTTTGGGTGAACTATTTCTATAAGGACCACCAAAATTCATTTTTGTTGTTGTTGTTATGCATGGCTCTAAAATATTTTATTTGCTAGAAATTGAAATTTGTGAGCATTATCTAGCGTAAACTAAAACGATGATTTTTTTTTTGTTAATTGAAATTAACACTGAAATGAATATAAAATATAAATAGATGAAAAGCTTAATTAAAAATGAGAAATGTTGGCAAATAATATGGCAACTAACTGAAATGTAAAAGTTGAAGTACTAAAATAGAAATAATAAAGCTGCATACATAGGGATGTGACTGACGTTCATACATGCCTATAATGCCCCAAAATGCTAATCTAAAATTATTTTATTTGCAAATCACGTGTTGTATGTGTGTAAATAGATTTTTTTGCATTCTATTTACATTAATTTTATTCATTATAAATTTAAATGACTTCTGACTGTGATATTTCTGGTCTCTGGTGTTCTAATATAAAGTCATTGTTATCAACAAAGTACTGTAGCAATACTTGACATTATGTGTAAAGATTTTTAAGGCCAATTGTGTAAAATGTTATTGATTTATATTTTTTATACCAATGGACTTCCATTGAAAATAAAGGATAAAAGGAATTTGTTCCTTTGCTCCATTTGTTTCCATGTGTTCCTCACCTCCATTGTAAACATGATGTATGTTTTCTATAAAACACTTCCCATGTATTTCGCTGACCTTCCTTCATTTATGTCCTCCTCAGCCTCCTGTAGGAGTTCCAGGATCACAACCACTCCTGACAAACAGTTTGGACCCAATCAGACCACAAGGTAGCATCTTGGTCCAATACTTCATAACAACAGAGCCATTTACATGCAGACTGATGAATGATGTAGTATTGGCTGTGTAATAACTCTATCTAATATTTTTACAGGACATCCTAACATGGGCGGTCCGATGAGAATGAATCCTCCCAGGGTGATGGGTGGCATGGGACCTCAGGTAGACACATATTCTTGCCCGTTTTCTACTCGTTTATCCTCTGGTAGTCGCCCCAAGTCAAACGCCACAGGACTGAAACCCTGTTACTTCTCTTTAGTCACCTGTGCCGAAAGCAGAGTTCTCCCCGCTTCCCTATCTCTCTCTCTGTCCTTCTCGTTCTTGGCAAGCGAGGTGCTGCGCAAATCAGCAGCTGGTGCAGCATCTGTTCGACAAATTGGGTAGAGCGCAGAACAAAAGCTCGGGTTAGAAAGAAGCAGCCTCAGGCCTGAAAGCCTCTGTCACACTTTGCCCTCCACCCACGGGCAGCCAGACAGGTGGGCCACCGTCTGCCTGAGCAGAACTTCGTTAGCATAGTGTCAATCGCATCCCAACCTGTTTGGTTGGATCCCCACCGCTGTGGACAACAGTGGATGAAGGGCAGGGATTCCTGCAGCGTGTAGTTGCTGCATTTTCAGCCCCACAGCAGAAGAATTTTTTTTTTTTTTTTCAAAAATTGTGAACTTAAAGGAATAGTTTACCCAAAAATGAACATTTTGTCATCTTTTACTCACCCTCATGCCATTCCAAACCTGTATGAGTTGCTTTCTTATGTTGAACACAAAAGAAGATGTTTTGAAGAATTTTGAAGAACCAAACAGTTGTTGGTCCCCATTGACTGGTCCAATAGGAACCACCAACTGTTTGATTACCAGCATTCTGGTTCAACATAAGAAAGCAACTCATACAGGTTTGGAACTGAGGATGAGTAAATGGTGACCATTTTAATAGCACAAAATAATGCCAAGATGACACATCTTTTCAATTCAATGTACAATTATTTATATGTTTATTTTAATACATTTATTATTATTATTATACATTTTTAAAAATATATATTTTTAAATTTACATTTATAAATTTAATACATATTTATATAATATGTTAAATATATATATATATATACTTTGTTTTAATAATTTTAATAAATATATTTGTATATAATTATTACATATACCATTATAATTATTTGAAAAAGTTTTGTTCATTTTAATTTCAAAAACTATTTATTTATTGTAATCCATATATTAGTAAATAATATAATTATTATATGCAATTATAATTTTATCTAATTAAGTGATTTATTTATAAACACAGTGATAAAGGTTAATACTGGATTCCAGATTTTAATGGTTCCATTAAAAAGGATTGTTGAAATGTTTGTGTTTTTGTTTTCTTTGTCCATTGTAGAACTATGGTGGTATGAGGCCTCCTCCCAACTCTCTAGGTGGTCCAGGCATGCCCGGAATGAGCATGTGAGTCCTTCAACATGAAAACACTCCCTTTCCCCATTTATTTAATCCTGTGTTAAACATCCTTCTGTCTCTGTTCTGTATTTCTATCCTTTCTGGCTCTCCCTTCACCTTACAGGGGTCCTGGAGGACGTGGCCCATGGCCAAACCCGAATGCTAACTCGGTACGTTCATGCATACGCTGATGTCTGCGTGCAGCTTTGTGGCTGCAGACAAAAACGTGACATGCATTATTGCTAAACTTACCTTACAAACGTACTGTGGTGTCACCATGATACAGCAATGGTTTCAGATACCATGGTACTTTATTATATATGAAAGATTATCATATTCATTTATCATATTATTATTATTATTATTAAGTGTAGTTTAATTGTCATCCAAGTAAATATATTCATATTCTTTTGTTTGGGTTGACAGATAGCATACTCCTCCTCGTCTCCAGGCAACTACGTGGTGAGTATCAAACTTTAGTATATTTTTGTAGTATACAGTAATTGTTTTAATGCATGAAAAACAGAATCCATTTCCAAGCTATCTTCATAATATTTCATCTACTTGCCCTGAAACTACTTTCATTTTTGGATGATTATTTTAGCATTATTTTAGGCTACTCTTCTAGGAAATGAAACCTTTCCAAAATATTGGCAGTAGTTTAACACAGTAATATAGTTTTGTTAATGGATCAGAGGTTACGGTAATATGTCAAGATGTTCTTGAGGGTGATCTTGACTTTCAATATCAACGTCCCAATCAAAAACCTCCTTAAAAGTGTGTGCCAGGCATGTTTTAGGAGAAAAACAGTCGTCTTCAAATTGTTTGCGAATGCTCTTTCAAATTGACCACTGCAGAGCTTTTCAGCTTTTTGCCCGTCTTTAGCTCAAAGGAAAACTGCTAAATTTAGTCTTTCCTTTTAGAAACTAAAAGCATAACTAAGCAGATATTAAAGTTTCTAAATGTATTGATTTTACTTGAGCAATTACTATCCTGCTTAGTTTTGCCGCCAGCATTGCCTCTCTTAAAAGTAAAATATCTGCACATTAGTCAAAGCAGCTTAATGGCTCCTCTGTGCCTTGTGTCTTTGTTTAAAAACTGCTCCTCTGGTAGTTCTCTGATAGTAAGGCAGGTACTGTTACACACTGAGAAGCTAAGCACGGGTTTGTGTGCGTGTTTCCTCCCTCAGGGTCCTCCAGGAGGAGGTGGTCCACCAGGAACTCCCATAATGCCAAGCCCAGGAGGTACAGTAGATCTGTTCTGTCACTCTCCCTTTTGCATATCATTCACACACTCGCTCTCACCTCGCCTCTATAATCGGCACAGCCGGAAACAGTTCGTGTCTCTCCAGGAAAGAAAGATGCTCAGCACTTCACAAACACCATATTTAACACCCTCCTCCCTCCTTCCCTACCCAGCAGCCAATATCACTGCAAGGTTACCTGCATTTCCTCTGGCAGGAAAACAAAACATGTGATCAGCGCCACCCCTCCCACTTTGTTAATGTAATTCCAGTCGGCATGCTTGTGTTTGTGATGTTGAAGCAGAGATTATAGGTGTGAGCGGTGTCTCCCTCTCTCTTGCTCTCATGCTCTAAGTCGCACACAAGCCATAAATCATTAATGAAACACATTTATTATGGTGATTAATCTCGTCCAGCCATGTTCTGTATTGATCTAGTGTGCTACTAAAGCATTGGTCATCCATATATGCTTGGAAGCGACTCTGGTCTCTTATTTTGGTGAAGTTGTGCTGGTCTCTTCTCTTCTAGACTCCACAAACTCCAGTGAAAATATCTACACGATGATGAACCCTATTGGACCAGGAGGAAACAGACCCAATGTATGTATTACCCCAGTCTAGATATGCATTTACTAGAGTAGTTGTACTACCACAAGAAATATTTTTTATTATTGTCAATGGTTGGTTGACAGTTGTGGTGCTTTATGTATTTCTGTGGAAACCGCAATACTTTTTTTGTTAGGATTCTTTGATTAATACAAAATAACAGCATTTTATTTAAAATGTAAACCTTTTGTAACATTGCATGTGCCTTTACCTTCAATTTTGATCAATTTAATGCATCCTTGCTAAATAAAAGCATTCATCTCTTTCAAAAAATAAATATTACTGACCCCAAATATTTGAGCACTAGTGTAAATATCTCTCCACTTAATGTTTTTTTTTTATATTTGTGATGTATTTCCAAAACCAGAGCTACACGTTTTGATTCCCATACAATACTACATTTGATTATTTTACATCTCTTTGGAATACTTGATTCTTATTGGTCAGTTTTGGCATTTAGCAGCCACATATTTGTGTATCATCATGATTGCTAAACTGTAGAACTGATTGTTGTTTGATTGCCTTGTAGCTGTGCTAGTTTCTCTAGAGCGTGCTAGTGCTCATATCACTACATGGTCTCTTTCTTCTTACGTAATACTACAATTTGAACTCAAAATCAATATTTAATGTCCAATTATTTTCTTAAGTAGTCATGTAATAAGCTTGATAATGTACAGTCATTCAGTCATTATCGCAAAATAAACCCCTTCAGTGTGATTTAAGACCTGTCTGGATTTATTTGTAATAATAAGCGCCTGACTGTACATTACGCTTTATTTATATTAATCCTAAATGTCACATTATGATCATTGTTTTCATAAAAACACAGACATGCTTTTAGTGAAATCAAAGGGGACACGCTCATCCTTTTCAAATGAATGTTTATATCTCAGAAGAGGTCTTATGTTACTCAGGGCACTGGATGTGGGATGGTTGATTGAACGTGATTGTTTCTCTGTGTTTCTCAGTTCCCCATGGGTCCCGGTCCAGATGGCCCAATGGGCGGCATGGGTGGCATGGAGCCCCATCATATGAACGGATCATTAGGTAAGCTTTAAGACTGCACTGTTATTCAAAATAATATCTGTATCCTACTTTAAGAAATCTCAAAAGGTGTTTAATAATAATATTAATATATACTGTATTTATTTATTTCAGGCTCTGGTGACATGGATGGGTTGCCAAAGGTAAAGAAGGTTTTTTTAGATTGCGAATCTGTTTATTTCTTTCCTGTTTTCACATCTCAACCTGAACTGTTTTTGTCAAACGTCTCTTTTGCTTCAGAACTCCCCCAACAACATGGCAGGGATGAACAACCCACCGGGCACACCGCGGGATGATGGAGAAATGGGAGGAAACTTCCTCAACCCATTCCAAAGTGAAAGTGTGAGTAGATTCTGACCCAAACCCAGAGACCTGCTACTTCCCTCACCTGCCAATCATATACACTACGGTCCAAAAGTTTGGAGTCAGTCAAGATTGGAAAAAAAAAACAAGTACTTTTATTTTAAAATAAAATTTTACTTTTATTCAGCAAATATATTTATCAAAAGTAACAGTAAAAACATAGTTAAAAAAAAAATCCACAAAAATATTAAGCATCACAACCGTTTTTAATATTTAGAATAAGAAGAAATGTTTTTTGTCCACCAAATCAGCATATTAGAATGATTTCTAAAGGATCACGTGACACTAATCATGAAGACTGGAGTAATGGCTGCTGGAAAGTCAGATTTGCCATTACAGGAATGAATTACATTTTAAAATACATAAAAGATAGAAGTTATTTTAAATTGTTGCAATAAATTGTTGTTATATTAAATTGTTTTTAAGATCAAATAAACACAGCCTTGGTGGTTTTAAAATCTTACTGACCCAAAACTTTTGAACATTAGTGTAGCTCCGCCCAGCAGGCACTCAGAAGGCCACACCTACTGACCATGTTACTTACAGTCCAGAATATCAAATCAATTAAAAAAAAAACTCAGAAAATGATTTGATTTTTAAGCGTTATTGATTCGGTCCAAGAGTGAGTGCTGGAAATGGCTTTTGTTATAAAAGACCAGCAGTTTCCTGGACAGACACTTGAGGGCTTTTATTTCCAAGTTTTCTGTCCTTTGGTTACTGCTTTGTCGACAAAATCATGCATTTTCTTGCTGTATTTTGGGACGGTGATGATGACATAACCATCTTGTATTTGCTCTGTGTAGAGTTCTCATGATCTCACCTCCGCTATATATCCCCCACTTCCCTTTGTCTCTTTCCAGTATTCACCCAACATGACGATGAGTGTGTGATTTCTTCTTGTTTTGTTTTATTTGGGGTTTTCTTTTTCGTTTTGTTTTCAAACCCCCTCCGACCGCCCCGTTCCTTTTTTAACCCCGTCCCCCTTCACGTCGATTTACCCCCCGGCACCCTCTGCCCACGGAACTCTGGCTTTTTCTGCACAGCCTTCTGGGATGCCCCACGAGCAGAGGACTCACATGAAAGTGGCCCATCCCAGCTTGTGCAAAATGGCCACCGCCAACAGGAAACAGTCCCAGAGTCACAGGAAGAGCTTGCTGACTGAATCTCCCTGCCTCCCGGACTTCCTCTCTGGTTCAGGACACTAACAGGGCTGAACACACACAGGAAGGCAGGTGTGTGTTGGAGCAGACACACGTTTCACCGGGCTGCTCACTTTATGATCTTTATGAACTCACTCCACTTTTTTGATTCGTTTTTTTAATCTTGAATGGATGCAGTCGTTTTTACAGTGGAAATTATCTGCACCTTTTTCCTCCATTTTATTGTGTAAATGCAAGAGGAAACTCATTACGATGGGTTCGGCAATGAACGTTTTCATTATTCTATGTATGTATTGTATTATTATCAATTGTTGATTTTATTTTTATTAATATTGTAATGATGGTTACTGATTAGGTTTTAATCTTTTTTTGAAAGGGGCACATTGTATGTAAACCACAAATTCGACAGAAAAAAGCACACATCCATAATGCACAATAACAGTGTAACGACTTTTGCAGGAAGTCTACACTATGTTTTGTGTTTGCTGTGAAACCTTACCTCCCGCAGATTAAAAAGGTAGCCGTACCTTTTCTTCTACGTCTCTAGTATACATCTATATACAGGAAATGTAATTTCATTGTCCCTGTTGAGTGAACGTCTGAGGCGCGAGGCCCAAACCAGCAGCGACTTTAACCTCCTCAGACCAGCTTGTGCATCCAACAACACGTTTTGGAGTCTCAATCTATCTGTAGAGAGGAAGTGATGTCATACCAGAGCCAGAAACATGCGGTTATACAACTAACTAGTGCTAAACTTGACATGTCTGCTCACCGTGATTCACAACTTATTTATTTGTTGTTTTTGTTCATGAATTGATTTATCGTGCACACGTCTCGCATGCGACCCATCAGGACATATTGTACACATGTAAATATGCCAGTCTAAGATACCTCTTGAAGATTTGTATCATTCTGTCCCTCCCCAGAGACCCACATACTTTCCTTCTGCATGAATCTGAACAGGGTGTCTCTAGTCACATGACATTTCAAATGAGGATCCTGTTGGCTCGGTGCTCATCATACTGGAGATTTTTGGGGTGTGCTAATAGAGCCCTCCTCCTCAAACACATTTTGTTAAGTATGTGTTCTGTATTATGTCTAATCATCTTCAAAAACGTGAGATGTCAGCCACATCCAGGGCTTATTTTTCTGAGTTTATTAGATGAGGGGATAGTAATAGGATGTCCAGGGACTACTGAATGAGGGATACATGGACTAAATGTGCTCACAGCCTGTGTTTCATAATATTATGCATTTTTTTCATTTTGTCTTTTGCGTTTGGTGTTTTGTATTTTCTGTCTGTCTTTTAAAGGGATAGTCCATCCAAAAATGAAAATTCTGTCATTTACTTGCGTCGTTCCAAAACTGTGACTTTCTAACTAAAGAGTTTCGATTGCCATTGACTTACATTGTAATTTTACATGGCAATTTTGAAGAACATTGTTTTGGTTCCCATCGACTTCCGTTGTAATTTTTGGCCATACAGTGGAAGTCAGTGGGAACCAAAACTGTTTGGTTACCAACATTCTACAAATTTTTTTTTTTTTTAATCTATCTAGTTAAAGAAGAATTTTGAAAAACGTTAGTAAATAAACCATTTTGGTTCCCATTGACTTCAATTGTAATTTTTGGCCATAAAGTGCAAGTCAATGGGAACGAAAAATATTCTTAAAGATGTTTTAATCTGTCTTGCTACAGACGATATTTTTAAAGAATGTTACTAACTAAGAATGTAACTAAACTGTTTCAGTCCCTATAATTTTTGTTCATGAAGTCAATAGGAAGTGACTTTTTTTTTTTTTTTTTTTTAGGCAAGGCAAGTTTATTTATATAGCACATTTCATACACAGTGGTAATTCAAAGTGCTTTACATAAAAGAAAGTGAAATAGTCATTCACAGCAATAAAAACAAGGAATTCAAAATAATAAAAACAAGGAATTTTAAAATGATATAGAAATTGATTTAAAATGAAATTTAAAACGGTTAAAATAGAAAATGATTATACATAAAATACAGTGCAGTCAGTTCGGACGTAGCACAGTGTTCATTCAACAAATGCACAGCCAAACAGATGAGTTTTGAGTCTGGATTTAAATGTGGCTAATGTTTTAGCACATCTGATCTCTTCTGGAAGCTGGTTCCAACTGCGGGCGGCATAATAGCTAAAAGCGGACTCCCCTTGTTTTGTGTGAACCCTTGGTATTTCTAACTGACTCGATCCTAATGATCTGAGTGGTCTGTTAGGTTTATATTCAGTGAGCATATCTGCAATGTATTTAGGTCCTAGGCCATTGAGTGACTTATAAACGAGTAAAAGTACTTTAAAATCAATCCTAAATGTAACTGGAAGCCAGTGTAAGGACCTGAGGACTGGTGTGATATGCTCAGATTTTCCGGCTCTAGACAGAATCCTGGCAGCAGCGTTCTGGATGAGCTGCAGCTGTCTAATGGTCTTCTTTGGAAGGCCGGTGAGGAGACCGTTACAATAATCCACCCTGCTGGTGATAAAGGCATGAACAAGTTTCTCCAAGTCGTGACTGGACACAAAACATCTAATTCTTGCAATGTTTTTGAGATGATAGTATGCTGATTTAGTTACTGCTTTGACATGACTACTAAAACTAAGGTCTGTCTCCAGAATCACCCCAAGATTTCTGACTTGATTTTTAGTTGTTTGACCCCTAGAGTCAAGGTATGCATTCACCTTGAGAACTTCATCTTTGTTTCCAAATGCAATGACTTGGCACATCCAACTGTTAATTTCATCAATGCATTGGCAGAGGGAGTCAATGGGGCTATAGTCATTTGGAGATAAGGCTAGGTAGATCTGGGTATCATCAGCATAGCTTTGATAGGCAATTTGGTTCTTCCTCATTATCTGACTTAGTGGGAGCATATACAGGCTAAACAAGAGCGGTGCAAGAATTGAGCCTTGTGGGACTCCGCATGTCATGGACGTCCACTTAGACTTGTTTTTAGAAAAACAATGTTGATAACTAAACTGTTTCAGTCTCCAATGACTTCAGTTAAAAAAAAAAATCATACAATGGAAGTGAATAGGAACTGAAATTGGTTGGTCAATAACATTTTTCAAAACATCTTTTTGAAGTTAATTTCAATCTGTCTTTTCAATCTATTCTTTTGAAGAATGTTGACAACTAAAAAGTTTTGGTCTGTATTGACTTTGAAATTTTTGACCATGAAATGGAAGTCAGTGGGAAGTATCTTCTTCTGTTTTCTGCTGAAAGTCACACAGGTTTGGAATGACATGAGGGCGAGTGATTTTTGGGTGGTCTTGTCTCTTGAAACAAAATGTGTTTTTGGAAGTATAGGGCTCTCAGTGAAATGGTTATTAGGGATCAGAAGGAACCGGTAAATATCAGAGCTAAATGCTAAAATCCTCCTGCTGATTACATACACACACATTAATCACACAGCACCTGTTTTTAAGTTCTCCACAGCTTGATGACACGATGTACACAGAGAAACACACATTTATACAGCCTCTATCTTATTTTATTACTTTGTTTGTTTGTAAATACTGTAAAATGCATTTTGATATCATTGACATGTTTTGATATTTCAGTCACTACCAATGAATACTAAGAGATCTTGGGGGTAAAAAAAAATGTAAAGGAAGAACCCATGTTTGTAGTTAAAGAGTCACCATTCTCTGTCTTTGACTCTGTACAGATGTACTAAATCATGCAAATGTAAAGTTTTGTCAGCCTCTACTTAGTAAACGACGTCTGAGCGCTCATGTTTTAGGAGAACAGGAAAGTAAGGGGTGTTTGAAGTGGTACCGTTCGCTCCTTGTAGACTAGACACTCACAGGAGGGACGTATGTGGAGGGCGAAAGCCTCACGATGCATCCGTTCTCTCGGACGTGTCCTCACTTTGCACTTTCCAGACAGCAGCCCACCTTTTAACACATAGCCTATGTGGACATACATGAACACAGGACTTGTCTCTTTATGTGCAAAAGGGACCACACATTGCAAACTTTACTATGAAGGATTTTTATCTATTTAAATAAAAAACAAAAACGGTTTAAAAACTTGTTCGGAGTAGGGATTTTAAAAAAAAAGTAATAAAATGAAGGGAAGTGTCCTTCCCGTTCTCTTGAGATTGTGTTTTATAGATTGCGGTTTCTTCTCCTCAGCCAGTCCTCTGTATGTAAACCACTCACACGTCGTTGGCCATCTCTGTAATTCTATTGTGACGCTGTACGATACTGTAACATTAGCGAGGAGACGAGGTGCGGAGGGGCTTCAGATGTGGGAAAGAAAAAAAATCATCCTTCACTGTTGTTCTTTCTGACAAATGAAAAGCAGTATTGAGTATAAAGCAGTCTGTCTCCTGGGTTTGCTTTGTATTTCATGTTTAGGGTAGTTCGGATCCTTGTCTTAGGGACTCTTTCTGTCTTGTGTAGTAAATTAAGATGTTCTTTGTATGTTTCTTTATATTGTAAAGTTTCTTTTAGATTTAAAAGTTGCTTATTAAAAAAGGATGGAAAAAGTGCTTCAATAATGTATTTTATTTCTCTCTTTGGTTTGATTTTTATGGAGTTGTTGCTTATTTTTTTGCTTGTCCCTTCGTTGTAGATACAAATTTAAGACTAATAAAATAACATAACCCCTTTTACCAAGACTTTCTGCTCTCCCAGCTCTTAATTTATTATTAAAACAATTTATTCTGAAATGTGGGTGTTCTTTTTATGTGTCCTGTTCACTTCACCTGCTTTTGTAAACTACAATTTTTAAGATTTAAAATTTTATTAAGTCTATTATGCTCACATTTCACTGCTTTTCGTTAAATTCATTAAAACATTTATATTGTGAAGTATTATTAAAATAACTAATAGCTATATAATCTAATGTATTCCTGTGATGGCAAAGTTTTTAGCATCATTACTGCAGTATTCAGTGTCACATGATCCTTCAGAAATCATTTTAATATGCTGATTGATTGATTGCTCAAGAAATATTTCACATTGTCGTCAATGTTGAAAACAGTTGTGCTGCTTAATATTTTTGTGGAAATATAGATTTTTGTCATGATCATTTGATGAATAGTAAGTTCGGAAGAACATTTGTTTGATAAAGAAATACTATAAATGTCAGTTTTGATCTATTTAATGCATCCTTGTTGAATTAAAGTATTAAACAAACAATTAAAAACAAACAAATAAATAAAAATACCCCAAATTTTTGAACAGTTCTGTACATCTGCAGTTAATGGGACATTTTTTTTAGCATTTTTTTCCCCCCGAATTATGGGTATTTACATGCTCATCTCACACTGATTATAACCATTTTTAAACTATATGTTGTTTTTGTTTTTTTCAGATTCAAATTTGCATTTTATAGCATTTTATTATTGAAAAGGTCAGTAAATTAATTCATTCAGACTTTAACATTGTTACAAATGTAAACATTGTTAAAAATGTAATTCAAATAAATGCTATTTTGCTCCTATTCATGGTTTCTACAAAAATATTACATAATAAAAATAAATGTTTCTTGAGCAGCAAATCAGCTTTGCATCACATGAATACATTTTCAAATAAATAAAAAGTTATTTTAAATTATAAACATATTTTTCAATATTACATTTTGATCAAATAAATGCAGTAAAAGAGTAAAAACTATTTTAGAAATCATAATTATTCAAAGCTTTTGTGTATGTTATATTTCTGATTCTTGCGCGTTTATAGCAAACATTGTGATGGTGTGCATGTTCTGTGGATATTTAACCGGCTGTGCTGGTGAGGTCTCCTCTGTCAGAGGTTTCTAGTTTCATCCTCTCTCTTGTCCCCTGAGAACTCCGTGTACGGCACCAACATCAATCTCTCTGGCAGGAAGTGCCCCTCTCGTGTGGCTGGAGAGGAGGGTACGGCCGTTATAAATCGCCACTGCTTTTCTCCTAGGGAAGAGTGTGAATATTAATTAATGTGGTGAAACAGTGACCCTTGGGCTGCAATTAATTTCAATTGAGGGGTGCCAGCGAGAACTCATACAAACAGCATTAATGCTAATAAGTCTCCAAGGTTGTGATGTCCCTGAGGTATAGAAATATTCCAACTGCCAGATTATACGTGACTCTCGTGATGAAAAAGAAAGTGCTGATTGAAATGTCCCCTTCATACAGATTTACCAGTGTCAGGCGTATACTGTGAAACACACTGCAATGGCACACAATTAATTATTAAAAAGCGCTTTGAATTCATTCCTCAGATGTCCATGAGCTCTGAATCATGTTGAAAGTGGACTACACAAGGGCACGATATTTGTTCACAACAATTTTACAGGAATGTTCATTATCTCCTAATGACCGTTTGTAATGTAGGGGAGAATAAAAGCTTCAGCCTTCAGGAAGCAGACATGCAGTTTGAAAGAGGCCGTGACACCACTGTTAACTAAAACCAACATTATTTCAAACAGTATAGAGTATTACCGTTTTTATTCATATGGCTCACCCACATTAATTAAATACATGTAGCATTGATATTATGGACCTTTCATATTTTTTTTTGCTTTTGGTGGCATTGGCTCATTCATAGGAAATGGTGCCATTAGTGACTGAAATTTTCAAGATTTGTTTTTTCAAATGTAATAAGACTGAAGTCTAATTTATTACCAGGGGGGTTTACCAATTTTAAAGGACCACAAAAACTGAATATTCCCTCTGATATTCAGAATAGTGGTCAACAAATACGGGGCTTTCATTTGGTCAATATTAAATTACTACATCCATTCTTAAACCTGCACTACAGTGTTTTACTGTCACAGAAGATTATAATTTTGTATATTTGTACACTAATTGGTAAGTGAGTAGATTTGAGAAGCATCTCTCCGAGTAGCAGAGTAACGCTCACATTATAATTTAAATAAAGGCATTAAGCATTTCATTAAAAACATAGCCTACATATAGGCCTAGTGAAAACATACTATTGATTTTAATGAAGTACAAAGTAGGTCAGTTTCGCGTGGTTTATTCTAAGTAACCTTTCTGAGACGCCCTGATATTACAATTTTTACCGAAACAGAAAACCATCTAATGTCTAATAAAAGAGTTTTGACATTTACACGAAAGATGGTGTTACCCAGAAGACGTGGTTTATCCTCCATACCGCAGGGCGGCGCAGTGTCCGCGAGCGTACTTGTGTTCGGGGTCAAAGGTTGTTTCACCATCCTCGTGTTGTCAGTGCTGTGACGCTGTAAACTTCTACTAGGAAGGATCAAATAAACCAAGTAAGATCACACTTTCTGATATATGAAAATGAATTATATTGTAATTATATAGATATTTACCACATATTATTCTTGTTATGGGTATACGCAAATATTACGTTATTTAATGGTTTGGTAACACTGTTATATTGCTATAAAGTACATATGGCTTCACGTCAATTGTTTAAAACATAATGCTTTTATCTCTCATATGAGTGTGTGATGTCCGATGTTTATTTAAATAAGTCTGTCTCATTTAATGTAGAAGACACCGGAGATGTGCTGGTAACATGCATCAGTATAATATAACATAACACACAGTACATACAGATTTTAAGTCAAACAATACAAGTGTAAGTTACAAATGTTTATTTTCTGTATAAGAGGTTTGGTATAGTTGTGACAAACACCTAATTCAATACTGTGTAGAATTACAATAATTGTGTAAAATATTATGCATGATTTTATCTTGTATTTTTTGCTGTAGATGTTAGTTGAACAACTACAGCAAACATAAAGCTTTTCTGTGCTGTTATTTCACTTTTTATTGATTACATAATTTTGGACACGATATTTCGATATATTTTTAGACGTTTCCATGTACAAAATAACTTCTCATCAGAGTTCAGTATAGACACTCCCACTCAAACACACACAATAATGCAGACAAACCTATGAACTGGTGTGAATGTAACAGAGCAACATTTTTGCAAATTAATACAAAATTGCACAAACAAACCCTAAACTTTCACAACAGCAGCCTTAATGTCTAAATGTATATCCAAATGCAGAAATAAATAAGGAAAACAAATTCTGTTCTTAGCACCTAGGAAGTTCATGTATATATGTTTATACAGGCGTTATTGTCTCAACAACATAGTGCATATGTGACCCTGGAGCACAAAACCAGTCGTAATGGTCAATTTATTTTAAATTGAAAGCATCATCTAAAATCTGAATAAATAAGCTTTCCATTGATGTATGGTTTGTTATGATGGGACAATATTTGGCCGAGATACAACTATTTGAAAATCTGGAATCTGAGGGTTCAAAAAAATTTAAATATTGAGAAAATCGCCTTTAAAGTTGTCCATATGACGTTCTTAGCCATGTATATTACTAAGCAAAAATTACGTTTTGATATATTTACGGTAGAAAATGTACAAAATATATTCACGGAACCTGAACCATGCAATGTATTGTTTGCTATCGCTACAAATATACCCGTGCTACTTATGACTGGTTTTGTAGTCCAGGGTCACATATGATTTTTATTGCTAATCTGCCCCCAATCATTCGATTTTAAATGCATTTGCTCCATTTTAACTTAAATATTGCATTAATTGAAAAATACTATAACATTTGTTTTCTCTAATATTTGTATTATTTTTTATAGAAATGAACAGTGCTTAATTTAGAGAATCATGAAATAAACAAATAGAAAATATTCAATTAAAAATATAATTACACTAACATATAATACATTAAATTCAATAAAATTTGGTCTTTGGGCAGTTTAGACTGTCAGAATCACAAATGTGACCCAAATTTAAAAATACCATGACATTTTTTTATTAATAATCACTATATTTTTCTGCAGTCATGTCATACACGTGCATCAGCTGCCGTGTGCAGTTCTCTGATGGGGAGGTCCAGCGGGCACATTATAAAACAGATTGGCACCGCTACAATCTGAAGAGAAAGGTTGCAGACATGCCTCCGGTCACCGTGGAAAACTTCCAGGAGCGAGTGCTGGCACAGCGGGCAGCGGCCGAGCAGCAGAGTCAGAGCGGCGGACATGGCTCGGCCTACTGTGCCACCTGCAACAAAAAATTCTCCACTGACAATGCTTACAACAATCACATCCAATCCAATAAGCACCTGCAGGCTGAAAGGAAAGCCTTGGCCGCCGCCCAGGAGACTGTCCAGCGAATGAATGAGAAGAATCTAGAGAAAGGGGCGGAGCTAGATAAAGACGCACAGAACGAAGCGCTTCAGAAAGCAGTCAGGGAGCAGCAGAGACACACCCCCTCTAAAGCCACACCCACAGAGAAACGGGTCAGAACACGGCCAGACAAACCGCCTCGTCTGCAGTGGTTCGAGCAGCAGGCCAAGAAGATCGGAGCGGAGGAGGGGGAAGAAGAAGAAGAGGAGGAGGGTAAGAATGTTTTACAATAAATACAATTTTAATTTCAGTTTTTGAATTTAAAATGACTGTTTTGGCATGATTGTGTTTACATTCAATATTGCCAAAGCATTATGACAGGAAAAGGAAAATATATAGGAAAAGTAACAAATAACAGTAAAAAAAAATATTAAAGTAAGGTGCTAGGTGATTAATAAAATTAAGATTAAAAAATAATTAAAAGTACAATATAAATCATAACTAACCAACTTTTTCTGACGATAAATACAATAAAATACACAGAATAAAATACAATAAAATCACTGTTGCCTTGCAGCTGTCGCTTTTGGCTTGCTCAGTTTAAAAGACAGTTAATATTTAGTAATATTATTGATTTAAATGTGCTGACACTTTTAAATGAGAACAAAATTTGAACTGAATTGAGCTGGATAATGACACTATTGTCTTTTGTAGTGTTAAATGAACTTACCGACATTGACAGTTATTGAACTGAATTGAATCAACATTGAACTGAATTGAACTATTATCTTCTGTCGAGCTGCTTTACAGCTGAAAGTCAATTAGTTTCATAATTGATGAATTTTACAACATGTGCACTGTAGTTGTCATGTTTAATAATATGAAGTTGCTTTAAAACACTCTGTGTTGTAGAAAGTTCCATATAAATAATTCTGACTTGACTGATTTGCTTTGAAACCGCTAATTAAGAATCTCGTTTTTTCTTTGAAGAATGGGAGGATGTTGATGAGGATATGGATGGTGATGGTGATGATGATGATGATGATGAAGAAGAGGAGGAGGAGATGGAGGAGGACTCCACATCTGGGGCAGCTCTGGCGCCCGGGGCCATCCCAGTGACAGACTGTCTGTTCTGCGGACATCATTCACGCTCTCTTGCCAGAAACATGACGCACATGACCAAAACACACAGCTTCTTCCTCCCTGATATTGAGTATCTGGTGGACATGAGAGGATTTATTTCATACCTAGGTAAGCCAGAGAAAGAACTGAAGTTGTCTTTTAAAATATTAATTATGAATTTACATTAATCAGTGTGTTTCTCTGTGTATTTCTGTGTAGGAGAGAAGGTTGGTGTTGGTAAGGTATGCTTATGGTGTAACGAAAAAGGGAAGTCATTCTTCACTACAGAAGCAGTTCAGGCACACATGACCGACAAGAGTCACTGCAAACTATTCACAGACGGAGACGCCGCACTTGAGTTCGCAGACTTCTATGACTTCAGGTACACATTTGTTAAAATATTTTGAGGTGTTTTGTTGGATTGACATTTTATATCACATGATTTGTAATTAAATAACAAATGACTGTGAACAATGCTTGTGCATCTTGCTTAATATTAAGTCGTATTAACCCTAGGTACTAATTTTAACAAACTTCTATGACTTGAAGTACTAATAAATTGACATTAACCTACATTATTAAATGAATCAGTAATGCAACAAATTCAAAGTTGTAATGTCTAGATAGAAAAAGTGTTCACCATCACTGAGGTTCTGGGCTTAAACATCATCAGCAGTAATATTTCAAATAGAATGTATTTTAAATGTGAGCAATAATCATTGTCCCTCTAAACATACAGGAGCAGTTATCCCGATGCTAAAGATGGAGATGATGTGGAGATGAAGGATGGTGAACTGCCTGATGAAAAGACGGTAGCGCTTGATGATGAGACGCTGGAGCTCACTTTGCCCTCAGGTACTGATGAACAGCTGTATTTACAACACGTTGCTGTATAACCGTTATGTTATGACATTTAATTATGACATTGGCTTGATGTTTAGATGAAATATTAAGCATGTCAGGAAATATTTCCTTTTGAAGAATAATTACACCTAACTGATTCCATCAGGCTTTTAATCTTAAAAGTAATTTTCTCCTGACTTGGGCATTTAATTCAAAATTAAAATGCATATAAAACCAAACTTGGTTTTTGCTGTTTGTTACAGGTGCAAAGATTGGCCATCGCTCCCTAATGAGGTACTATAAGCAGAGGTTTGGTGTTCAGAGGGCATTGGTTCCAGCTCATAACCAGAAGGCTGTTGGTCGAGTCCTTAAACAGTACAAAGCACTTGGATGGGCAGGAGACTTGGGTAAGTTAGGTTTGCAAAGTCAGGACTGTCAAGAGGGGCCCAGTAAATATTTTAGTGATGGTCCAGGCAAGGATTTACCCAGCATTTGATTTTGTTGATGTGGAAGATCGTGTGGCTCTTCCTTTCCTTTCCTTATCTTTGTCTGGTGATAGTTAACTTTATTTCTGCACCATTGATTGTTTAAACCGTGTCTTCTCTTGCAGGTAAAGGCTTTGTGAGCCAGCAGCAGAAGGACATGCAGTACGTGCGGAGGATGAAGTCCAAGTGGATGTTGAAGATGGGCATGAGCAATAACACCACCAAACACACCCATTTCAGAGCACAAGTCATGTTCTAAACTAATTAACCTTCAGCATCAGTAGATATTCAACTTTTCAGAGTTATTAACAGTAGTCTGTGTGTTGATTCAGCTGAAATGTAACTGCTGTTAATGTCATAAATAAAGGTGGAACTTCATACATGAATATATAAGGCAACATTGTGCTTTAGATATCCGAATTATGTGCTTTTCCAGCATCAACATGAGATTGCTACATTAGGGATTGAAAATTGTTCATAATGACCTTTATTGGCATTTACAATTTTAATATTCCTTGTAAAAGACAAAACATATTATAAAAACCTACTTCAGTTGTATAATACTGTATAAATTATCAATAAAATAAGCAATGCCTGACTCGATGTTTGGTGTTTTTGTCAGAAAATAAAGATTAAAATATGTGACCCTCTCTGTGAAATCCAGGCTATAGTCTCAAAATCTATGAGATAACAAGCATCAAAGTTTAATTTCAACCATTAATTTCACTATGATTTCAATCTTTGACATGGTCTTAGTCAGTAATAAAGATATGAGTTACATTTTCACAGAATGTTCTTTACCTTATGAAGGATGATTGTATATAGACAACAGTAAATCACCAAAAAATTACGTTTGCTGGGTTTTCACAGCCGGGGTCACATATTGTCAGTTAAAACGTACACGATGCCATTGTTTTATAATATGTGTGGTAGAAATAATAAAAAAGATAAAATTATAATACAGGAACCAATCGCTTTCCCTCAGGATAAATAAGCGCCATTATACTCCTCGCCAATAGACCGCGCTGTTTCACTTTGTAACCCTGTTGCAAAAACTCAAAGGTCACGAGGAAGTTAATCACAACATTTGAACAGAACTGTGTTGTAGGAAAAATGTTAGAAGATTAAGTGCCTTTGTGATATAATGTGAAACCAGCTGAAACTCCCTACACCTCTGATACAGTAGGTACCCTACCTGATATGTTTTGTAGCAAGATTTAGAATAAATTTAACGAATGTTAATGAACTAAGGGTCAAAGCACCAACACAAGTCAGGTGCATTAAAGCTGTTAAATTAACCCTTTAATGTAACAAATGCAGACAGAAACCACGGGAAATGTAACGTTATTTCATTTGCTTTTTATTTCAATTGCATTTTGTAGCTACTTGGGTCAATAGTATTTGTCGTTATGAGCCTTTACCAAACTTTTCACTGACCATCTATGTTATTATAATTATGCAGTGACGTAAAATAAATATAACCCTCTATATTATACAGTAATAATATATCACAATGTAATATATAATATGTTTATATTCTGGTGTAACATACATTATATGTAATAGGTTTATATTCTGATACACTATTATTATTACTATTATGGAATATTCTGCAACATGTAAACGGATTGCCATTACCTTATTCAAGATAAGATAATATATTGTGTTCTAGAAATATGATTACTGTGTACTGTGATCACTGTAGATTTGCTGGCTCACTGTATCAACCATTTACTCCTATGCGATAAGACTGAAGGTAATGTGCATTTAATTGTGTTATCTGCCCATTGTATGAGTGGTAAACTAAATTTAAGTACAGTTTTTCAATTAGAAATGTAAGTAATCTGTGTCATGTTCTTTCCACTGTAGATATGGGGATCTTTCAGAGGTTTGCAAGACTTCCTCTGAAGTCCACATATATTTGGTCTCTGTGCCCACAGTACAGCACTGATCTCACTGCAGCAGGCAGAGCTCTGATAGTGCGCTCCAGCCAGCTGATTCAGCATCGCTGTGTGCACAGCAGAGGGTTGGGAGCCAGTCCAGGCAACCCGGGTGCTGCCCCACCACGGTTACCCTTCTCCAGGGTCACACAGGAAGACCTTGCCTTCTGTAGAACACTGCTGCCTGGAAGAACCATCACTGATCCAGACCTGCTGAAGTCCAGCAATGTAGACTGGCTTAAGACAGTGGAAGGTGAACTCAATTTGCATTTCCTAAAGAATAGTTTTCAAGTTTTATGTATGTTTTTGTTTTATCTATAAGTAAGTGAGCGTTTGTCACATTTTAGTTTAAAAGTTTAGGGTCAGGAATATTTTAAAACAGTTCCTGTTACAGTTTGTTAAATATTATTACAATTTAAAACAACTTTTTTATTTTTATATACTGTATATATATATATATATATAATTTAATTCATTTCTGTAATAGCAAAGCTAAATTTTCAGCATCTTTACTCCAGTCTTCAGTTTCACAAGATCCTTCACTTTTAATATTTTTATTATATTTAATAATTTTAATATGCTGATTTGGTGCTCAAGAAAAAAAACACCTTCTTATTATCTTCTTCTTCTTATAGAAAGTCCAAAAGAACCAACCTTTTGTAAAATTCACTTTTCACTGTCACTTTTGATCAATTTAATGTGTCCTTGCTGAATAAAATCATTACTTCTTTCAAACAACAACAACAAAAATAATTTAAATGGTAATGTGTTTAAATGTGACATAATATGATAAAAACATAAGATGAAAACAATCTAAAGATTCAGCATATTCTAAATACAATCAACAGATAGTGTTTAGACACACTAAGTGTAGTGTTTAGGAATTATAATATTTAAGATTAAAAAGTAGCAATATTTTAATTAATGTGTATGTTTTTCTTCAAGGTAATAGTGAAGTACTTCTGAGACCCAAAACAACAGAAGAGGTCTCTCAGATTCTTAGGTCAGTTTTCCATGATCACATTGACTTTTACAGCTGGTTACAAAAATTGTTCTATTAAAAGATCCATGTTTTTCACAGGTACTGTAATGAGCGGAATCTGGCAGTGTGTCCGCAGGGAGGAAACACAGGTCTGGTGGGAGGAAGTGTACCTGTTTTTGATGAGATCATCCTTTCCACTTCTTTAATGAACCAAGTCATCACATTCGACAACATCTCAGGTGTGTTTGCTAAATCACCTTGTTATCTATTATAACTTTTCATGAAGCATCTATCCTCAGTGACAAAGTCAAAATCTTTATACCTTAATACATTTCTTGAAAGGATATTTGTTTGGCTTCCAGGTATCCTCACTTGTCAGGCAGGCTGTGTGTTGGAGAACCTGTCTAACTATCTAGAAGAAAAAGACTTCATCATGCCGTTGGATCTAGGGGCGAAGGGAAGCTGCCATATCGGAGGGAATGTGTCCACTAATGCAGGTGGTCTCAGACTGCTGCGCTACGGGTCGCTTCGAGGGACAGTTCTGGGCCTGGAAGTGGTGAGGTCCTCCTTTTTAACAGAAATAAACACCCCAGACATTCTGAGAGATGATGTTCCATTAAAAACACATAGAACTGACTCAACATAGACAATGAAGGTGTCAAATTAGTATATATTTCTTATATAGATTCATGCTTTTGTGTTAGACTTGAATCATTAAGAGGTAGAAATCAGCCTCTTTTTATATGATGATAAGGATCTAAATGGCTTTAAGTTGTATTCTTGTATGTCTCACATGTGTAGGTTTTGGCAGATGGGCGGGTTTTGAACTGCCTAGCCACACTTCGCAAGGACAACACTGGTTATGACCTCAAGCAGCTTTTCATTGGCTCAGAAGGGACATTAGGAATCATTACTGCAGTTTCCATCCTGTGCCCCCGCAAGCCTAAATCTGTCAATGTAGCATTTTTAGGTAAAATTACATGTCAAATGTAAAGCACATTTTAAACTTGTTAATGTGTTAAGGGCCATTCACATCAAAGTTGATGAATATTCTATGAAGTTTTAATAATCATTCTAATTCTATGAGAATAAGGAACTCTAGACCACAGCTGTAATGAGAACGACACAGAAGAATGCTACTGTTGGAATCACTTTCAGAACGATTTTTTTTTCCAGGTGATGAATGATTAAACTATTGACAACCACTCAGAATCCACAAGACTTTAAAGAGCTTGAGCATTTAAAGCAGCAGACAGCATAACTGCAGTGTGTACTTATAATAAACAGAAGGTTATTATCTTTTGGTGTGGATGCTAATATCGTAATCGTTTCAGTTAACCCTCAGGTCTCCTTTTCATGCACATTCTGTGGCTAAAATTCTTATTGCAGCTCCTCATGTGTCCTGCAGGGTGCTCCAGCTTCCAGCAACTGCTGGAAACATTTCAGTGTTGTAGAGGGATGCTGGGAGAGATCCTGTCTGCTTTTGAGTTTTTAGATGCATCCTGTATGAGCCTTCTGGAGAAGCATCTGAAACTCACCAACCCCATCACAGGTAAACACTAGCGTCTTTACAGTTTCAAAGACAACTTTGGATATCTGTGTTCTTAAAGTCGAGATGATTGGGGAAGTCCAGCATATATCACCAGAGAGAAGTTTGTCAATTGACCAGAAGTTAAAAAATATGTATGTTCTAAATGCTAAAAAAAAGCATTTAGAACATACATATGGTGTGAATTTTCATTTCATGACAACTTTTGATAGGTAGATGTTTTAAAAATGTTGGATAATATCTGTTTTTTCTTGGACTTATTGGAATGATATGTGTTGCAGAAAGTCCCTTTTACATTGTCATCGAGACCGCTGGATCCAACGCAACACACGATGAAGAAAAACTACACAAATTCCTTGAGGAGGTCATGACATCATCTCTAGTGACTGATGGGACAGTTGCAACAGAGGCGACAAAAATCAAGGCACTCTGCTCACTTGTGTTGATCAGCAGAACTCAATGTGATTTTGAATTTGACATTTGTTCTGTCTAGTGCTGAAGATCTTGTGTCATTCACAGGCATTGTGGTCTTTGAGGGAGAGAGTCACAGAAGCTCTGACACATGAAGGCTACACCTACAAATATGACATTTCCCTCCCAGTGGAAAAGATCTACGATTTAGTCCAAGACATGAGGGGGCACCTTGGAGACATGGCCAAGAATGTTGTGGGCTATGGACATGTTGGTATGGCTACCTTTTTGTCTTACAATAATTGCTGGACTGTTTTGAGTCGGAAGCTGCAATACACCACACAACTTTTGCCCAGTTTCTTACCCCGATTTGCAGTCTGGAGAAGTTGAGGTTAGTTACTGAAAGTTATAGCCAGTCTGCAGATTTTGGGCAGTCAGAGTTGACAGATGTCTTAGAAAATCTAGTGTGTAATGTCTAGTGTTTTAAAAGACAACTTTCAAAATCATTCAAAAATCTTACCAACACTAAACTTTTATACAGCAGTGTACTTATGTGCACAAACCCTTAAACAGTGGGTTCAGACCCACTCAAACCTTGCCCATAATGCTCTCGGTTTTCAGTATTTTTTTTTTGCCTTGTTTCAGGTGATGGAAATCTTCATCTGAACATCACTTCCCCCTCTAAAGACCCCGCTCTACTGGCTGCCATTGAGCCGTATGTGTACGAGTGGACATCCGACTGGAAAGGCAGCATCAGCGCAGAGCATGGGCTCGGTCTGAAGAAGAGAAACTACATTTACTACAGTAAACCCTCAGAGGCAGTCGCCCTCATGGGCAGCATTAAAGCCATGCTGGATCCTAAGGGCATTCTCAACCCTTACAAAACACTGCCAGACAATATACACTAATAGTTTCATGGTGTTCATGATTTATATGAAAAATAAGGCTGTTTTTATTTTGCCACGTTGTTTGCCACTAAGTATTTAATTTGTTCAGTCTTATGTTTTAGTCTTTTGGCCCTCTAGCGGTTGAAGCATAAACTACAGGTAATTTGCGGAGGAATACTGTTTTGGTAATAGCGATCGCGTGAGTTGTGTTTAGGCTCTGCTACTCTGCGCAGATTAATCTGATGGCCCGTGGTAACCGATAATCAGTGTGAATGTCGCTAACAATATGCATATCTTATATGTAATCTTAATTACATCCTATGCATATCTATAGCTAACAACATCAAACTCTCCCAATAACGAAATTCAAGAAATATGCGAAATGAGGAGGTTAGTAGCTTATGCCACTGTTGTTTTGACTTGTTGAAATCAGTTGTTTTAAAATAACATTACAAAAGTTAGGCAACGCTGACATTAGCCATAACGATATCTATTCATAAGATAAGGTGTAACGATGGAAACTATTACTTGGAAAGGCTATTTATAGGCAAATAGACCAAAGTATTAGCTGGTTTAGAGGTTGGTGTTGTTACCAACATAAACTGTTTAGTGAGCCTAGTCAGCCAGTGCACAGCTAATGTACTGCGATGCTGTGCAAACTATGTTGATTCGTGTTTTATTGCGGGTAATAACGCTTTCCCCTTTCCTTGTTAACTCTTTTCTCTTCGAGGTTACAAGCTACCTACAGTACAATGATGGGTGCTTTTGAAACACTACTTTGTGAAGCTTCGAAACCTTTGCGAATCATTTGTTTTGAACCAGTGATTCCGAGCTTGTATCAAACTGCCAAAGTCATGTGATTTTCAGTAAGGGAGGCTTCGTAACCGTTTCGAAACCTGGATCTCTGACCCCATGAACCAGTGTCTGTATGGCTTTTACTTGATCTTGGACCAGTTTTACAAATTTGTAGACATTGTGAGTAACAATATAATTTTAAGGAAGTAGTTTGTCTCTTTAACCAAGCCTGATTGGTCTCCTTAAAACAAACAGAACAAGCCCTACAACTAAATTAAATGACCCATATTATACAGACATTTAATATTTAATGCAATTCCTTTATTTATGGATATGACAAATACACATGGACAAATGATGAAAATATTCATATTACGATAGTGATTGAGGTTAAGGCAAATGTTTTATGTACTCACTTATTAAAATTTGTGAATTTTGAATAAAACCACACAGAATTGCAGCCTCTTTGAGCACTCATAAATTAACCAATGGTGTTGAAAGGCAAACAGTAAGGAATTTGTCTATTTTTGCCAATTTGTTTGATGGTGCATTGAAGCTATTGAGCCACATCAAATGAAGACCATCTAAAAATGTAGCTTGAGACCAGAATAAAATCAGCACTGAGTTGTTCAAATAAAAGCCCAGAATGAGATTTTACTTTTCAGCATGTAAATACACCAGATTTTATCTAATGTTTCTCACTAACAAAAAGTTGTTCAATCCATTGAGACAATAAAATAATATTTTGGTTAACAATAGCTGAAGCCTTTTTAATGTCATAAAAAGTGCCCCCCCCCCCCATACAAATTCATTCATAAAGGATCTGTCCATCATGCTAAATGGAAAACAAATGTCGTTCCTTTCTATAGGAAAACTACATCTGGAAGAAAGCAGTGGAACTACATCTAAGCTTATTTCAGAGCCAATTTTTAAAGACAGTTAACAACAGGTCTTGTGTCTGCAAATTGGTTGGCATTTACGTTCTCATTAGCTTCAGCCGGTGTACTACCAGTTATAAAAGCACTGGTTATCAGAGAGAGGCTGCAGACCTCCTGTAAACATCACCACAGATAAGAAGGTCATTCCCAGCAGACTCAGACAATGGGGAACCTTTTCCTAAGGCTTCATTTAGCTCATCACCCTTTACAGGAAAACGCAAGACAGATGCATGATAATCCGCAACACGATTCTTGAAATTTACGGCTAAAAAGAAAGCATTATCACAGCATGGGCAACCTTTTGTTAAGCACAAGGACTTGACAGAAAAACCATTCCACTGTTGTAACGAATGAAAAGAGCAGGGTTTTGTTTAATTCATAACGGTGTCTTGCATTTATATTCATACATATGGTTTCTTCATTATAACATATTCACAGTTCATAATGCAACACTTCCTGTAGTCTAATTCCTAACATCGTTCCCCTGTAGAACACAAATATGTAAACGTGCGTCCGTTTTTGGGAGAGCAAAAGTGACCAGTGTTGA
The DNA here is from genome assembly GCA_027422415.1 of Schizothorax lantsangensis. Taxonomy (NCBI): domain Eukaryota; kingdom Metazoa; phylum Chordata; class Actinopteri; order Cypriniformes; family Cyprinidae; genus Schizothorax; species Schizothorax lantsangensis. Next base: position 28,855,094 of record CM049845.1, on the reverse strand, counting down.
GCAGTGCACAGCGCCTCATGTAGTGTATCATGAAAGCATCAACAAATTCTTAATAAAACGCCACACGACTCAACCCAAACCAAAAGCAACGTACACAAACCATTCCGACTTGGGACATAACGATAGTGTTTTCCTTTGTAAATCTCATAAATCCTATATTAGAGTGACGTCGCACTTTTAAATAGTCAAAAACGTTTCAAATTTAAAAATCATCAGCATTCTCTCGGTTTATGGCGTATGTGATACAAAAGTGTCAAAAAGCGTACGGGTAAACAAATATGCAAATTCACAAAACCAAAGTCTGTTTATGACTATGACTAGCTCTGTAGTGTGTTGACACGTCGCCTTGAACACTCATAAGTAGGGTTTTGTACATAACATTAGCAAATAATTCAGGCCCTATTGGACAGCGGCTGATTGTCAGTGAAGAAACATCAAGTACACATGCCGGTGATGGCAAAGAGAAAGACAAACAGCTACAAAAAAGCACTACGATGTGCTACAATGGCTTTTGTCAGGCAGGCATAGAGGCAACAGGTCAGGGTCAAGGCCTTGTGTCAAAGGAAGCCCTCATGGGGTGCTATGAGCATGACCAGACTGGGATAAAGAGAAAGTTCACACACAAATTAATTCTGTCATCATTTATTCACCCTCATGTCATTCCATAACCCATTTGACCATGTTTCCTATGTTAGTTTCACTTTCAGGGAGCTTGACAATACCTGGTCACTATATGCACTAGATGTATGGAAAAAGAGCAGCGTGAACATTCTTTAAAACATCTTTTTTATGTTCCACAGTTATTAAGGTTTGGAATGATATGACTGATGACAGATTTTTCATTTTTGGGTGAACTACCTTTTTAACCACTCTATTCTGATCACTAAACAGGCCTAATTAAAGACACTAGTCTGTAGTTCTCTACTGTACATAGTGGCATTTTGTAACCAAAGAGCTTTATAACACAAGTCCACTATAGCAAATTCAGAAACGGTGACTTACTTTTTGACTATTTATCTACAAGAATCTTTGAAAAGCTCAAAAACATCTGATTTCTAAAAGCAAGTGACATTAACTCTATAAAGTTCTTCTGGTTGTATTAAGAATCATGCGCACGCATACCCACACACACACTACGGGTACTGATTGCATTTCGGCGTGTGTATCTGTCCTCTTTGTTTTTCCGAAAAGTACAAATCTTAAAAGTTCGCCAATGGTTAAATAGACAATGTGATGGCGCTAAAAAAATTCCATGATGGAGGGTTCAATTCAAGGCCTGTCAGACCGTGTCCGTATTTTTCTCCTTTACGCTGTTTCTGGAGGGGAAATGGGAGTCCCACCGGGTTCAGTGGGAAAAATGATCCATAAAAGAAAGCATAATTCTCTATAAAAAGTTTTTAGGCCAATGGACAGGAAGAACAAAGCGAATAAACAGCATGTTAAAAGTTGGGACAGATGCCAGCGCTCGAATCCAACGGTCTGGTTACACACAGTGTCTGTATAATGAGCGGCTGAGCGGTCAGTAGTTCTGTGGCTCTCTCTCCTCAGCAGTCGGTTTTGCCCTTCTCCAGTGAGCTGTGGATTTTATCCAGAGTCTTTTTGATGCGCAGGGCAGTGAGTCGAGCCGAGGGGTTCTGGTACCAGCACTCTTTCATCAGCTTCACCAGAGCAGACAGGGTCTGTGACCACACAAAAACACACAGACGTTTGTTTTGAGCTCATGGTGAGGATCTGTCAACTACAATTGTTAACATTTATATATGGAAAATCAGAGATTTAGTTCCTTTTTTTAGTCTAAAGACTGCAGGGATAATGCTTTTTTATAGGCCAATCTGGAAATTTGCATCACCCTGGTTCCCTCAACAAAAACCCAGTAGGATTTTTCCATTGGCTTTTGTATCACTTCAGAAAATAAACTCTGTGACCAACAAAAGTGTATTGTTTGGACACGTTTTGTTCACAAATTAATAGCTTTTATGGATTTTGAAGCCTAAATACAAATTGTCTGAACTAAAAGGCTAAATTCACACTATAAACAAACTATATCCCCCTCACATTACTTCAACATCACCATCAGCCCTTGACAACTCTTTCAGTATTTACTTAAATTCTAACAGTTGTAACGTTTTAGGTAGCATGGTTTACAAGATTGTGATTATAAACACAATGAGGCTGTGAAAGCTGACTAGTGAGTAGACAAGTTTTTTTATTTGGTTTGGTGACGTTTAATGTCCCTGATGACCTCTGTGGTTTCTCCACTTATTATTAGCAACTTATTCAAGATTGTGTAAAAGCTTAGAAAACAGGGTGGGGTAATACTGATGTACTTTATGTCTTAAGAATAAAACTTGAGCTTGTGTTCATCATAAAACCTCATTTCAGGCATTTAACCAAAAACCCATTCATTTTGGGACAACAGAACTGGAATTGCAAAAATGCAAACTCGTTTCTGGGTTTTTTGAACTCATTCATACAGCACTCTATATGAGGGGACTATTAACTTTCCACTCCAAGGTAAACACGTTTACAGGGATACAGAGTGTGTCTCATGAGTACTTACAGGATCTGAAAACCAGCGGTTGGGAATGAACGGCCTTTGTTGCTCCACACAAACCACTTTCCTCATGTCGTCAAAGCTGGGGTCATTAGGCACCAGGTCGTAGAAAGGCGGCTTGTATTCTTCTACAATTCCTATAGGATAACAGTGGATGAAAACAATGAGTCACTGAATGTTCATTTGGAGAACAGTCTGATCTATTTTGTCCTTAAATGCTGCAAACAATTAAAAATTTATGAACAGAGTCCAGTAAGCTGACCGTTACTGATAGTTCTGCGAGCGATCTCCCACAGCACCAGCCCAAAGGCCCAGATGTCCACCCTCTTATAGGCATCAAAACAGTCTGTCTGAATGGTCTCATCTAGAACCTCTGGTGCCATGTAGCGCTTAGTTCCCACTTTAGGATTATTTCCCACATCCAGCTGATTGTCAGACTGCGTGTGTGTTACTGCCAGACCTACAAAGAGATACAAACAGATGAAGAGTAGAAGTGTAAAATCACCAGACTGTCTTTTTAAAAAAATTATGTGTTTATTCAATATTTATTACATGCACAGGTATGGAAGCCTGTTTCCACCATTGAATTAAAATAAAAAAAAAGGTAAATGCAACTTTTTATCTCACAATTCTGTCTTTTTGCAATCTTGCAATTCTGACTTGTACAATTTCACATCTGACAATTTCAGAATTGCATGATACAAATTCACAATTATAAGTTATATAAAGTCAGAATTGCGGGATATAAACTAACAATTCCGACTTTTTTTCTCAAAATTGCTGTTTGTATCTTAGAGTTCTGATTTTGTCCTTGCAATTGCGATATTATATCTCACAATTCTGACTTAACTTGTAATTACGTGGTAAAAGTCAAAATTGTGAGATATAAACTTTGCAATTCTGAGAAAAAAGGTCAAAATTGCGAGATATAAACTCGCAATTCTTTCATTTCACAGAATTGCGACTATTTCGCAATTGCAAGAAAAAAACTCAGAATTGTGCAATTTAAATACGCAATTCCGAGTTTTTTCAAATTGCGAGTTTATATCACGCAATTTGGAAAAAAAAGTCAGAATTGTGAGATGTAACCCTGCAATTACGAGAAAAACAGTCAGAATTGTCTTAAAGTCGCAATTTTTAAAGTCATTTTTTATGGGCTTTTTATTCATTTAGGACAGTAGAGAGATGACAGGAAATTACTGGGAGGAGAGAGGGGAGCAGGATTGGCAAAGGACCTCGAGACTGGAATCGAACTCGGGTCGCCGTGAGTGCAGTTGCTCCATATGTCGACGCACTAACCACGAGGCTATTGGCGCCGATGCAATTACCTTTTTTTATTTACATTTTTATTCAGTGGTAGAAACGGGCTTCCATACACAGGGTCACTTATGATTTAAAGGGGTCATATGATGCGATTTCAAGTTTTCATTTCTCTTTGGAGTGTTAAAAGCTGTTTGTGCATAGATAATATCCCTGAAGTTGCAAAGACTAAAGTCTCAAAACCAAAAGAGATATTCTTTATCAAAGTTAAGACTCTGCCACGCCCCCCTAAAACAGCTCATTTAAACACGTCCCCACATGTCTACATCACGGTGTGGGAAGATTTGCAAAACACCGCCCAAACGTATACGCAATGAAAGGCGGCGGAACTATTATTCTCGTTGTAGTATTGTTGCTGCCGCCGGCGCCATGTCTTGGAGACGTTGTGTTTTGTTTTGAAAGCGAAGGTTGTTTGCACTTTCAAAAGAGGACACAACTAGAAATCAGTGGTTAAGTTGTATTTAAAACACTGTTCCAGAACAGTTCAACCCAAATATTAGAGTGTGCACTGTGCAGTGCATTTCACGGAGGACTATTTCCTGAACCTGGGAGAGTAGCCTTGCTTGCTGGCTTGCACAAAGGCTGTTTCTATAAAGTGGGGCAATTCCAACTTTGCAAGGACATTCTGATGCTTCTGACTCGTTTCTACTACTTACGTTTCTGCTACTGACGAGTCAAACGTGAGTTTTGAACAGTGCTTGTTGTTTGTCATTTCTCCGATCACAAATGCAGACATGGTAATGTTTACGTGGCGTGATGCAACGCGACGCGTAAAAAGACAGTATAAAGCCCTATTCGGACGGGATTAGTTTTACAAGGGTAGATGGAGTAATGTAATTTTTACCTCAGGACGTCTGTAATAGTAATGGCCAATTCGCACGGGATAAGAAATCTCTGTAAAACTAATCGAGTGGGAGGGGTAACTCGATTTGCGCTCCGCCATCACCTGCTTGTCGTCACCTGTACGTTGCTTCCTGATATCCTCGTTCGACCGGACCTAACTGTTTAATTTAATAAATAAATGGTTCAATATCTGTGGTGTATATATATATATATATATATATATATATATATACACACACACAAACAGGTCGGGTCAAATGATTTATTAAATTAAATTATGTTGGTAATAGGCACCTGCCTAAAGCCAAAATATGTTTTGTGGCTTTCAACCTTCTTTATGATCTGACTGGTGTGTGGAAAAGTACTTTTAAACAGAAAATGGCGGAATATTTACGTACATATTTACAGCTGGTCTATTCGGACGGGATTAGCATTACCTGAGGTAATTTCTCTGGACCTTTTTACAGAAGGTAAAAGTCGCCGTAATCTTTACTGACATTGTCCGTAATGATTACTGAGATGGCGCATTCGGACGGGACTGAAATCACTGAGAAGCTCTGGTAATAATTACTTTTACCCCACGTCCCCATGTAAAACTAATCCCGTCCGAATAGGACTTAAGTCATTTAATCAGTAATTATGTCCCCACTGGATGCAACAAATGCCTCGTTTGTAATGGGTTTTATTGTTTTTCGTTGTGCCGGGACACGGCATCACAATATGGTGAGGGGCGTAACGTTTTCATCTCACGCTTGAGGTATTCGGCCAATCACAACGCACTGGATAGCTGGCAATCAGAGCACGCCTCGCTTCTCAGAACGATGAGCTTTGTACAAATCAGCGCGCTTCAGAAAGGCGGGGCATAGAGGAGCAACAATAATGTACAGTATGTGGAAAATAATGTTTTTTTAACCTTAAACCACATAAACATTGCATTTCACCAAATACACAAAATAATGTTATTTTTAGCAACATCATATGACCCCTTTAAAAAAAAAAAGAGCATGTCAGAAATTACCCAGGTCAGCGATGCAGCACTGCAGATCTTTCTTCACCAGGATATTCTTGCTCTTCAGGTCTCTGTGAGCGATGGCCGGTTTGCCCTCAGTGCCAAAGATCTCCGTGTGCAGGTGCACCAGCCCGCTGGCTACTGACGCCGCCATGTGCAGTCCATCTGCCATCTCCACAGCAACACGCTGCAGGTAGTCGTAGAGCGAGCCATTCTCGTGGTAGTGTGTGATGAGCCACAGCTGAGTGCTAGAGTTTCGGGAGGTCATATCAGAAGCCATGAATCCTGCAAAGAAAAGAGTTTAAAATAACATTACACAACACCCCAAGTTAGTTTTTTTGTTCAAGCATGTATTTTATTTGAAGAAAAGATGCTATTGTTAGAGACAACAGATGTCCGACTCACCTAATATATTTTCATGTCGTAGTAGAACAGTGTTGTATATTTCTGTCTCTCTAAACCATGACTTCTCATCTCTGGAAGAGAAGATCTTCACGGCTACATTCTCTCCTTGCCACTGACCTCTCCACACTTCCCCATACCGTCCCTTACCTGAGAACACAGAACCCATTACAATCATAGAAATCTTATCACATACATCATTAGCCGCACTAGACAGATATTACATAATTGTGTAATATGTTGTGAAGCCACAAAATATATAGTAGTGACACGGATTTAGTAGTCTTTTACGATTTGACTCACCGACACACTCTAACAGGCTGATCTGCCGTGCAACCGTTCTCTGCACCAGGAAGGGCAGTCCTGAACCACTTCCTGATGTGCAGGAGTGATCCATCAGATCCTAGAAAACAACACCAGACTGATGAGTCCTTATCTAACTGTTAAAAACTGAATACAGAATTACTTCAGCTAAATCACTGCAACAAACACCACTGTTAAAAAGATTGACTAAGATTTTTGGTTTTTGAAAGAAATTAATACTTTTATTCAGCAATGATGCTTCAAATTGAGCAGAAGTGAAGTGAAGACTTTTACACTTACAAAAAAAATAATCTATTTCAGTATCATGGTTTTCACGAAAATATTAAGCAGTACAATTGTTTTCAACATTGATAATAATAAAAAAAAAATCTTGAGCACCAAATAAGCATATTAGAATGATTTCTAAAGTATCATGTGACACCGAAGACTGGAGTAATGGCTGTTGAAAATCAAGCTTTGCCATCAAAGGAAATTACATTTTAAAATATATTAAAATAGAAAACATTCTTGTAATTGTAATAATATTTCACAATATTACTATTTTAAAGGAGCAGCCCTGATGAACATTAGAGACATTTCAAAACCATAAGATTTTTTTTTTAATCAACACCAAACTTTTTAATGGTAGTGAAAGTTTATGAATCAGTGAACTTTCCCATTACAATTATTCACTTAAAGAGCTGTAACATTTTATATACAAGATCTGATATTTGCAAAATATTAACAGTTCTTGTAAACTATAGAAATGAAATACCGCAAGTGTGCTGTCTCCGACATTAGATGCAATGAGCCCGTCAATGGCCCCCTGCTCAGTGTCAAACTCATGCAGTCTTTCCAGACGCCCGTGATGGAGTCTACGGCACACCAGCAAAGCCAGCACAGACAGCAAACCCAGAACCACAAACGGCCCCAACACAAAGAGAACCAGCATCTCCACACGGTAATGCACAGCCGTCTCTCCTTCTGGACCTTTTCAGAGACACAAACACAGTGAAATATATTCACCAGGGCTCAAAGTTGGCCCAATGACATAATACAATGGAAAAAAATTATTAAAAAACATATATTTTTTTAATAGTTTTTGCTAGTATGTATTAAATTATTAAATTATAAAATAATAAATAAATAATATAATAATGTCAATTTTTCGGAATAAAAAACATTTTAATACATTTTATTTTTTATATATAAAAAGAAATTAAGAACAATACATTTTTTTTGCTGAAATGTATTTAATTGTTTAACGACTGTTTTTGTCTTAATTTATCAAAAATTTAATTGACTTACTTGTCAGCAGTAGTCGAAGAAGGGTCTCTTTGGAGACGTTGGCGTTGCACATGTGTTGAGAGCAGCATTCTACGACATGACTAGCCGAGGGTGTTGCGGAGCAGGTCATGCGCTTGCTCTCTGACCCGATAAGGCAGCCACGTTTGAACGTTGTCACATCGTTGCTAATGATAACGGAGGTGTAACACTGGTCTCCGCTACACTGCTGCTCATTACAGTCACTGCCGACACACATGCAGTCAATGGAGACATCTGGAGAGAGACAGAAAACAGAAAGTCAGGGAGTTAAATCATAAATGAAGGAAAAAGAGACCCAGTCTGTAGCCATTTGTCAGTTGTCACCAGCTGCAAAAACTCGGGGAACAATGAAATTAATTAAGGAAGAGCAGCATGACGCCAGACCTCACAGACGAGACTCTCTACGCCTGATAACTGAGACTGTTTTCTTCCCTTCTCCCTGCCTTCATTTCCTGTGACACTGAACTCTATCAACTTTACAAATTGACTACACAGAATAAAGGCCAGAGAGCATCAGTGACACAGATCAATTAACCCAGCATTCATGTTTTATGCCCTCCGTGAGACACGCTAACAGAGCCTGAGGAGAGAAGACACTGACACCTAATGAAAGTACAACTACGACTAGGTACACCAAATCTACTGCGTTATGGCTGCACGTTTTGACTGTGACAGACCATTCACTGCACATTTGTGCACATAAATGGCAAAAACTGGTTGATATTGGCAGCTCCATTCTCATTGGCTGACTTCTATGCTATTTCCAGATGTCAAACTGAAACATATTTAATCAGTTCAACCTTAAAAAGATAGTACACCCAAAAATGTGTCTCTCTTGCTCAAGGCTGCATTTATTTGCTAAAATATACAGAAAAAAAACAGTAAAATTTGAAATGTTACAATTTAGTAATTTTTTTAAATGTATTTATTTCTGTGAATGCAAAGCTGAATGTTCAGTAGTCATTACTACAGTTTTCATTGTCACATGATCCTTCAGAAATCATTCTAATATGCTGATTTGATGCTCAAGAAATATTGAAAAAAGGGATTGAAAAGGACTCTGATTGTTAAGTTCAAAAGATTGTTAAGTTCAAAAGATTGTTAACTATTATTTGTGAATTTAATTTACCCTTTCTGAAGTATTAATATTAATAAGTAATTAATAAATTATCCCTTAAGAATTACTCATCACATATAAAATAAATTAATAAAATAAATAATTACAATAATTCATGATAATGATAATAATAAAATTATCCAACAATAAGATAACAAATTTGCCAGCTCTTTACCTCTAGCTGATGTCCGTAAGAATTGAAGCAGGAATAGGACGATGATTCGAGTACTGCAATGCCCCATTTGGTTCACTGCACTGAAAGGAAAGGTGCGAGGTGTTACAAATGCACATTTAAAGCAAGAAACACCACAAATCACCTGCTTAGTTTAAAAGTTCTACAGAACAGTGGGCCAGAATCAATTACCAATAAGAGAACAGAACCGCAAAGATGACGACTTAATTACATTTTTTGAGCGTGCAGCTGTGCTCTGCCTCTCTCTCTCCTGCCACAAATATTTCCGCACACACAGTGTGTGTGTGTGTGTGTGTGTGTGTCAGACAGGGGGCCGTCTCCATGGCAACCGAGGAGAGAGAGATGCCCATTATGGAGCGACATCAAAGACAGTGGAGGAGCACTTTAGGAGAGACAGAAAGGAACAAGCATTTTGGGGGTGTAGGACTCACCATTACGGTGTAATATTCAAGGGCACTATTCACAAGGCCATCATGACTAATTATAGACTACGAGTCCTTGAAAACGGACTTTTAAATGGTGTAGCATCATTTTGTTCAATGCCTCTTTAATGCTGACCACTAAAAAAAAAAATCTCCAAGACAAGGAGAGTCTTACTTGTACAACTCCTCAGGTGACTCTCAGCACTGCCTTTCAGTATGCGCACAGCCAGACTATGTCTTCCCATTGGATCCTAAAAAAGAAGATTGAAACCAAAGCAGCATGTTAAACATTTTCCACAGCAGTGCCTTTCTCATGGTCATTTCTTCAGGAAGGAGTGAGTGACAGGATAAGAGGGGTGCCTGGAAGTCTCTGCACACTGATAGTCAGAGAGCTGGAACTGACTTGCGGCTTGATTCCCTTTTGCTGCTCCCCATATTAACATTTTCGATATGCAAAGGATCCCAAAAATACTCCTATTTTGCATTTTTCTGAATTAATGGATTTTTTTTTTAATTCAAAATTATATCATTAGTATTTCAATTTGAGTGAATATTCAGAAAAGTTATTTTATTATTATACAAATAATTACATTTAATTAAAATAATCAAATTACAAATAATTATGAAGTATCTTCATAATTTTCTTCTTTTGTGCTACGTCCAAACTGATTGCACTGTATTTTATGAATAATATTATTTTTATTAACTGTTTTAATTCATTTTAAATCATTTTTAAATTATTTTTAATTAAATTCCTTTTATTGTTGTATATTTTTTATGATTTTAATTCCTTTTATGTAAAGCATTTTGAATTACCATTGTGTATGAAATGTGCTATATAAATAAACTTGCCTTGTGCTTTATAGGCAGCAAATTGTGCTACAATGGATATGAAAGAACTTTTAATAGTGATGATTCTGAAATGTCCACTTTAAATAGTAACATTTCTACTTTTTTAATTTTTCCAAAAGCTTTCCCGTTGACTCAACTGGATTCTCAGATTTTGCAATCTGGATCCTATTACATATAGTGTTTATATAAATTTATACACAAGTTACAATTTTCTAGCCAGCAAAATAGTCTAAAATAGCAAAAAACAAAACACTGTTTTTCCAGACCTGGAAGTCACACTTTAACACTGACCGATATTTCTAGGTTTTTAGTGACCATGTGAACCTCTTCAGGAAATATCAGAGAAAGCCTTTATTGAGAGCTTGTCACGATCTAAGGGTCTTACATGCAACAAAACAATCAAATGACTGGCATGCAATGAATTACACGCTTTTAATAGGAACGTTTTTAACCAGCAGATTATTTACACAAGGCTCTTGTACTCAAGAAGGTGGCTGACAATAACACTACAGATGATCTGCTTTAACAGATACAAGTCCCTACAGTATAATCAGATCGCCTACAGTAACGATCCAAGCACAGGCAACACAAAACAACACAAATATAAAACAACACGCAAAAACGGAAGCTGTCGACATATCATAATGAAGTCTGCATTATAACTGTATCTAATAATCGGCCTGTTTGCAGCAGCTGTGCTAACTGTGCTAACAACGACCATTATTTACTCGCCGCATTTATTTCCAACAAATTAAAGTGACATTAAAGATCGCTTTTACCTTTAGCTGCGGTGTAGATGCTTGTGTTAATGTTCCGTGTTTTTACTGTTTTATTCGAAGTCGTGTTTCAGCCGCTGACAGACTGTCTGCCGCCACCCAGAGAGACTGAGAGACTGCGCCGTGACGTCACCATAAACAAGGTACGCGCGAGAGCATTGTGGGATACCGCAGTCCGCCCAATGTGAGTGCGTGAATACATAGAATAACTTTCTTTTGTTACGACACATTTCTGTCTTTTGAGCGTTTGAGCCGAACTTTTTTTGCTCAACCTCATGAATCAAGGAATTTTGTTTGTCTACAAAACAACAGTACAAGTTTAGTAGCATAATCACTGATAGAGTGCTTGTTAATTGTCTTGTTAATAAATAAGAAAGATTGTTTTTATTTAAAATAATTTTGTCGACTTTACTGTGAGCTATTGTGAATGCAATCTATTATATTAAAATATTAAGCAATTAATATTAGCAATGTTTTAAAGTGATACAAACATGATATGGTATTAAAGGAATTCACCCAAAAATGATTTCATGGCTAGAAATTTACCAGAACACAGGATTTCAAGATGTAGATGAATTTGTTTCTTAATCAGAACAGCGTTATTACGTATTATGGACTTTATTTTGTCTAGAAGCAACGGTTTAAAGTTAAAACCCTTAATGATGGATTTGTTTATTACAAACACCCAGCTTTTACATGACGAGGTTAAATGATGGACTGGAAATTTGTGAATCACTTGTGGATTATTGTGATGTTTTTATCAGTTGCTTGGGCTCTCATTCTGACGGCACCCATTCACTGCAGAGGATTGTTGAGCAAATGATGTGATACTAAATTTCTCCAAATCTGTTCCAATGAGGAAACATTTACATCTTGGATGGCCTGAGGGTGGATAAAATAAAAAGCAAATTTTCATTTTCTGGTGAACTATTCCTTTAAGGCGAATTTCAAAGATCCATATTATATCAAAATAAAGCTGCTGATCAATACATATCTGCTACACCCAACCCTAAAACACACCCGACAGCATCACATTTTAGAAAACTTATATAAAACCTGGTCTTACAACACCTCCAAGTTTACAATTGTAGGTTATGCTCATCAGTGCTGTACTGTATCAATTTACCTGAAAGTGTATGCTCATTTATATTACTCTTTACAAACTATTAGAGAGACACACACACATAGCTGCTTAAAGAAAGCAAAATGTCCTTGCATGATAGGAGTCAAGGAGCCAGTGGCCTGACAGTTTTTTGTTCTAAAATAGCTTGTTGATTAATGGCCATGTCATTTTCTATATGGGGAAAAAAGAATAGGGAGTCAGGGGCACTGAAGGGCAGGGAGATAAGGCGTCTGACGGCCCTCAAGTGACAAGCCACAATTCCGTTCCACTCAATATCATAGATTTTTCATGTATAATCAATGCAGTGTAATTTTTTGGGGCATTTATGGCACTGAGGTCAATGTTGTGTGGAACACAATTGCACCTCTGGGAGAAATGCACTCTTGCTTTTTTCCTTTGCTTGCAACAACATGAAAAACAGAGGAATATATCTAGTTATTGCATATACCATTCTGACCAATCAGAGTCAGATTTACTGATAAAATATTGAACCAGTTGCCATTTTTAAGCCATTGACATCAATCGTTTTACCGCTTTGAAAAAAAAACATTGTGTCTAAGAATTTGCATATTATTATTATTTTTTTTGTTGTTGCATTTATTAACAAGGATTTTTTTATTGTTTTGGCCAAATGTAGACGTCAATGTATGTGTACATTTATAGGTTTGATTTTGGCTTTGAAATGCTGTCTCCTATCTCATAGTTGACTCGCGTCTCCTTTAATAAAGCATTGATTATGGGGAAGGTGACATGAGAATTAGGATGCAGAGTAGGTATCAAGTGACCTATATGCTTCCTCAATTGCATAGTGGCACAAAAGAATCTCCTGTTGCCCCTTCATCCATATCTCCAATCAAACTTGGCTTGTTTCGGACCTTTGGTTTAATCTTGAGGGGCTTTAGTAGCTGTCCACAAAAAGCTATTGTATCTTACTTAATTATAACCTCAGAAATGATCTGACCCGTCCGGTGCCAGGTGCAGTGAAGTGTGCAAAAGTTTGCATGCCATGAGGTCCCATTGGATAAGGAAAAGAAACACTAGATGTCCATCGTGATCGGATAAGTGGAAAATAACCTAACAATGTTAGATCTGGAAAAAAAAGGCAGAGAAACTTCGGTAAAGACCTAATGGAAAGTTTTCCCCTCCCCTCTTGGTTTCTGAGACTTCTGGGTACCCTAAAAAGGGAGAAATATGAGCCCCAAGCCTTTTTTTCTGTCTTTTTACTTTTTCTTTTTTTAACTTTACTTCCCACACCACCCCTGTGAGTCTGAGCCCATTCAGAAGGTTACTGTTCAAAGTCAGCATGGATCATCCAGGAGGACACCTTGCTGTGGTTCTGCTCGTACTTGTTCTGGTTTCTATGTCCACCGAAAACAACATTAGTAAGTGCTATATTTATATGTTTTAGCTTTTTGGGCTTATATGACATGGTCTGATTATAAAATGAAATGTTTTTGTTCGGATTGGCTTTTTACACTTGATTCATTTGAGATCAGAATGAACTAGGGGAACTATAGCAATAATTTTAAGGAAAACGTTTGGACAAACTTCACTGAATTTATGTTTCTCATATTTGAATCTAAAAGTTTATGCTTAAATGCTTGGCAGTATTTTTGTAGGCAAGTATAAATTGTGCCTGGATTTTCATTCAGTATTATTTTATTATATTATTTTAATTAATTTATTATGTTAACTGTTATTTTAATCGGTTTATTTTGTTTCATTTAGAGATTATTTATTTTATTTTATGGAATGGAATGGAAAAGAACATCCAGCATACATTCAACTCATTCAATACTGTTTGCCTTTACAATCGGCACATTAAGTTGCTTAGAAGTGACTACTTTGAAGAATCTAAAATCTAAAATATTTATTTATTTATTTTTTGTATGCAAATTTTTGGTCATCGCTTTACCTTTTTTGGGTTTACTTTACTATTATTCTTAAATGTGTAAAAAAAAAAAATCAATGAAATGTGAGTAAACATTTTGACTTGTATCCTGGTGCAGTTAAAGGGATAGTTCACCCAAAAATGAAATTTCTGTCATCATTTACTCACCCTCAAGTAGTTCCAAACATGTATGCATTTCTTTGTTCTGCCGAACACAAAGGAAGATACTTTGAAGAAAGTTTGTAACCAGGCTGTTTTGGGGCACCACTGACTTCCATAGTAGGAAAAAAAATACTATGGAAGTCAATGGTGCCCCAGAACTGCTCTGTTTCCTACATTCTTCAGAATATCTTCCTTTGTGTTCAGCAGAACAAAGACATTCATACAGGTTTGGAACTACTTGAGGGTGAGTAAATGATGACAGAATTTTCATTTTTGGGTGAACTATCCCTTTAAGAAATACTTATCCTGAAATGTATTTGATGATTGTCACTCATTGGAAAAGTACACGTTTTGAATTAAAATCAAATTTTCTTTGCAGTCAGGTGGTGCACAGTGTCTGATGCTGAAGAGCAAAAGTGTTTGGATCTGGCTGGTAACACCACAGCCAGGAACATCCGTGGAAAACTCCTGTGTGTGAGGGGCCAAAGTCCCACTGACTGCATGAAGCAAATAAAGGTTGTAGAAAATTGCTTCCCAAGATGCAAATAAAATCAGATATGGTGCATGAAAATTACAGTAATATTACAAGGCTCATAGATTTTAGATTGAGACGTACAATTGTCCTATTTTTTGCTCCTCCTTTGCTTTTCTTGCACTCACTCTGATTATTCAATCTTACAAAATGCTTGATATGTTTTGCTTTTCCATTACATCAAAAATGATGGAAATTTCTCAGTATATGGTTTAGTATAGTTTGTATGTGATGTAAACAGAATGGCACTGCAGATGCCTCTACTATGTATGCTGATGAGATCTACACAGCTGGGTTTTGCTATGGCTTAGATGTGGCTGTGGGAGAGTCTTATAACGGTGTGGGTGAGTATGCTTAAACTATTAAAATCATTAAAACACCAGTCAGAGCTCTGATAATCTGACGTCAATGTGTGTTCACGTGTCTTTACCGATGTTTTGTGTCTGACACAGATGGCATTAATTATTACGTGGTTGCACTGGCACGGACATCATCCAGCGATCTGTCAATGCTGGAGATGCACGAACGCAGTTCTTGTCACCCAGGGATGCGGACTACAGTGGGCTGGACCGTCCCCATCGGCTTCCTGGTCAACACATCTCAGATCAGCGTGGATGAGCAGTGCAACTTTCCCCATGGTGAGATCATTGCATTATGTGTCTCATGTCATTACTTGATAGATTACAAAACCGTTGACACCTGTTTGACAACTAAGTAATGCTTTCATTTTTTTAATGTAAGTGGTTAAAAAACGGTTCAGATGCAAATTGAGAATGTAATTGCACCTTTTGGCAGCCATTTAAAAAGCTATATCCGTCTCCCTATGGTTTCCAGCGGTAGGAGATTTCTTTGGCTACAGCTGTGTCCCAGGAGTGAAGGACACAGAACATGATCCTAAAGGAAACAACCCAAGGAACCTGTGTGAGGCCTGCATTGGGGACGAGAACGACCGCCACATCTGCGCCAACAACCCTCGGGAACGACACTTCGGGGAGGCTGGAGCTCTTAGGTGCTGTATGATCAGAGATGTGAGAGAATGCATATGTTTTAGTGGAATCATTTTTCAAAATATGAATGTGCTTTGTGTAGGGAGAATATTGGATTGCTTAATGGGTTTGGGACAAAAAAAATCTATGTATATATGTACAATAATACATTCCCATTTAAAAGTTTGGGGTGAGTATGATTTATTGAAAAGTTTTTGAAAGAACATTTACCAAGGCTCCATTAATTTAATCAAAAACAGTAGTATTACGAAATATTATTACAGTTTAAAATAACTGTTTTCTGTTTCAATATATTTTACATTTTCCTTTTTTTCTGTAATGGCAAAGCTCCTTTTTCAGCAGCCATTACCCCAGTCTTCTGTGTTACAAGATCCTTCAGAAATCATTCTAATATGCTGATTTAGGGTTTACGAAACGTATTATTATTAGTTGAAAATGGTTGGGCTGCTTAATTAAGAGTGTAAAGTGTAGAATTTGTGTTTTTCATTATTTTTTATGAACAGAAAGTTTGAAAAGGAAATATTTTGTAACATTATAAATGTCTTTGGTGTCACTTTTGATTAATTTAATGCGTCCTTACGCAATAAAAGTATACTTTTATTCTAAAAAAATAGTGCTGTCAAACGATTAATCGCGATTAAATCGCATCCAAAATAAAAGTTGTTGTTTACATAATATATATGTGTGTACTGTGTATATGTATTATGTATATATAAATACACATACATGCATGTATATATTTAAGAAAAATATGTTATGTTTATATATTAAATTTATTTATATATAATACAAATTATATGAATATAAATATATACATGTAAATATATGTAAATATTTTCAAAATATATATTGTATGTGTGTGTATTTGTATATACATAATAAATATACACAGTACACACACATATTATGTACACAAAAACTTTTATTTTGGATGCGATTAATCACGATTAATCGTTTGACAGCACTAAAAAAAACCTACTAATCCCAAACTTTTCAATGGTAGTATACAGTATATATTTTATGTGTATTATTATATATTATTATTTAAAACTTACAGGTGTGTGGCAGAGAATCTTGGGGATGTTGCTTTTGTTAAGCACACTACAGTCTTCGACAACATGCAGGGTAAGTAGTGCAAGGTGTAAGAAGAGCTAGTTAAACAGGAGAGCAAAAAATGTCCAGATGCAGTAAGAATTTCAAGCTGGTTTCTTATTAAGTTGAATTTTTTTAAGGGACTGAAGGAGGACAATTGTAGCCTTCACTTCATGATCTGTATCATGTTTCACTGGCTGACAGACACAGGGGGGCAGCATTTCACAACAATGCATCTCTTTGTGTGCCTGCTGGGATCTTTGAAACCCTGTTAGCCAAGTTCAGGGATTACAGATGCTAGTTTCATAGAGATATTTTTGTTTTATAAAAGCCTGCATGACTTGCAAGATTTAATTTTATATTTAAAAGTTTCATCAGTCAAATGTTGCATCATGCCTTCTGTTTTAGAAGTTGTCGCTGTCTGTAAAAAACCTTTGTCTGGCTTATTATTCATGTAAGGCAAGAACCAGGAGTCCTGGGCGCTGGACCTGGAGCTGGAAGACTTGAAGCTCTTGTGTCCTGACGGGAAAGAAGCTAACCTGTTCCAACACGAGAGCTGCCACCTGGCTGTGGTGCCAACCAATGCTGTGGTAGTGCGTTTGGAGGACAAATGCCGCGTTTACAAGTTCTTGGAACGTGTGCAGGTCAGGAGAAATGGCCACACAGTCACACATTGGAGCCCAAAATCTGAGAACAGTCAGAAAATCCAGGATTTTTTGCACTTAAACCTAGGGAAAAAAAGTAAATGAAAGGTATTATGTGAAATAGGTGTGTAACAATACACTGTGTCACAATATATCATGATACAAAGATGCAACAATATGTACAGTATTGTGGATAGTGATAATATGTATTGTGTATAGTTCACCCAAAATGGAAGTTTAGATATAATTTAGGCTTTTATTAAAAAAACAAACAAAAAAACAAAACAATGGTAAATGCACATACAAAGAACACAACAAATAAGGTAAACCAGAAACATGACAAATTTGAGCTCTCATGTTTATTAATTATTATTCATAAATTAAAAATAATTATAAATAACATTATTTAATGAAATACAATATTTAAAACCTTTAAAATATATGGTCAGGAACAGAGTGCAAACATATATAACAATTCTGTGAACAGTGCTTTTTGCTAACTCTTTATGTCTTAGAAGTAATAATAAAAAAACCTACCATTCTGGCTTTGTTTTGTGAGATCGTGAGAGCACTGTATGATAATATTTTATTGTGAGATTGGTATTGTGTATCAAACCAAGTCGTGACATGAGTGTATTGTTACACCCATAATGTGAAATGAAGTATGTAAAATTCTGCACTATTTTTAGGCACATTTTTTTTTTTTAATAAAACATTTGACTCAAATTTAATGCTTATTATTTTAATGAAGAAAATGTTTTATTAAATCAGAAAAATGTCAGATAGAAACATTATAGCTAGTACTCTCAGACTTTTGGACCACATTGTACTGCACACACACACACACACACACACACACACACACACACACACACACACACACACACACACACACACACACACACACACACACACACACACACACACACACACACACACACACACACACTTATATATTGGCATCATAATGCCAGACAGTTCCACTGTCTGTGGATATCAGGTTTGATTCACATTTTTATTACATTATCTGTGAAATAATATAAAAACAGTAAAAAGTAAAATCTGAAATCTCTTTTGTTCAATACAGAGCATGAAATTCTCATTGGAAGTGTTGTTCCTGCACATTAGCGGTCAACGGTATGATTAAACAAACCCTGCCAAAACCTATATTAACAGAGGTATCTCTGAACGTCTCGAGTATTACACAGATTACATCAGGCTGACTTATGCGTTCAATACATCCAGCCTGAGCCCTGTGGTGATCATTGATTTCCACAAGACACCGTCTCACATTACAGTGTCATTAGGGGAGGATGACAGTACAGTGAGCTCTGTTATGAAAGCAAGACTAGCACACACACACATCCTGAGCAAAGCACGGTGCAAGATATGAGCAAAGATTGTCGAGAAGATCCAATATTTGCAAATGAAACAAAATATGCATATACATATATCAAACTAACACCCACCCACAGCCCTTTTCCTTGTTTGAGTATTCCAGAAATTCTGTTTGATTGCATTTTCTCTTTTTCTTATTTTGTTTTACTCTTTTCTGTCTTCTAGACTGCATTTGCTAATGCCACTGAAGGATTCTCTCTGTTCAGCTCGGTGAATTATGGGCAGCCTGATGTGCTGTTCAGCGATTCCACCAAAAAGCTGCTGCGTGTTATGGGGACCTACACTTCCTGGTTGGGGCCCAGTTACACCACCATACTGAAGGCTTTTGAGTGTGAAGGTACAGTGGAGCAGAGCTGTTATGCAGTTATTGTATTATGCAAAATATTATTGTAAATGATTATTTAGGGGCTTATATTGTTCAAATCAGAATTTGTATAATTCATTTTTTTCATTAAGGGACTTCGTATAACATTAGTGAATGTGCATCAAAAAACTGTCAGAATTTACTTGACCGTTAAGGGCACAGTTTTGTTACTTCACCTAAGACTAATGTAAATGTCTTCCAAA
Organism: Schizothorax lantsangensis; assembly: GCA_027422415.1. Lineage (NCBI taxonomy): Eukaryota > Metazoa > Chordata > Actinopteri > Cypriniformes > Cyprinidae > Schizothorax > Schizothorax lantsangensis. The sequence continues at coordinate 28,835,561 of CM049845.1, read as the reverse complement.
GTTATAAATGATCTTTTTCAGACTGAGGTTTTGAGTTTTGAAAGCATATTTACAAGGCATGTTATGCACCAGTGCACCATGATTTTTTCTTATATTATTTTTGTATGGATTTATACAAATTAATAACTAAAACTTTAAATTATTCTGCCAGTTTCAAATTATTTTCTTTATTGAAAAGTAGTATACAAGGAAAGAGACATTACAGATACATAAACACTACCACTCAAATTAATTTATTTTCGAAAGAAACAAATACTTTTATTCAGAAAGGATGTATTAAATTGATTGAAAGTGACAGTAAAAACTTTTACATTGTTTCAAAACATTTCTAAATGAAATATATGCTGTTTTTTGAGCCTTCTATTCATCAAAGAATCCTGGAAAATGTATCTCGGTTTCCACAAAAATATTAAGCTACACAATTGTTTTAAACATTATGATTGTTGAAATCAACATTAAGTTCCAAATCTTCATATTAGAATAATTTCTAAAGGATCATGTGACACTGGAGTAATGACTTCTGAAAATTCAGCTTTGCATCACAGGAATAAATTACATTTTAAAATATACTGAATTGGAAAACAGTTACTCTAAATTGTAATAATATTTCACAATATTACTGTTTTGGTCAAATAAATGTAGTCTTACTGAGCATAAGAGACTTCTTTTGAAAACTTCTTTTGAAAAAAAAAATCCTACATGTCATGTGTGTCATGTCATGTGCAGTTCTTCAAAATGGTGAACAAAGACACAGTGTTTGTATGTTACTTTAGTTTATTCTTTTAAAATGTTGTTCATTATGTGATTAAGTTGTTCATATTGCAGATAATGTTATAAAACACTCTGCACTGCACGCATGAATGAACTACTTTCCTCTCTCTTTTACACTACAGGTATGTGTTGATCTGATGTGGAAAGAGGAAACTATAGATCTCCCCTCCGTCCTTCTCACACTAACTCTAAAGCACTCTGTGTAAAGTGTGTTATTCTCGCCTGTGCTTTGTAGTACTGCTATTACTGTTCTGTTCTCACAGTGTTTGTATGGCTTCATATATCACATTTACTTGACATTACACCTCTTTCCCCCGGTTTCACAGACAAGGCTTAAGCCTAATCCTAGACTAAAATGTAAGTCTGAGCTGTTTCAACTGAAATAAACTTGCACTGACTGATCTTAAAATATATCAGTGCCTTTGTTTTGTCTCAAGATGCACCCCGGTAATGTTTTTTTTCTAAGCATGTTTATAAAAATTACTTAAATGTCCTAATTGAACAATGGCCTAATCCTGGTTTAGTCTAAGCCCTGTCTGTGAAACCGGGCCTTTGAGTCTTTGCCGCTAAAGTTAAGTTCCTGCCATGTGAAAAATACAAAAATAAACACAAAAAGATCTAAACTTCTATGCAGAAAAGGACTGCAGGGAACACACCACAAATCATGAAGGAATTCTGTCTTAGTAAATCCAAGTAAATTCATGACAAACCAACCGAGGGATGCAAAGGTTACCGAGTACAAAATACACATTCTGCGTTCAGAGCCAAAGCATACTTTATGCAAGTACATGAACGCAAATGCTTTTAGTTAAACAGCTAAAAAAATGTTTTGTGTGCTGTAGCAACATATCATTGCTTCTACAGCATTGTTTTTCTCTCAGATCAACTAATGTTATCTGAATAATATTACATCTGTTTTAAATGGCACAGACATTGAAAGTTAACAATCGTCCCTTTGGATACTGAGAATTATTACTGCCACAATGGAAGAAAACACATCCGGATACACTTTTTTCCCTTTTTCCATAACAAAAATAAGGGTCTTGTTTTCTGGAACAATTATCAAAATTAAGTGTGTTTAATCTTAAAACAAGGAAAATATCTGCCAACGGGGTAAGAAAAAGAGAAAACAAGTTTATTTTTCTTAACGCATTGGCAGATATTTCTTCTTGTTTGAAGCATAAACTCACTTAATTTTTTTTTCTTCAGAAAATGACACTTAGTATCTTAAGTCATTTATGGTATCTTGATTTAGGAAAGTTTAGTTATTTGTACTGGAAAACAAGACAAAAATAATAAGTAAGAAAATCCTTTTTTTTTGCAGTGTCCATATTCATTCGCATCTGAGTTTGCGTACTTGCACATAGTACGTTTCTGACTTAAGTTTGATCAAAGCTTTTAACTTGAAAATGTCATATTATTTGTGTATCTGAACTAGTGGTGTGCAGATATCAAGGAATTAATAATGAGAAAATACAAATACGTTCAAAATATATAAACAGAGCAACAGGACATAAAACGTTTAAAGGCGGTCAGACTTATGGTTGGTTGTTACATAACAGGTGCTTTAAAGGTGCTGTTTCCTGACACTTCAGGATAACAAATTACCAACTTGAACTTCAGTGTAAATAGTCTTGTCACTCTTAGATTTACAGAACCTTCTCTTATTAATAAAAATCGATGTTGACAAACATTTGCAATCCTCATTTTTACATTTAAGCCAACATCAACACCAATGACTCAAATGAATGTATCCAATAGTCTACATAAATTCTGAGGCATATACACTAGTGTGTGAATGCTAATGTATTATTAATGACAATATCATCTCACATGAATTCATAATGAACTGTCTATGACATTGCTAATGAACATTAGTAATTGAGATTGTAGGTTAATTGAGGATTTTGTGCCAATGTCCTTGAAAATGTTTGTCAGAATTTTGTACGCTCACATCTAATTATTGACTATCTCTGTGTTTTCAGTGAATGTCTCATAATTTATTTATCTTGAATACAAGTTTAATTATCTTGGCTCTCTCAGGCTTTGCGGCAGTACATTCTGCTGCTTAAAAAGCCTCCGATTAAGCCATCAGTAAAAATGTCCAGGTGGACATTTTCATTGAACGGTTTCAATAGCCACACTGCGTGTCAAACAAAGAAAAACATTTATCGGCCAATGAAACTGTAGAGACAGGAAAAGCATTTTTATGTTTCAAGAAGAAAGTTTTAATGGTACCAGATGGTCCTACAGCTCGCACATTGAGTGTATCTGTTTATGAACACAGGCTTCATTAATCTGAGATGTAGACGACACTCACCAGCAGCAGTGCAAGATGAGCCAGCCATCACCACTGCTGTGACTGCAGCGTATGCCATTAACACAGACACAAGTTAATGAAGTCTGAAGCCTTTTAATCCATTTGTATGTGGCTTTCTGCGAGTATACATCCCTTATAAATCACTGCAGACATTTAATACTTGTGTCAAAACTTGCATTGCTTATTGTCAATGACGCAGGGAAGCCTAAAGGGGCGTTTACTTGGACAATGATTCTGTTGCAATTGTGAAGTATTTTGTATTCAAAGAAAGTTGCTGTAGATTTTGCATTTATGCATTTAGTAGATACATTTATCCAAAGCGACTTACAATAGAAGAGCATTAGAAATACATCACAGAGCTAATATTTACAGTATACAATTCCACATTTATTATAATGTTAGAAAACAAGCTAAAACAGAGAAGAAATGCAAAAGTTTTTTTTTTTTTGGCAAGTGCATTGGGATGTGGAGTGGTTCTGGCAGAAAAGTTGTCTTCAGCTGCTGGTTTCAGCAGTTTGGGAAGAGGTTGGCAGCTCATTCCAACAGAGAAGGTAAAGGTTTTGGAAAGCGACTTCATGCCTTGTTGTGAAGAAAGAACAAGGGACATCTTGTTTAGTGGCCATATCTGGCAGAATTGAGCATGCTTTACTTTATGCAACTGAGCAGCGATGCCAACTACCAATGGGAGCGCAGACAGCAATCCACTCCCTGATACAGTCAAGTAATGCCTACAGCCAACAGCAGTTATATTTAATCAATTTAATTGCTGTCAGTGTGAACAGGGCTTAAACTGCCAAAGCAAAGGTATAACTATGATGATTAAATGGGATTATATGTATATATAGCGAGATTTTCCTTGCTCTTTTGTAATAAAAGAGTACTTCTATGTACTTTAGTGTATTATATTCATAGAAAGTGCATCATATTTACATCAGAACTATCAGAGCCTATGAATTTAACATTTGAATGTCAAATTCTTCATGAACTTGGCAGAGGCTTTGTTACTCATTTTACATGCAGAAAGTTTAGCCAATCATAATGGAGATCATCTACAAGCAGAGATTAGACTACACCTTTGTTAATAATTTTGTTCATCTCTAATACATAAACACAATATACATCCAGACTTCAGTAATTATCTAGTCTATTGCATAGCAGACTCGGTCTAGAGAATAATCTGCCACCTGCTCAGGTAAAGGATTAGGATGTGGGCAGCTTCACTCATTCCTTCAGGATAATCTTTCCCTGCATGAGCAAGGTGGGGTCTCAGGTACACCTCACATCTCTGCTCCTCACGATCCCTTCGATCACGTTTCATAGGCTTATCCCGGTAGGTGGGGGCAGTCCTGAGAGAGAGGGGGTGTGACGGGGTCAAATGGACACAATCTGGATACAGAGGGTGGTTGTGATCAGTCAGGCACGGACACGCTCAATGGCAGCATTCACTCTCACACTCAAACTGAGAGGCCATGGGCCAGAACTAAATTAGCTAAACCTCTAGAGAGGTTTCACTGTTTGATTCATTTCTTTTGTCAAATGTTCCTACACTGCAAAACAGAAAGATGAATGTGTCCCAAGAGCTCGGAAGCATTTTGAGCCTTTCAACGGCACATACTCGTATGCAGTTATTAGAAGAATTTTTAATCATGTAGATTTTCAGAAAACATATCTATTTTAGTTTAAATATAGTGTTAGCAACAAAGACGTGTGTACTGTACAGTTGGTCGTCTGTTTACAATCAGAACAACTCTGACTCTTGAAAAAATGACTCTTTTGAATCGGTTCTTTTCAGTGAATCGGTTGAACCAGTCTGAATTTTCTTAGCTCCAAGGGATAGGTTTGAATTCATATCGGATCTTTTCCAGCAGAAATGACTCACTCTCAGTTCAGCTGCCCACAATAATATCCAGAAAGTCTAATTGCAACTGATTCATTGTTATTTAATACTAAATTAAATGACTGTCTGGAAAACTCTCGTATCAAACCGCGACTTGCGCTCTCTTGTTTCAGACAAACGCAAATGACATAATCTCGAGTCCCAGTTATAGATTGTATAAATTACTGTATTGTTGCAGTGGTTTCTTGGAATGTTTTATACGTTGTAAGTGATTATTTTTCTTAGTGGAATCTCTACAATGATTCACATCAGTGTTTTACTCCCATATTCTGGTGAATGTAACCGTTTTTATCTAAATCAGGACTGAAAACCGTAGGACCTGTTCTTTTGCTGTGTGAACGTATGTTGACAACATAACTGTCACCGTATACAGACATCGTATGTATGTCGAAATTATAAATGTGTGTTATATTTGGGAAGGAGGGATAGAGATTTATGTCATGTTGATGGTAACTTTGATTACAGTCTCAAAGAGAGACACTGGATTCAGTGTGGTGGTGACTGACAGCAGAAGTGAGGGAAGCCTGCGGTGAATTACAGAGAAGGAAAATGAACACCCACACATGATGGATCCTCAGGACATCTGACAGCTACTATTATGTCTGGAGGATGAAATATTAAAGAAGAGCAGAAAAGGAGATGTATAGTGATCAAGGTATTTTTGTACTCTTCAAATAAAGCACACACACTTTATTTTCTTCTTTTCTGATGTGCAATTTTTTTTACTCTAGGTTTCTACAGGAGCACAAATTCTTGCACTGTCCCTCAGGCATCATTTCCAATTAGTGAAGAGCATGCTTGAGATGAAACATGAGATATGTGAAGAAAATAAAAAAAGAATCAAGGTAAAATTGCACATTCTGATTATTTCTAAAGTATGTTAATATTTAATTGTGTGTATAATGCATACAATTCTAGCTATGAAATTGAGTATGTAGTGGAAAGACACTGTGATGTTACTGTTCGTGACTTCCAAAAGAAATTACAAGTGAGAATGAAAAGTGAGTGATGGAGTGACAGATGACAGAGTGGAAAAGAGGCACTGACAAACCATCTAATAGATGCTTACACTTTCACTGCTAACACAGTGGTGCTCAAAACAAGCATTATGTTCTGAAAACATAAATTCCCACGTAATTCCCACTCCTAGAGTATATAGTTCTCTCCAGACCACCCATAGGGCTGTCGGTTCGAGTCCCCTGAGGGCACAAGCTGGTACCTCTCACACAAAGCCAGATCTGTGCAGAGTATATGGCAAAGAGGCCCTGTATTTGGCAGCCGTCATGCCAAAGCACTTTGCTCCACAGACCTTTCAGGTTCCCTTGTGCAGTGATCCTCACTTGTGTGGGAGAGAACTCTGGCCCGCTGGTGCACCCAGGCTCACTATTACCACAGCCAGGCTCTGGCTCCACAAATGGAGCCTCGAGGAAGTGTAACTCCTCTAGATTACAGCTTCAGGTCAGGCAGATACAGTATACGTATACACTACATTGTGATGCATGTGAAAGTTATTCTGCTCCGTCCCCGTCACACATCGTTTCAGCTGAAGTGAAGTATGATAAGGGATGCATGTACAATTGAATGTGACTGACACAGGATTTTCTCCATCCGGTAAGCAGAGCTCCTGCGCTTATCAAAGAGCTCTTGTTGGATGTGTAATGTATCAGTTACTGCAAACAGGCCTGCTACACCTGACCCTCAGCTTTCTTCCACACACTCTCTCTCTCTCTTTCTTTCTCCGTCCTTCACACTGAGGCTTTGCGCTTGGATGACATAGCAGGCGATGAGGGGCGAGTGGATATTTGATTGATTAATGGTTTCATTATTTGACTCGTCGGCTGATTGACTGATTGATTGAGTGAAGGCCTGATTGATTTTCAGTTTGGACCAGAATCGAGTTTCCTGAAGGAAACAGCAGTGCTTTCAAGACAGTATGAGTATAGTGTTAAAATAAAATGCTATATCAGGGCTGCTTTCAATTCTTTACACTCAGCATAAGTCTTGTTTTCATTCGGCTGCCCACAAGAATCGACTAGGGATGGGTGGATCGATCTTGGTATATTGATACTTCCGATACATAATTATATATATATAAAAAAATCCCTTTAACTTGTGAATTTATTATCAATTAAATGTGATAATGGACCAAGCTAACAAAAATAAGTTTTGCTAACAAAAATATGTTTAACTTTTTGCTAATGTTCTTAAGTTATAAAAACGTTATTTCTGAATGTTCTCTGATCATTCAAAATTTTTCTTTTATTTGATTTTTTACAAACATCTTTCCTTGGTTATGCAAATGTTATGGGAACATTAACTTTTTTTTTTTAAATCATTTTTCAAACGTTAATTTACTTTTGAATGTTTTCTTCTTAACATCTGAAACAAGTAGTAACATTAAAAAAATGTTAGATGACCATCCAACTAAAACATTTTGAGAAAAAAAGTTCCATGAATGATGTATAAATAATGTTTTTGTGCTAATGTTTTTAGAACATGCTAATTTCATGCCTGTGTTTTATAAAAGTGCATCAGTCAGCTGTGTTTGTGCTCTCTCTGCAACACTTCGGCAATAAACAGAGACATTAAATTAGATAAAACACAACGCGAGTATAATTGAAGTGAGAGCTAGTATGTTATGAATGATGCAGGATCATAGTGAATATAAGCCAGGTACACAACTCCCTCCAGCTACTGAAGGATGAAAATTGACTTGACAACATGATGTAGAACAGTCATCCATCAAATGTCACGGCTGTAGTCAGGTAATACATACCCAAGGTGTGTGATTCTCTGCTTTGAAACATACAGACGCGCACACACACACACACACACACACACACACACACACACACACGTTGTGTTTCCATGTTTTATGGGGACATTCTAGGTGTAATGGTTTTTATACCCTACAAACGTGTCCCCACAAGGTCAAAATTTACTGGTATTACTATCCTTGTGGGGACATTTGGTCCCCATAACGTGATAAATACCATAGGTACACACACACACACCCACCCCCTCAGATGCTTTTGGAATTTGCAATATTTTCCACCTGTCTGAACTCATCATTAGCACTATGGTAATTGCTTGGATCTTAGATAGCACACTCATTACTGGACTCAAACGATCTTGAATCCAATTAGAGACAAATCTGCCTCTCGTAAAAATGTAACTCTCCCCTAGATTTATAATTCCTCTCTATTTAAATTATGAATCCACAGGTAAGATTGGTGCAGATGTCATATCATACATATTTATTGAATTAATCTAAGCTAAATTAGAGGCTCATGATCAAAGAAATGTATTGTAGAGAATTTATTCTGCGTAAAAATAGATTCGACACATCTATAAGAAAAATTATATATATACACATTTACGTTCAAAAGTTTGGGGTCAGTAAGATGGGTTCAAAAGAACAGCATTAAAAAAAAAAGAAAGAGAGGGAAAAATGTATTCGTTTTATTCAGCAAAGATGCATTAATTGATCAAAAGTGACGGTAAATAATTTTACATTGTTATAAAAAAAAATCTCTCTTTTTTTTAAATGCTGTTCTTTTGAACATCAAAAAACCCTGGAAAAATATAGCTATCTCAGTCTCCATAAAACTATATTCAGCTTTGCCATCACAGGAATGAACTGAAATTTAAAATATATTAAAACAGAAAACAGTTATTTTAAATAATGTGTAATATGTAGATATATTTTACAATACTTTTTAACTATATTTTTAATTAAATAAAATGCAGCTTTGGTTTAGATGTCTTATATATGTGTGTGTGTGTGTGTGTGTGTGCGCGTGTGTGTATATAATGTTTTTTTGGTACAACCATAGCTGTCAGTGCTTTCCATTAATTAAAAGAACATGTTTACAGTTAGAAACTGTAGAGAAAGATATGAAGCTTCAAGTCACTTTACAGTAGTTCTGTGTATTCATAATCTATATGCAGGTGCTGTACAAAAAACACTTACCAAAACGTGCTATTATGCCAAGAGCTCCAGATGTTCATTCACCTCCCCCAGAGACTGCATGCTCATCTGATTTACATAATTATGTATGTCACAAATTAGACTGACATTTACATAAGACTACAACTCAATCAGGCCTGAGCTTTGCATACCAGAAATATTAGGCGGTTAAATACAGGTTTTGCAGTGAACTACAGATCCTTATTAGGGCTTTAGAAAATAAAGGTTGAAATATAAGACTTAAATATAATAACTGTATTCACTAGGTGGCGCTATTTCACCACTCAGCACCTCTCCAGGTGATGGACATGCCTGGCTCAGCTCAGCAGCACCATAATGATGTTACATGTCACGGGCATTTGTAGACGTATCACTGTGTGTACAATTTATCAACACACACTGTCATTCTATCTGCCTCCGCCTGAGTTCTGTCACAGAGGCCCAACCAAACAGCCACCAACCACATCCTTAAGGGAAATAAGACAAATGTCAAGAAGACATGTGTGCGTGGAAGCACAAACTGATATATCGCTGAAATAACGGCCTGCCCACAGACTCCAAAGTCAAGCCAAAGAAAAGATCCGGCCGGCGATATGGGTCTGTAGGAGTGTTTAAGGATTTAGAGCAGTAATGTTGATGAGTGCGCTAACAGCAGGAAATGAGGGCGGCAGGGGAGAGAGGACTCAGTGGAGGGGAACACAATCTCCCACTGCCCGACAGATGACTTGCTGAGTCTCGCCCCCTCATTACCATCTCAGTTTCTGTCAGTGTGTGAGTGTTTACGCATTTAAGGCCATAAACCAAGCCTCTGCCTCTTTTCAGGGTCTCATTTTAGATCCAGCTAACAGGGAACATTCTGAGAACGTTCTGGAAAGGTTCTTTCAAAGTTATGAACAAATGTTCTTTTAGTAATGTTATTAGAACATTCATTCAAAGTTATGTATTTGGCCTTTAATAATGTTCTCAAAAAGTTAGCACATTGTTCATGGTATGTTTTCAATGTTTAATTCTTTCCCTGCCAGTGTTTTCAAAAAAGTTGCCAGCCACCGCCAACATTTTTTATCATTTTCACAAAACTTTCATGGCCCCCAGAATATATTGTTGTATGAATATCTGAAAATGCAAAAGAAAGGACAGAGGCTCCGCTTTTAAACAAACAAACAAAAAATGTTTTATTCAAGCCTCATACATAATTTTTTTAATCAACACTTGAGTGTAGGTAAGTTTCATAAAAAAGCAACATTTTGAACAAAAAGCTGAGAAAATTGCATTTTTTGTCAAAGACTACATTCATATCGGATTCAGAATGATAATTAAAACATAGATGGAGTTGATTGCTGCCATCAACACATCCAAAGCTTGCACAGTCATATATATCTTCCTGTGTCAGCATTACATTCTGTAACGCTTTGATTTATATGTTGTTAAATGTTTGATGATTGCATTATTTTACATATGCGTCTGCTTAACTGATTGCTTGGTTGTGCTTCTTCTTCAGTGTTTTGTGTCAGAGATTCAGTACACTTTTAGAAGATGTGTAATAGCGCCTCCTTATTACAGTAAAAACACTGAAAGCCGGAAAATTGTGTGAATGACAGGAAGCATGGTCTCAAAAATGAGGGAAAATCCTGTCAATGGAAGGGTTAAGTTGGAAGCTCATCTTATGTTTTTTACTGTTACTACTTGTTTAAGAACATTCAGAGAACATTAAAAGTATCATTCCCATGTTTTCAAAATGATAATTTAATTAACATTTGCATAACATTTTAAAACATTTAAAAAAACAGACGTTTTGAATGTTCAGAAACAAGATTTTCATAACTTCACGGGAACGTTAAAGGAACATTCTTAGAATATATTTTTGTTAGCTGTAGGCAGGTAGGCAGACTCAACTCCCTCAATCCACTGCATCCCATTAAGTGATGCACAATTCAATATGGGTGAATCATGTTGTGTTTTGCTTGGTTATGCTCTGTATTTTGTACATTATAGCAAAATGAAGTATAAGAGAGTGTACGAATGTGGTCAGTTAGATTAGATTAATCTACGATTTTGTGGGATGATTTGCATAATCAATACTCAACCCATTCACTCAAATGAAAGAATCAATATCACTTTGGGGGCTGAAGCATGCTGTTTAAACATGATTATTACACATTATGGGTCAAACAAAGCATGATCATATAGAAGCAGAAAATGTAAAAGCCTGTGGTTGTTTCACACGCTAAACCTCAGTTTCTCATAAAGACCGTTGTCTTAATGGATTTCTTTCTTTTGTGCGGGTGTCTAACTCTCCCTGTTGAGAGCCGTACTCTCTCCATCTTTTCACGATGACTGTCTAATTCAATTAGAATCGTGCATAGTGGCTCCGCAGTATTTCGGTCTGCTGATTTACTTCACTATTCACGGGCGGCTTCATTCTGAGAGCTCAAACACTGAGAACGACTTGATCCCAGAGGACAGTGTTATTGCTTGGAGGTTGCTCTTTCAGAGCTCAGGAGATCTGATGGATGTTTCAGATATGTTTAATATCAACTTTGTTTCAGATGTTTCTACTAAAATTCCTTGGGAGAAATAAAAGTTAAAAAGATGAGATGTTTAGTAAGATTATAGAGCTATAAAGTTAATGTGGATATCATTGCTTAAATATTTTGTTCTAGGTCAAATTTAATAAGAAATATTAGTGTATACTCAAATCTATGACTTTTAATTGCTGCCTTTAATGTCTGAACAGACATCAGGAGACACTTCAAAGTCATTTTTTCCACTCCATTTTTATCTCATAACCGTTGTGCCCTTTTCAATTCATGAGTGTGAATTTGAATCAAATTGGCCACAATTTATAACAGTTACACATCAAAAGAGTTTAATTTTGTGTTTATGGTAATTGCAAATGTATTAATTTGACTAATTGTGAGATGTTGAATACATTTTCACTACTGACTAGACATATTTCAAAAAACAATTACAGTATTACAGATGTCAAAACTTCAGTTTTTCCATATAGTGTACCACAAAATACATAAAAATATGAAAACATTGAAATATTCACTCGTATAAGTTGCATTTTTAATCTAATTGTGGAAATAAGTAACAACATAAGTTGTTTGTATTGTAATATACTGAAATATAAACTTAATTCTACATCCTTAAATTTAAACAATAGTTTACTAGAATTAAACTCATTTTAATTCTCTTTCTAAACTAGTGTATGGAAATAAAACTGCTTTTTTAATCAAGACTATATTTCCAACCTAACCTCTGAGACATTTAAACTGAATCACGCTCCAACGACGAGCATCAGTCAGCACATACAGAGTGAATAAGGAGTTAATATTTTCCCTGATGAGAGATGCCTTAATTGATGCAGAATGAGAATGCAGTATCAAAAGAGGCTGGGCTCACCAAAAAAACAACAGCGCTCTGGGTGGACCAAGAGCAAGAAAGGCTTTTTTTAATGGCAAATCAATTACTCATTTGCCCGGCGCCTCTGATTAATTACCCAGCACTTAATGTTTTTAACGACTTTGTGGACTAACTGGACTATTTAATCACCCGCAGCTCAATCCACAGGCAAACGCTGACTTTTCCCATTCCATCACAGAGGAGAGGGGAGAGACGCCATCGGCCGGCATCCATCACTCTTTCCCTCCCTCTACCTGAGCAATCATTAATGGAGAGAGGAGAGAGTGCGGGGCAGACTGCGGATCAGTCTTTCTTCTGGTTTTGTTAGAGGAATTGTAAACATCCATACAGCCATTTGTTGGTGCGTGTTCACTCTCTAATAAATAGTGGGTGGCTCTAGTCTGAAGGGCAATGCTGCTGCTGCTGCTGTTGTTGTTTGTTGTCTTTCCACCTACAGGCGAAAAATCCAGCATCCAGTAGATGTAGTGACATTCCAACTGCCAGAATATGAAATCATATTTCATAAAATTACAGTTGCAGTTTTTTTTTCCGTCAAGCTCTTTGTGGTGTTAGCAAGGTTTTGTATCCTGAAAAATGTAGCTCAAGTGCTCGAGAGAATATCAGCACAGTCTGGCTGAAATATGAACCCGCGCGCACAACAGATCTGTGGCGCATCATTAATTTCACAGAACTGCTTACCCCGTACTTGGCACCGGGAGATTCATATTTCCATTCATATGCCACCGTATAAATATATTTCTCTTTGTATATCAAACAGAATGGCAGCTGTAGTTGCTATCTCTCTTGAGCAGGGTAGACAATAAAACCACCAGGGCAGGCCAAGACAATAATGGTCAAACCCTCCTCAAAACAGACCAGGATTTGGCTAATCCAGACCTCCGTATTTCATTTCACATGGGCAGGATTACCGTGAATTATTGATACCAGGAATCCCTTTCTATCACAGAAGTCTGTTTGTGTCTGAGTAACAGTGGGAGTTTTATACCAGCTCTTCGCTGCAAGCGAACAAAGCCGTCTGCGTTGAAAGAGCGTTCATAGCATTGTTGATTATAATGGAAGCGTTGTGTCACTTGCAGAGTAGATGGCACATTTTTACTTACTCTAAAGTGTTAATAGGGCAGCTATGAATTTTTCTGGAGATAATCTATTCCGTTCAGCACCGACGATACCTTAGCGCAATATATATTTTAGGAGGATGTGTATGCACATACGCTAAGATATATGTGTGAGTGAGTGTGTAAAGCTGTCAGGGGACTGAGATGGGGGCTAATGAAGCAGCCTCTGCTCCATCACTTGGGCTGGTGAAGAGGGATGGCTTCAGGCACAGTTCCTTAACTCAGCGTTCTGCTCAAGGTTACCAGACCTTAATGTATTTAATGCTCCATAATACCTGACAGAAATGGGCAAATATATCACACACCCACACCTGCCAGATTTTCTTCTTTCAAATCGCACCCCTCTGAAAATTGACTTCTCATTGATGTACCGTATAGAGCAAGTTGTGTGTTTAAAAAGGGATTTGGATGGTAAATAATTAATGAGGAATTTTGGTTTAATGGATTTTAGGGTTTAAGAACATTTCATCAAGAATGTCAAGTGGTAGATGTAATACTTCTGACCCCTTTAACCTCCATGAATGCATTATGTTTGCACAAAGCATACAAATGAATGCACAAAAGACAAATCTTTTAATTTGGGAATAACATTCGCTGATGAATCGTTCACAATAGGACCAGGAACATGCACTAAGAAAATAATAAGCATACATTTTGATTTCATGTTGACTTTTCTTGAAAACCACATTTGCATTTGGCTATGTCTCTGCCTTCCATTAATGCCTCAGTCATAATCAGATTCTAAGTTGCTGTGCATGTCTACAGTGACATTTACCACTTGATAAATATACATCCATTTAAACATAGGCCTTTTATTCATATTAGCAAATTCATAATCACATAGACAGGCACTTATTGAGATGTAGCTTCATAATGAATATGGGCTTAATTGTTTTGTTTCATAGAGATTCTAGAGTTTGGCATTTAGCTGGATGCTTATCAGACAGACAAGTTTGATTCTAACAAAGTGCGGCAGAATCACATTATTCCTGAGGAGATGAGCTGAGATGGACGGTGATGGAAACTCGCACAGAAGGGAAGGAAAGTGTAGAGCTGCATGCATTGTTGTAAGACTGGCAGAAAAAAAATGTAAAAAAATATATAGTAACATCTGCTTGGATTTCTCACAATATCACTTTAAAATAACTCATTACAATCATCAACCAAGATTAAGTAGTTCATTAATATGAATATGTATAAATCATGTTTAAGACATTTTTAATGGCTTATATGAATGTGGATTAACTAATGCTGTTTTGACAATATTGTCACAGAGAGCACCATTCAGAATTTAATTTAGGAAGCAAACACGATTCAGATTTATAAGTCAAATTTGAGCTTGAGGAAGCAGAAATAAACGATTAAAACTGAAATTCATATAACTGCTGTAATTGTAGTTTTTAGTAATACATTTAATTTTTGTATTCAGTAAGAATTACCCATAAACAACATATGGGGCCTGTCCTGAAACATAGATAATAGGCTATTAATAATCAATGCTTGAAATACCACCCATAAAAATTAAATAAATAAAGATTTATTTTAGCTAAAATAATGAGAGATGAGATAATGAGAAAGTTCTAAATGTTAAACAGACAGACAGATTAAAAATACATATCCAGCTCATGAACTGAAAATGAGCCAAATGGGCAGCAAATAATGAGAAGTGAGGAAAACAGGTTCACAAAATGCCATGGGCCAGATTTAAAACTGCATGAACACTGTGGCTTAAGGAATCTTAAAATCAAACCATAAGGCCATGGCTCCGACATCACTAGATTCCTTTTTGTACCACTAGAGATACGTCTAGCATCATGTTCACTGTCATTCTGTCTAAAACTGCATGTGCTGAACCGTATACCTAAAGTGAGAAGAACACTGTGTGCTCAGTATCTTAAGAACATGATATTCAAGACTCATGAAGAAACATGAAACGTTTTGTACACACACAGACATATACTGTAAGATAAGAGATGCTTACATCTGAAATGTCAAATATAGATACGGTCAAACACAGCTTGACAGTCACAAATACAAACACACACAAAGATGCTGTCTGCCTCTCTATCAATGCTTAAAGCCAGCTGATGTATCTGCTGGTAAGGAAAAGGGCATTGATAAAAGTATCAATCCCTACAGTCAGGGCCCATCCACATTGATTCCACAGCCATTCATCAAACAGCAGGAGTAGACCTCCATCCTTCTTGCCCATCTCACACACTGAGAGGGAACATTTAGTCCCTGCCATGCTGGCCAACTTCAGCTGTGTACTCAAGCACACGAAAGGGACAGTCCAACCTCAGCGGTATGGTTTAAAAATACACCAGACATGCCGGAGATTAACGCGTAATCACATTTTACGCAATGATTTTGTCTCTTAACACACTTTGGAGAGTGCTGGCAGCGGTCGTCTGCGCTCTGATGCCTTCACCTTACCTGGTGCTGTTTATTCAAATGAGATTACGATGACAAGTGGGCCTGCGGACATGGATATTGCTCTCCCAATTTTTCACAAGGTGCAAATGAAATTATCAATTTTTAATGTTGTCAAAGTTAACGATTATGTTCCCCTAATGATTTGTTCTCACCACTGGAGGACATTGATCGTACTGTGGTCATTATCAGCGCGCCATTTCTGATTACATCTGATTAGACTCCAGGTAGTCACGAGCTGAAATCACTCGACCGATGAGTGCTGTAAAAACTGATTACCATTGTGATGAGAGACATCGACCAGCAAACAGTTGCATTGGGTGTTACTGCTCATTAGTGATTAGATTGATAAAAACAAGGGCGGGCGGAGCAGAAAGATACAGAGGCTTAAAAAGTGTGACAGGAAGAGGAGAAAGTGACCTCGCAAAACGTATAAAAAGTGTCATGGTTTTACCATGTTTTTAGACGTTCATGGTTTCAAAATATATGCCATAGAAAAATATATATTAAGAAATGTCACATTTTTCATTTCGATGTAGTATTTGCACTGAACAGAGAACGAGCAATGAATTCTAAAAAACAAATGATTTTTAGTCCTATAAAACTACTGTAGCAAATTTAATATTAAAAGGCCTTTAAATTATCACCACTATGAACTTTTTTTGGTAAAAGTCCTTTTAGTATAATTATAAAAACATCCTCCTTCAGGTTGTTGTACATGTGTCTTTTTTCTGTAATATCCTTAATAGGATTTTTATAAAGTACACATAAGAGTAACTTTTAAATTGTTAGTAATATTTCAAGATGATTACTTACTGGAATGAAGCAACTTAGGTTTACTTGATTATCATCTTTTGGAAAAATCATGTTAAAATATGAGTCAAATAAGATACAACAGGATAAAAAAAAAAGTAAATTTTTTTTTTTTTTTTTACATATTTTGTCAAAAGGTTCCATCACAAAAATGAGACATTTCTGACTGTTATTTTATATGTTATGCTTCACGAGGTTATTTATTTTATTTATTATTTGCTGGCATTATGTTGAGTAAATCACAGATAGAATATCTTTATGTCTTTGTGTCAGAGCACTTACGGTAATTTTTCTATTTGTCCAAATTAAATTCCAATTAATTTGGCCACATATAAACTCAAAAAATTGCTGTTACGACACATAACATTAGTGACAAAAACATCCATTTAAAAATAAAAAAATCCTTTTAACAAGGTAGCGTTTTCGGGAGTGGTAAAAGCACATCAGCTCGTACAAATGTCTCCTGTCAGAGCATAATGGACCAATTAGATTCCCCACTTGAAAAATAAAATCATGACATATCTTTGGTTTGTCTAATGGCCGATGAAGACGTAAATTCTGACAAAATGGCCCTTAATTGTCCTTTGCCATATGAGGTCGTCCGCCCAGGGAATCTGGGGAAAGGCCGTGCCTGCAACAGCAATTAAAAATGACATAAAATGGTGAGTGGCCTACATAACTCAGGCCTCATTATGTTTGATACGGCCGCTTCCCTCAGCTCAGCCTTCAAAGAGCGAGCACAGATCCAGGCCACACTGTGCCGGGCCTGGGCTGTTTTTAGCTATTCTAGTAATCCTGCGTCCCACCTGGGGTAACAACGAGAGAGGAAAAGGGAGGGAGAGACGGAGACAGCGGAGACATCACATGGCAGATTTAATGAACAGACTTGTCGTGATGTGATAAATGTTGCAGGGTGACATTATTAGATGTCTCTGAAGGGAAAGACCCTTGCAGTTCCATCATGCTACCATCATGCAATTTTAATTCGAAGCCGTGTCACAGGGAGGGCTGGGAATTTATATTCCGAGCTTCCTTCGGCCACTCACGGGTGGCAGACGAGCAAGTCCGTGACAAGAGCTGCCGTGATGTATGGATTTGATTTTACAGATGCTGTCAGAACCGAGAATCTGTGTCCTCAAACACAGTTCAGGCTGGTCCTTTTGGCTGTTATCAAAAAGATTGCTGCCTCTCTGGCCAAGTGCATCAACTTGTCAGAAAAGAAATAGGAACGGACACTTTAAAGCAATTCCGTGATCGATTCCAACTAGCAATTGGCCATTTTTCCTCTTCAATAAAAGTATGAATCAAATTAAACTCATCTCAGATTCTGTCATGCTTTCTGCCGTAAAGAATAACATCTCCAGCGCCTTACTGTGCGCACACACAAGAAATTTTAATTTCAAAATTACCCAGGATCCCGCACAGTCTATCTTCCTGAATCCTGACAGATCTTCGCTGAAAGGAAAAGTGAAATCCCAGAAGCAGAATAAAGACAGATGAGTGTGTGGTTAAGGGGACATCGACAGCAAAAGTGAATCGGAACACCAAACCTCAGGAGCTTCCTGGACTTGGAGATGGTACGTTAAGAGCATGATATCACAAAACTACTTTGACAGTTTAATGGAAAAATACAGAATGCTGAGTTTTGAAGATTCTCTCCAGAGAAATCTTTTGCTCCTTTAAAATCCTGGCAGACTTCCCCCACCAAATCAGTCATATAATTTTTTTTAAATAGCTGATATTTTTCAAAGAGAAGTAACATTGCAAGTTTTGCGTTCAAAGTCTAACCAAAGGTGAGTTCTTGTCAGGATTAAAAATACATCGTACTGCAACACTCAAAGCTACAGAGCTGGAAAAAACACACTTTGTTTTCCATATAAAAAAATAAAAAAACTTGATGAAAGCTGTAGTAATGAATTATAAAAGTATATTTAAAATCATGTGCACTCACAGGAGATGACTCTAATAAATGACCCAAAAACTGTTTTATCTAAGGGTACATTTACGCAACAACAATGAACTAAAAACAGAAAAGTTTTTCCTTTGCGTTTTTTGAAAAGTTTTTTGTATGTCCACACACAGATCCACAAAAAAGACTGCACGCCAGGCCAGTACTACTCCCGCAAGCCTATAGACGGAACACGTAATATGCATGCACATAACATCACCGAATTCACAAATTTGTGTCTTTATAGTTTACACAGAGACAACAATGGTATTGTTTCAAAAACTTGCACTTTGAAAGCCGTTTTCAAAAGTTTGCATTTTTAGGCTGCCAAAATGCGTTTGCTGTGTAAATTAATATCCAAAAAGTTTTCAGTTTTTAGTTGAAAAGAGTGTTGAGTAAACACCCACTTAGATGGAGCTGGGCTTCCTCTTGCATCATGCTGCTTCCACACCTGTAGGTGTCAGTATAAAGTCTAAGAACTCTGTGAGAGGAACAATCAAAATGAATGAGGTTGTGTTTCACTTTGTTTTTTACGTGAGTGGTTGCGGGTCTGTCTATATAAGCTTCCTCCGTCTGCTTCACAACGTGGAATGCACTTCAGAATTGCAGCAGGGTGTTCCCCCGGGGGAAGTGCTTAGGGAAGTTTGTGGATATGTTAACAGTGACAAAACGCAGTGACAAAGCGTCAGGTTTCGTTGGTCGTTCATTTTCTGGTGTTGTAGAATGTACTAAAGCTTGCCTATCTTGTTACACTCAAAAGTATCTACATTTTCTTCAGAAAAAGATCACATACTTTTAGAGCATAGTATAATAGGTGAATCGGGACACCGCACATTAAATATAGTAAAAAAATATATATATTCATTTATATTCAAGGTAAATTATCTGAAAACAAGCTGTAATGTCTTGTGCAAATTTGCTTCGCAGGTTAAAGTAATTGTTTAGAGAATGTTCAGATATTTTTCCTAAAAAGCAAAACAAAGACATTCAAGGATGATTTCACATTTTTTTCTTTCATCATAAAGCATAAAATTGTAAGCATAAATTAACCAAATTTTGTGTGGCTCATGCTTTAATGAGAAAAAAACAAACAAAACTAAAATATCTTAAATCACGATATACATTTTCGATTTTACGCAACGCAAATCTGCTTTTCAAGTAAATTTATCTTGTTTCAGGGATGTTTAGATATTTTACTGGTAAACAATACAAAAATATTTATCAAGAAAATCAAGTTTTTCACTTTTTACATGAAGGCAACTGTTTCCTCTAATATTTTCTCCTTACTGTGCTAAAATTAAAACAGCTATGTTTCCTTATTAGCACTTACTTATTAATACACTGCGGAGCAGGAAAAGAGATAATTGCTTTGTCAGTCACTGCTGATAGTGTTTAATGTGTCTCAGTAATGACAACACTGCACCGTTCACAACAAACCTGCGCAGGCGGAAAGACAAATGACAATATCTCACACCGGGTTTCATTAGTTGGTGTATTTCCTGTTCCAAATGTATTTCCTGAAAACAATCGGTTCCAGGGGCTGCAAGTTTTTTGGGGGGTGAGAGTATCATATTCCTGTCTGCTCAGGAACTCTTCTCAATCTGCAGCAGCCCACGTTTCATGCATCATCTTACATACATACATCACACACACTACGAACTGAGACTCAGAACCTGGAAGCAGACTGAGCCCTCATCTGCTCCGCAGACGTGGGCTGGGTGACAATCACCAAACCGAACTGATTGTGAACCGAGAGAGATAAGAGGGGGAGGAAAGGAAGGTGATGAGGAGGATGTATGTAGAGATGGAGAAATGTGTTGATCAGGATCAGGGTTGAGAAGGGAGCTTATGGAGAAAATGTTCCAGTCAGGAATGAATGCTGAACAAATACCCTCTTTAAAGTTGTGATATCGCTCATTACCTTTAAAGGAATATTCCACACTTAACTTAAAGATGAATTCACCCTCAAGTTGTTCTGAACCTGAATGAGTTTCTTTCTTCTTTTGAACATAAAAGAAGATATTTTAAAGAATGTTAGTAATCAAGCAGTTGCCGGTAGCCATTGACTTCCATAGTATTTTTTTCCATATGGCTACCGTTAACTGTTTGTTTCCCAACATTCTTCAGAATATCTTCTTTTGTGTTCAACAGAAGAAAGAAACTCCTACAGGTTTAGAATAACTCGAGGGTGAGTAAATGATGACAGGATTTAATTTTTTGTGCCACTCTTTTCAATATAATGGAGGACTGTTGATGTCAAATTTCAAAGCAGTAAAAAAGCAGCATTATATTTATATTTCATTATAGCCTATTTATAAGCTGCAGTATTATAAAAGAGGCCCATGCTCTACATTCCCAGTTTTCTGAAGCCATATGATAGATTTGTGTAAAGAAAATTGAAGTCAAAGAACATTTCGCCAATAGGGCAAAATAGATGTTTAATTATTTCATTGATGAATACCATAGATATCATATGAATATTACTGCAAAATAACAATGACAGTGATGCACAAACTACAACATTAAGGGAAAAGCCCTCCAAAAACATATCAACAAACCTGATGTCAGCAAAATGAATGCAGAATGCAGTTCTGATTGGCTAGTTTTCTATGTAGCTTAAATGTTGTTTGTTAATAAAATAAATTTTAAAATATAAAAATAAATTAACAATAATTTAATTCATTTCTGACAGGTATAGAGACATTTTATTTTCATGGTATTCTAAAAATATATATATTTTTTTTCCTTTTTAACTGAGGTAATGTGAGTGATATTTAATTACTATATATTATTGTATATGTATTATATATGGTCACACATTATTTTATGTATTCTCGCTATTAACAAACCATTAACTATGACTTTTGCTTCAATAAACTTCTAATTTGCTGCTTATTAATAGTTAGTACGGTAGTTTAGGTACTGTATTGGGCAAGATTAAGGATGTAGAATATGCTCATGCAGAATATGTGCTTTATAAGTACTAATAAACAGCTAATATGTTAATAATAGGCATGCTAATGAAGCCACTTGTTAATAGTGAGAATTGGTCTCTAAGTGTTACCTCAGTTTATATATGTATATTAGTGTAATATACTATATTTTTTGTTGGTTCTTATTACTCTGATTTAATTAAATCAAAATGTATAAATGAGAAAATATAGTTTTAAAGGCAGTTGATTTTTAAGCCAAACCATGAGAGGCAGAGCTAACAGTGGGAGACTAAAGTCTGGATGATGGAGCACGATACAGCTGATTCTGGAGCCCTGAGGAGAGGGCTTATAAAACTGATATATAGCATGGAGGATAGGACATACTGTACCCTGCTCCTGCAATGAGGTGGATTCTGGGAGCACCACATATTATATATTCCTCAAACCTCATGAATATTACTCCAGCTTTTGCATGCAGGGAGAGGCAAGAAACTCACAAAGTCATTGCATACTGAAACACACACAAAATCAGACATTGTACTTTGCTATTAGTTGACTCATACATTTCACTTTTTTTCCTATTGGAGCATCCGTTTAATATTCATGATAAATGAACAAAGGTCTGTCAGTGCATCTAAGCCTTTAATATCTAAAACAGTTCAAGTACAATAGAAACCTTTAAACAGCAGTGCTGCTGCAATGATTGCTGTTGGGATCGAGGGTTGTTTTTTTTGTAATGCTGTTGATGATGTGTTGACAGAATTCTATCCAAGCCCATTAGAAGAAGGCAGAAGCCCTGGAGCTCGTAGAAGTGCAAGGTTTAGGGTCACTTGCTGTGTCATTGAAATCAATCATCTTTGAACGCTCCGCGCATCAGCGACAGACATTTTCATAAACCCTCCACCCCCTGGGCGCCAGCGCACCAATGAAAAACAACGTTCTGCCCACACTATGGACATCATTACCCTTTTAAAGCTCCTCTCCACCAGAACGCCGGGCTGACATAGGGCCTCTGGTGGCTTTGAAGGACAGGCTCGAGAAGATTACAGCTGTAAAGCACATCCTTGTCAGAGAGAGAGAGGAAATTCATAGATGTGCAGCCTATTGAAAGGATAGGCAATACTTGAAGGAGGAAGATAAGGCTCTGGCCAAGCAGCCAGACAAACCTTTCTCCAGGGCTGGTGTGGATGAAGACAGTGGAGTCTGATTTCGAATGTAGAATGATGCCGTGGTGGGATTTTTGACCTTGCGGGCATGATTCTCAACCTGAGCATGGCCCAGATCTTTAGTAAACCTCATATTCCTCCAGCCTCTCCAGCCACACCATCGTTTCAGGTGACCTTGTAGGGGACTCAGGAGGCCCTGGTGGTCAGGTGAGGAGATAAGCCCTGGACTCGTTTGATTTACAGTGCTGTCTTCTGAAGGCTCGGCCTGTCTCTCTTAATGGATAATTCCATTCTGCTGAAGGTTACTTAATCCCTCCATCATGGCAGGAACCTTGATTCACCGCTGTATGACCCTGCTCTCTTTCTCAGCTTCTGCGCTCCTGACCTCTCCTTGGCTTCTCACATCCTGCGAGGTGCCTGGTTTTAGTCTAGCCTCGAGCGCTGGGCAAACCCCATGGCTCCTTTCACAATTGAATGTGAAATTAAGCACAGTACTTTTTATTTAATCAAATTCCCAGTGAAGATATACTTACAGGGAACTAAAGTGAAATATTATAAAATAATTAAAAGTTTAAATTTAAATATTGTTATTCATGAAGTTATGATGAAATATTATAATATTATTTTTACATGTTATACAATTATATATTGAATATATTAAATTGCATAATATTAATATTAAATGCAAAAATTTATTGCATGTATTTTATATATGTGACCATTATTTTTTTAATCATATAAATAATTGTTAATTAATAACTAATTAATAATTATTATTATATAATTATATATGCAAATAAATAATATATTTTATATAATATATATTATATAAATAATTAATTGCTAATTATATATATATTGCTATTTAGCTATTATTTGTATAATTATGTATAATTATAATAATTAATAGCTTATTTATTAATTATTATTATTATAATTATTTATATATAATTTAAAATATATATATACTTATTAAAATAATATATGATTATATAGTTATATATTAAAAAGTTATATATTAAATTGCATAATATTTTTGAATTATAATTTAGAATTCATTTGTCAAATTTAACTAATAAATATAAGTTATGATATATATAATAAGTATATATATATAAATAATTTTTATATTATTCATTTAAAAAAGTATATCGTTTTTGACTGCTGCACACTGATGACATATAAACTGAAAAAAAGTGAAATATCATGCATCACTCGCTTCATATCATTTTACCCACGAGCCATTTAAAAACACTCCCTCCCATCTTCAATCCCATTTACTGACACAAAATCATATCCACAAATGTAATCACGTCAAAGCGAGAGTTTTGATGTGGCGTGAACTGAAAAGGTTACGTGTTAAATTGCAGAGTGGATGATGGATGTCAGAACCGCTCACTCCGTGCTTTAGGACTGCTGGCATGATAGACTCGCCAAGCTTCATTACATATTCATTTTTCATTAAAGTGCTGTTTTAATTCATTCCTCTAAAATTACCCTCTTATTGAGGTCAGTGTGTAATGGTCCCATTAACATAGAAAACTTGCAGTATAATTTTAAATCACATGCGGCCTTTTATTAGTAAGACACATTAGGTTTTGATTTTAGAGCATGTTATTGTGAAAATGCCAGAAGATATTGGGCCACTTCATTTAAACATTGTCAACTCATCAGTCCGCAGGCCTTTCAGAAACAACAGTCACTTAAACAAGAACAAAAATGTGACAGCAGGCTACTAATGTAAAGATCATTGTTGAGAAAAATCAACTAAACAATCACAAATTGCCCCATTGTGCATTTACTGAAAACGTTAGCCACTGAACTTTAGTACATGGAAGATGTCAGCAGGAGTTAGTGTGTGGGCTAAGAAAATATAAAAGATTTGATGAACAATTAAAAAGCTACTGTGCTAGGCACAACCAGGGGTTAAAGTTTGGCTAGTTAGTTAGCAGCTGTATCTATTTGCTTCTAACAAATGGCATTGTTCTCCGCTGACATGTTAAATTTGATTTATATTTCCAGCTTTCTGCTGCATTTGTCATCACAGCCCAATTCAGACTATTACAATGTCAAGTGGCTCCAGAGTAGGCCTAAGTCACATGACATTTATGAAGCAGGTGATTGGTTGAATAAGTGTGCACCCATGAGCAAAGATGACACTTTACAAATCACTGAGGCCTTTTGTACTGCTCTCTCCAGATATTTTAGGCATCCTTAGATACCACATAAAGATATTTGCGATGTAAACAACAGTTTACAACACAAAAGTATCAGGCCACAACACAACAGCATTTCTTACACAAGTACCCCGGGAAAATCAAAATGGGAGATGAAGGTAAGCTTGCCATGTTTTTGTTTAGAAAGTACAGTAAGATTTTTGGGATGTTACACATTAGAGCATTTCAAAACTGTAATATTTTTTGATGCTAGCATTAAAGCTAAATGAGTTTGTCCTAATATTATTGATCAAACATGATTTTAATGCAGTAGTTTTATTTTGGTCTTGTTGTGTTGTTGGGTAGATCTTTGGTGATATTGTGTTGTTGGCTGATATTTTTGGCTGCTGTTGTTGTGTTGTCATTATTATTTGCTTCATTGTTGTGTCCATCTGAGTCACGCTGTGACAGTAGCACACCACTCAACTTCTGCAGCATAAATCTAGCGAACTGACCGTTAGTCTATATATAGAATACATCTGAGACTATAAGATTTCTTTTATTTAAAGCACTCTTGAGAGAACATTGTATTTACCTTACAGTCCAAAATGATTCTATGCTTCATTATTTATTTAGACTCAATTTCCTGAGCATCTGATCAATCAGAGGTCCATTTCCCTCCGGACATGTGAAAATGTATATGATTTGTTGAGGTTGCGGTAATTCTAATAGTAATTATCTGTGATGAATTTTTTTTTTTTAAATATCAAATTGAGAAGTGCAGCCTGACTGAAACAAACTAATAAAGCTTCAGATAGCTGAGACGGGAGTAAATGCAATAAAGGCAGGAGTGAATTATCTTACAGGAGCTCAGTCCCCACTGGGGAATTCATTTAGCTCTCCTGCAGTGAGAGATTCCTGATGTAAGGATGTCTGAGATTTCGTTTCAGCCACACTAACAAAATAGAGAAACTATTTATGTTTCAGTTTAGCAATGAATATAACAAATATGTTCTGCAAACAGCCTTCATTTTTCTGTGTCATCTATGGTTTTGAGTTTTTTGAACCAACCACATCCATGCAATAGAGTGGAGTCAATTTAAATAAGGTTGACTAGGTTATCTACATCTTTTTTTCTTTTGAAGTGTGTATATATAAAATATTTATTTACAGTATTAGTCTGACAACATGCTATAATGTCAGACTGAGCTGCTTGTGATTTTTATGGTTTAGATTGATGGTTCTGCATTTGATTTTAAGCTGTGGTGCCTTTCCTTACTTTTTTTAACCTTAAATGCTTGCTTGATTACTTACTTACACCATACCACCATACTTGACCACACTTCCTTTCCTTTCCTTTCCTTTTTTTTAACACTTACAAAAAAATATATAATAATTGAGAGCCACTGAATTGCATTGCAGCCTTTGCATTTGAACCCCACAGTATGGTTGAAATATTTTCTTTCTTGGAGCATACAGTAGATCGTGACGGATGACATTTTGGAAGTATGTGGATTACAGTTCAAGTTAGGAGGAAATGCACTCATATCTTTCTCATTACAGTTGTGGATCAGGTGGGATGTGTGAAGATGGAATTGTGATGGGAGGCAGATTAGGATGGAGAAAGAACTGTAAATTTAATGTGCGGTGCGCTCTTTTTGTGTATGTATGAGAGCGAAAAGAAGATTGCGAGAGGGAACAGAAATGGAGAGAAGGAAAAGAGGGAAACAGAAAGATTGCGGCGAAGCTTTAATGTCTGGGAGAATGTCTTCCTGGCAGAGAAGATGAATAGAGCAGCACGTCTGAGTTATCTCCTGCTCAAAAGCAGAAGCTCCCCTGCTGATCAGCAAGCTTCAGGTCTCATCATGTACTTACACTCTAAAAATATACACCCAGATACCTCCGTCACCACACCTTTGCCTCTCTTTACTTGCTTATCTCCTGCATTTCTCCTGTCTGATTTCATTTGCATAAGTTCTTTCTTCTAGAAGTGATCTAGGGGAATTTCCATAAATTGCTTGCTGATTCTTCAACCTTTATCACTGTGCCATTTTTAAATTTGCTGATTTCACAAATAAAGCCCAAAGGGCTTATAGATATCCCTTTGTGTGTTGCTCTGTCCAGACATGACACGATACTTTTTGAATTGCTGAAAAATAGGCAATTAAGTCTCTCAGATGGTGAGAGACACTCAAATATGGATGAAGAGATAATATCTATACAAGGTGATGTCTATCTTTACAATGTGGACAATGGATGTGTGATGTTTAAACTTGTTTGATACCATATGGTATTTTTATGTGGTCCATCCACAAGGTGGCAATACTTCTTGATCATTCTTGTGTAAACACACTTTTGACTAGTCCAGTCCAGTCCACTTGCTACTTTTCCTGGCCTTCTTTTTGACCGACATGTTCATGAGACCCACCATAGTTTTTGTTCTTTCTCATAATTGCTAATTGCATTAAATACTCTTAATGTTGATTTTTTTTTTCAGGTGGACTCCCAGTAGTTATAATGCCATATGTATCAGATGTCTGAGATACTTATTGATTTTTGTCCGTTTTAGAAAAATAATTGCTCATCAAAAATGATGATTTAAATTATTTATGTATGATTTTGTTTTAAAACCCTGGTAATACGTAACAGCGTCTCATCTGAATACTACTTCCATATTATGTACACTGTCTGTTCAAAAGTTTGTGGTCAGTAAGGTGTTTTGTAAGGCTGCATTTTGATAAACAAATCTGTTAAAAATCGTATTATTGTGAACCATTATTACAATTTCAAATAACTATTTTATATTTTAATTATTTTAAAATGTAATTTATTTCTGAATTTTCAGCAGACATTACTCCAGTTTTCAGTGTCACATGATCCTTCAGAAATCATTCTAATATGCTAATTTGGTGCTTAAGAAAACATTTCTTATTATTATCAATGTTGAAAACAGTTGTGCTGCTTAAAATTTGTATGGAAACCATGATAAGACGGGATTCTTTGATGAACAGAAAATTCAATAGAACAGCATTTTAATTTAAAACTTGTCACTCTTGATCAATTTAATGCATTCTTGCTGAATAAAAGTATTAATTTCTCTTTTAAAAAAATCTTACTGACCCTAGTTTTAAATTCAAGAAGTAGCTCTTCATCAAATGTAGCTCATGCTGTATGCGATTTTGGACGCAATGACTCACCAAAAGTGCTTTTAAGCAGTGGGTGAAGTCCAAATTTAATTTATTAAATTAGGTTTATTTAAAACCAAGAGCATTCATTCATGCAATAACATTAGCAATTATCAATAATTTTGTACTCTTACAGCCCTTAGTATTTTTTAAAATCACTTCAAGACTTGAAAGGTGACTAAAAATAATTGTACTCTAAAAAGTCATATAACATCTCTGAATTGAATGAGTTTTTTTTTCTAATCCTTTCAGAAACCAAGCAAATCTGATTTGTTGTAATATATTACATAGTGTTTATTGACTGCAGTGCAGTTGTAGGTTGTCAGTGTACAGAATTACGTAAGGAGGTCAGAGGTTTACTTTCACCGAGAGCTAATGGTCTGTGCCGTTTTGCAGATCACAAAAGAAAAAGCTTTGGGTTCTGTCACTGTGATAAAGTGTCTGTGTAGCCGTGAGGATCAACTACTGTGCCGTCAGTGGGAAAGTGCTGCTGACATCATTGTTATTGGCAGCTAGGCAGGATGTATTGGTCAGTAAGAGCATGGCAGTGAATACTGGACTCTATAAGATCTAGCTGTGTGCAGTGACATATGCCCTTAATTACCCGCCGTTCAACCCTGAACAGAAAGCAAGAGGAAAATGTGTTTTGAACACACTGTGTTACCGATAAACAAACAAGTAATGACTTATTAGCATTGCCTCGTTCTAATGACTGCTGCGTGCCGGTTTGACAGAGTAGAGTAATTAATTTCATAAATGTTAAATATGGTAAATTAATGTTGCTCGTGTCCTGCATAGCTTGAAGGGCGTTATTTGACGGGTTTGCCAACCTCCCTCTAGCAACATCTGAAATTGAGTTATGACTTAATTTGGCTAGCGTTTAGATGTGAATATTCATTTTGTTTTGCTAGTAATTTGAATGGGGCATGTGAGTTTATATATATTTATTTTGGCTGGGGCAAGATAGACATGAATGATAGAATCTTCGCATAATTTAATACATGCTCCACCATCAACTGACGATCTGTTGAATAAATAATTTTATATATATAGTATAATATATATCATACTGTGTCTCTCTAGTTAGTGAAGGATTTGGGACTGTGCGGGTTCCTGGGGTGCAATCAGCCAATCACTACTGTCATTATATCGTCATATGATACAGAGTTATTAGTCTCATGGCATTGCATACAAGGTCTTGTGCCAGCCAAGCCACTGCTGAGTGGGAATGCTAATGAATGCCTTTCTCCAGGTATTATAGACCTAGAAGGGAAAACATTGGCACAAGCGATACAGGTGAGAGAGATTATATGTTAGAAAAATGCAATTATTAATTGTAATGCATTTTTACAGAAAGTGTGTAATCACAATGTAGTCCCATTTTGACTGGCTTGTAATTTGACTAGTTGATTTATGCATTTACACTACCAAACATTTGAACAGTACTGTATGTCATTTTGTGCATGAATGTGTGTTATGCATATATCTGAGTAATCTCATATATACAATACATTTGAGTGAGTTAATTAACTTTCTAGTAAAGTGCTTCAGATAACTGGTATTCATTTACTGTTTGGCTTCAGCTCATTTACTGCAATTGAATTTCAAACAATCATTTTCTTTCCTATTTTTCTTCAAAAAACATTTTAATTCATTGCCAGTATATCAGTGTTATTTATACCTGTAGCCATATAATTATCTTCATGATCTTAGTTTAAACAAAATAAAAATGATCTTTAACTACTTTTTCTCTCAGGGATAAAAATAGATAAATAAGATTAACACATTGCTGATTGTGTAAAAAAGTCATGCATCAATCAACAAGCAATAATTTGCATGGGGCACAGAAAGACATATTGACTGTCCGTCCAAATAAACTGGTCATAATCCAGTCCAGCAGTGTCTGTCCTCCGTGTCTCCACAGACTACTAAGCCATTAAGCTGATTGGACTGCTCCAACGCCCGCGCCATAGATCCAGTGATATCCGCCGTCCAGTTTGTCTTTCCAGTGGCAGGAAATTGGACATTCTGATCCACTCTCTGTCCAAACCATATTGGACCGGGGAGTCCAGGCGCTCCGGGAACACGGGCCTTATCAGAGGACAAACACACCACTCGCACGGCTGTCCCTATACACCGGCACTACATAAACCTCTATAATAACCAGCCCATCCTCTTTCCTCTTTCTCCTGATCCTACCCTTCCTCTCGGCTTCTAGTTGTCTCTGGTGAGAGCAATAGATTTCTTTACAGTGCCAAACAATGCAGGATCCTGAAATTGCATTAAAGCATGCTAATGTAATCTCTCATGCCTGTAAGCTATCGGGTTTGCTGCTTGCCAGCACGCTTATTAGAGAAATATTGTGCGGCTGTGTGTGGCTGGGTGTGCGTGTTCTCAGAATTCATGGATGAAGAGTTTGAAGCATTTGTTTTTGCAGCAAACTGTGGTGTGGAGGAAATCATTATGTGTTGCCTGAGCTTGACATATGGCTACTAATGACCACAGAATTTGTTCTATAAATCTGTAACAGCATTAATGTTTTCAAGAGCCTATAAATGTGCAGTCTTTCCTCTCTTTTAACCCTGATAGATGTAGGAGCGCTTTAGGCCGTTCCACTCTAGACATCGGACCCGTTTACACTGTTTCTTAAAGAAAGAGTTCATTCAGACCAGTAACCTTACATCCTTTTTATTTAACACACACGCTCTCTCACACACACATACAGGCGATAATCATCAGTTATGTTAGCCCTTTTCTTTGCACTTGTACAGTCTGACCTTACGCTTCCATTCCCTGGTATAAAGGCAAAGCAAACTTGCCCTCGGCGTGCTATATTTCACAACTCTTCAGGGACTGGCGTGATGGATCGGTCCTTCATATAGAAAACCCATAAAGCCTGATGTTTATGTACAAGCAAATGAGTATTTGTGTTTCATGCATGTGTTTGGAAAGATGAGTGTAGGCACGCTTGTCATATTTACATGTTTCCATATATGATTAGTGAGTTGGCTATGTTTGCATTTGCGGGCCACTAGTCAGGTTTCCACCTGCCTCTTTTCAGGTGAAATTTGGGATATTTCTTAAAAAAATTGTGGCAATACAATTTCCAAAATGTGCATTTAAATTTTTTTTTTTTAAATGAAACAGATTATTGGGTACATTTGACATGAAAATTCAAGTTTCCATTTATTTGTAATTGTGAGATTTACGAATAATTTCTATGTAAAAAGTCTTTCTACACTATTTTTTTAGTATAAGAAGAAATAAATTAAGAGGAAAAAACATTTACTGAATGAATTCCTATGTATATGCATTATTTTATTTTATTTTGTTTTATTTTGTTTTGTTTTGTTTTCTGTTCTGTTTCCACAAGAATATTAAGCAGCACAAATGTTTTCAACGTTGATAACAAGAAATGTTTATTGAGCACAAAATAATGATTTCTGAAGGATCATATGACACTATTGACTGGAGTAATGTTTCACATTTTAACTGTATTTTTGATTAAATATATGCAGCTTTGGTGAGCATAAGAAGCTTCTTGCATACACTTTAAAAAAATGTACAGACCCCAAGCATTTGAACAGTGGTGTAAATGATGAAGCCAATATTTTCTTTAACATTCAGTAAACAATTGACACTTGATATGTGAAAAATGCCTGACACATCCTAACACCTCAAAAATGTTTTGCTGCTTCAAGCCTGTTGGAGGCAACATTGAACCTCTATCTAAACTACCTCAGACACAAACTCCCCACTGGAGACGAAAACCTGCTGTGATGCTGAAAATGTGCAGGCAGCTGCTCCAAGCTGCAGTGGTCATGTTTGACATTTCACGTAGGATACTCTGACTTTCAGAGCCGCTCTTTCTTGCAGGGTTTTAAAAAAGAAATAAACGTCCAAATTCAATGCAGTGATGCAATCGGAATGAGATGTCTTGTATTTCAAACATCAGAACTCCACCAATCAGAGCTGTATCTCAAGATGAGGTTATTCTGATGGGTTGTGAATACTGCATCCTGTCAGGAAGGTAAATACAACCTTGGAAAGGGAATGGGAGTTTCTCTTTTCCCAGCACACTTCACATCTGCAGCTAGTGGTTAGTAGACTTCAGGTGAACTCTATTAAATAATGTGTAATTGACTGGCAAGGGTGTCTTTTGTTGCATCACTGTTGAAAAAGCCCTCCATGGAATTGCCGCAAATTGAAGGAATTGATTTTTCTCCCATTGCGATTATTTTTTCCGTGTGAATTCACCCCCAAACCTCCCCTGCCCTGTCGCTCCGGGGTCTCATCTTCACTACTAGGCCCCATTACCCCATCCATTTATCTACAGGCCACAGAGAAGGACATTCACCTCAACTCCAAACATACAGTATATATGTCCCTAATAGTGTACTGGTAACATTGCTTCAGGCCTTTTTGGCCAAGCGGTTGCATCTCTCTTCATAACGTAAGTGAGGCAATTAAAGCAACTCTCCTTAGCTGAAGACATTTAAATTTTTTCAGTTGGTAGACGTTTTTACATTTATTCAATTGGCTGATGCTATTATCTAAAGTGAGTTACACTGCATTCAAAGTATATATTTGATCAGTATGTGCATTCCCTGGAAACAAAAACTATGCTGTTGCTAGCTGTACCGTCTCGAGTGTGAGAGTGTTAGTAAGTTAAAGGTGTGACTAGTTTGCATGCAGTTACTGTAACTACACAATTCTTGGGTGTAATGGATTTGTCTTCATTGATAGCCATTAAAAACTAGCTGTGTATTCTCATAAAATATTACAGTAGATGTTTTAGTAGTGGCTCATATTTGTTTCATTATTTATTTAACCTGTTAGTTCAGTTGTTTTTTTAGATGTACATTTATCATGCAAATTAGTACATTAGTACATGTAAATGTATTTATCTGTTTAACGTTTACTTCTTTTTTTTATTAAGCGTACACTTAACATGTACATTTATTTATTAGACATGTACATTATTTGTTTATTAAACATGCATTTATTTATTAAACATGGAAATTTGTTTATTTAACGTACATTTATTTGATTTAACATGTAAATGTATATATTGAATGTCAATTTCTTTGTTGATATATTTGTTTATTAATTAAACTTACATTTATTTAACATATCAATTTATTTGTATGTTTAACACATACATTGATTATTTAACATGTAAATTAATTTATTGAATATGTCAGTGTATTAATTTAATCTGTAAATATATTTGTTTATTAAGCATTTATTTAAACTAGAGTAGTCAAATCGATTAATTGTGAATAATTACATCCAAAATAAATGTTTGTTTATATAATATATGTGTGAACTGTGTATATTTAATGTATATATAAATACACACACATACATGTCGCTGTGTGAAGAATGACTTTCCACCCTGTTATTTTGAAGAGACGTGTGTGTAAGGCAAATAATGATACCTTTTCCCTGGACTCGTCTTTCTGTCATTCACAGCTGACAGACTGTTGTGTAGCTGAACTCAGGTGCCAATTATAGAGGACTCTAAACTGATACCAGACAAATGAACAACATAGGGAGGAAAGTGTCTATACATTCCCTGCTGTTTGTGTGCGTGGGTGGGTATATGTTCACTCTATCTTTCAAAGAGACTAGAAAGTGCTGTGATACATGAAAATCCCAAATAATTCCTCATCTCTGCAGCATCCCAAAGGGAAGAGTAAAGGGATAAACCTGACCCGAGGAAATACAGCTGCTCAGATGACAAATCACCAGTGTAATGGGAACAAAATGGGGTGTCCTGTGTAGAATCACAAAGAGAGGACACAAATCTCCGGGGAATTGAAGCAATTAATAGGTTTAAGCTAATGTCTTGTATTCCTTTGTCTACATTTGGTTTACAGTGAGGAACTATGGGAATCTGTTTTAAGATGCCTTTAGGACTAAAGTCTGTTTAATCGGCGGAAACCTTTCCTGAATAATTCAAGAGATTCAAATGTGAATTATTAGATGTGAATGTGAATTATTAGTCTAGATCATCACATCCCCATTAAATGTACCTCACCAATACTTTTACTGCTAATAATTCAGCGAGCATATATAAAAGTGCTGAGGTGAGCTGATAAACAGACAGTGCTCTGGGAACTCAGTGTGAGCTTAGATGAGGTGGAATCCCTTCGGTGTGGGTTAGATATCTCAATGACATGGACATGATTTGAATGAATTGATATACTGTACTGTAACTGACTGAAAAGTTTGGAATGTTGGGTTATACTGCGTATATATGTAAACTTCTTTCAGTTTAAATGCTTGATGGGCCTATGTGTGTGTGTTTTAATTTAGAAAATAATTTAGACTCATCTTTGCAATTGCAGTAATCCACTTACAATGGACGTTTATGGGGCAAGGCATTGCACCAAAGCAAACATTAAAATACACATTGTTTTAAAAGTGAAATATACCCAAGACTTTATGTGTCTTAACATGGGACTAGTGTAATTAAAACCACTTATCAACCTTTCTGTGCAAATTTATATCCAATTTTTCATCTTCTACTGTAAACTGCTGTAAACTTCTCATGATATGAGCAAAGGGAAGTTATGTTGTTCCATTCGTCTTGAGGCAAGATACCATGCAAACATTTCAACTTGAAGATATCACCATACCAATCACTTACCCAAGTGATTAATCACAGCTGTTTTCTGAACTGCTTTGTTCCCCACATATAAAAAAATTAAATATGCAATAATTTGCAAAGATTTCCTAAACCGAAATCTGAATATTGGATGAAGCCAGGTTCAAAGCTCTGTACAGTTAAAGGTTTTGAATGGCTCTTGGAGTCAGTTTATCTCTCCATAAATCAGAAAATATTGTCAACAGACAGAAATAGAATGAATTTACACTATGTATTAGGAATAAAATGTTGAATAAATCAGGCAAATGATGTATGAACAAACCCTTTTGTAAAAACCCTCAGAATACAGAATATAAAACAGGAAAAATTTGATGTATGGAACTGCTGCTGAGTTTCTAAACTCATTTTAATAAAAATGGCCTTTATTTTTAATTGAAATACACAGAGACAAAAAGATAAAGTATAATAAAATAAGTTTTATTCCACTAGTCTAGGAGCAAAATATCCCAAAATCTAAAAGATTGACTGATGCATGAAAAACAAAACAATTGTTTTCCCTGTTGTGACTTGCCTTAAACTACAGACACATTTTGTTTTGTTTATATGTGTCTTATTTCATGAATAAGTTGTTCTTTCTAACATTAAATCTTTGTTTATTGTGTTTATTTTGTAGATAAAACATAAGCTCCCAGTTCTTATCTGATAGACAGTGGTGATGGCAATCTGCGTCAGTCATTCCAGAGCACCTCTGTTTCCCTGTGGGTCTTATCTGAAGCACTTAGCTGGGATATTCTAGACACATCCTCTGGACTTCTCCACAGCGGAAACAGATAACCACACCCCATCTACCCTGCCGTACTCATCAACCTGGTTACCAAGGTTACTGCACACTGCCAGGAAACCACATTAAGCCACAACATGAGAAAGGAGATGTTGTACAAACAAGGAAAGTTAAAAAAGGCATGGTTGCAAACTACAGTATTTTCAAAGCACTGATCTCCTTTGTTCAGAAGCAAGATTTTTGAGCAGATAAAAAAAAAAAAAAAATGATTAGGGTAACATTTACACAAATGTATTGGGTATCATGAACTAATTTTTACATTATGAAATAGTGTAAAATGTGTAAGTATAATTTGTTTAGATTAATCTTCATAAGTGTTAATGTTGTTCAGTTAATTTCTCTATATTAATTTATATACATTTGTAACTTTTCATGTTGTATAAATATTTAATATATTGTGATAAATGAACAGTGAACAATGTTTATACATTAACATTAATTAGATAAATGTCAATGAAAAAATGTTGTTAGTTCATGATACCTAATGCAATAACCAATTGTAACTTAAGTGTTGCAGTATTTTCATCGCAAACATCATACTTGTCTAAATTTGATCAGTAATCATATTGCACTTTCTGCAGATCAGTTGCATCAGTAATTTATCATTTACTCACAATCCAGGGCACAAAACAAACCATGACTGTCACTGGTGTTCCATCAAAAAAAAAAAAAAAAAAAATTGCATGATGCATTTGCTTTTTCTATCTATTTTAATTTGGCTGGTGCATCTTCTGATGAAGTGACAGAACACATCAGTATCCCTGGGCCAGCAGGACCATAATGAAAAGTAATTAGAATCATTTGGACTCTGGGTTTAGTGAGAATCCTGATTAATGACACGCAGCAGTGAGAGCTGAGAAACTGCTCTCCCAGGCACTGAAGATCAGTGCTGGCAAACAAGCCACTGGCCAAGCCAGCAGATCAAAAACACAGGCTTTCACCTGCCGCTGCCCCACTTTGAAAATGAAGGGTAACATAAGAGGAAAGAGAGAGAGAGAATATGGTTTCCAAAGGAAGAAAGCATCTGTGCTCATGATGGTGAGCTTGTGAGTTTCTGCTTCACTGCCATAAATCTAATAAGAGTGAATGTCTTCAAAACATCTTCAAAACTACAAAATTCAATTCAAGAAAAAAAAAGAGGATTGGTGAAGGACACTCATGCGTTAGTTGCAGAAAAGTCTTGGAGCTTCACATTCTCAGAAACCAACTTCTTTGATCACCATATTCAGTTTTCTCTACACATCAGTATATTCTTAATGTTCAATAATGTCTTTTGAATGTTTATTGTATTCTGTTGTATTGTAGCGTTATATTATTTTTTACCATTGTGGCACCATATGTTTTCTTCTGTTGGCACTTTTATTGATGCTTTATGAAACAATCATGACAATGAAGTGCTTTGAAATTGCCTCAAATTATAATGGAGAGAAATAGAGTGTCTCACTGCTCTGCTTAGAAGACCGTTTCATCAGCTGTGTTTTGCAGGTGAACTGCGTTGTTTCACTAGGCCAGCATAAACTAGCTTGGGCCAGAATGTAAACTAATATTACCTCACCTGTTAAATGGCATTTTCATCAGTATCGTAAACTGTCCACGCTCAAATAGATATGAAAGTGTAAGATAATATTGACACTTTATCATGTCTGTGTACTCACACGTAAAAGTAATTCAGCGCACTATATTAAAATCTTTGTTAGCCTCTATGTATGCCTGATATGAGGAGACAGAGATAGAGAGCGAGAGAGAGAGGGAGGCTAAATACTGCTGTCCTCCAACTGGCAACGGAGTGTTTCTGAAATAGTGCACTCTGTGTGTTTGGTGGTTTTATCTGATTCTACAGGGAGACTTTAATATTTACTGGAAAAACAAAACACAATGTGACACTGGATATGAAATTAATCTCCCTGGAGGAGATGAGAGGAACAGAGCTCCTACTTCAGTAAATTACATGGTGAGATTTGCCAAAACCTCTAGTAAATTCAGTGAATTTCTCTGACAGGCGCTCTGTGATGTAATCTGTTATTGGAGCATGTTGAATCCCTCAACCAGACTCGCTCTCTCCAGAAAAAAACAGCACGGCTAAATATTTAAATATGGGGTCCAGTAATTGATGGTTGAGGTGTCATTTTTAGAAGCAAGTGAGACAATAGACTGCAACATTTCATAGTCCGTCTAATTGATCTGTCTGTCTGTCTGTCTGTTTATCGTTTTTTGTTCCATCTGTTGTTCTGTCTATCGTTTTTTTTTCGTTTGTTCTAGCTATCTATCATTTTTTTGTTCATTCTAGCTATATATCTAGCTATTGTTCTATCTATCTAGTTATGTTACACTAAAAATGATATGGTCAAGAAGTAATGGCAGTATGTTTTTTGTTACATTAACATCAAATGTCAACTTCATAACTTATTTTTTTAAGTCAGTTGAATGTATTTTAGGTAACACTTTACAATAAGGTTCATTAGTTAACATTAGTTAACAAAATTAGTTAACAAGAACTAAGCATGAACAATACTTCCACAGCATTTATTAATCTTGATGCTAATTTCAGCATTTACTAATGCATTATTAAAATCACAATTTGTGTTTGTTAACATTAGTTAATGCACTGTGAACTAACATGAAGAAACAATGAACGACTTTATTTTTATTAACTAGCATTAACAAAGATTAATAAAGAGTGTAATAAATGTAGTTCATTGTTCGTTCATGTTAATTAATACATTAAGTAATGTTAACGAATGACACCTTATAGTAAAGTGTTACCGTATTTTAAGTTGAAATGGCTTCAATCATTTAAGGCAGCAACTGTTTTTTTTTGTTTGTTGAAACATTTCATAACATAGTGTATCTGTCTGTCTGTTGCTGTATATGTCACTCTGTCTGTGAGTAAATTTGAATTCAGGACTTGAACTGGAATTTCAATGTTTTTCTCAGTCCAATTCTGAATAGTGTTTTGGTTGAAATTGGTTAAATTTGGTTGAAATTAGCCAAGTTAGACAGATTTCAGCATAAATAGTTTAAACTACATGCCAAAATAAATTACATCTGGGTCTATTTGCGACAAATGCTGGTTTGTACCGACCAAAGTGTGTTTTACTGTATGTTCAATGTTTGTTTGATAAACCGTTTTAGTGCTGTGCTGGGTCGCCACTTGACATCCAAAGTAAAAACAGAATGTGCTTTTTTATGCAGTGTAATGAGGTGACGGTGTGTGCTGATGTCCATTTCCATCTGTCTGGCTCTCAGTGTGAGGTGTTTTTAGTTTGTGCCGGTCCCAGCAGGTGATTTTGGTTCTTGTTCTGTATATGTGTGCGTGTGTGTAAGTTTGTGTTACAGCAGGCGCTGCTTCACTACCTCTGTGAGAATGGCTATGTCTGCTTTTAGAGCCTATCAGAGTGACTGGTGACCCATGAGACAGGTGCAGAGAGAGAGAACATAGAGGAGGAGAGGCTGGAAATACGCAAAATGCATGGCACCTTACAAGGAAAGGGGCAGTGTAGAGCAGTGAAAGAGAGAAATATACCCGTCGGAGTTGATGGTTTGTCTCATATAGTGACTGAACTTTCTCCCAGCTGTAGCTGATCAACCCCCAGTCTGACTGACATGCAGGGGCGGAAACGCTGCTGCATAATGGAGGTCCTGAGGCTAGATCCTGCTGCGCTGTCGGGTGATACTGTCATATGTGCCAGATGTATCAAATTAAAGATTAGCTGCCACCAGTGGGCCTGCGGTTTGACCGCAAATGTTTAAGTTTGTATTGATTAGAACTTGCATTTAAATTGGAAGCGAATAAAACACATTCTTCAGGTTAACACATTGACAAAAGCAACTTGTAAGGAATTGTTTTTGATTCTGCTGCTTACTTCGAAGAGGTAGAGAAGGAATTTGCTCTGTAATCACATGACCTTGAGGCTTTGCAGCTCGAATGAATCGAACACGGATGCCATTTAGGGTCCTGTTGTTTTGAGCATGTCTGAAACATTATGCTTTTGATGAGTTAAGCTGGAAATGTTTACAGTACAGTGATTGCACATAGGTTCAGGGCAACCACTCGATGGTGCTTGAGGAAAACGTTGCTTTGAAGGCCAAAGCATATACTGCACATCAATGCATTGGCATCTAAAGATACCAGATTCAAGTACTGACCTTTCTCAAACTACTGAATGCTTTGTTTAATTTCCTATTTTTCTTATTCTCTCTCTTCCACTTGTATAATCTTTATTATGAATTTGGATATATACAGGAATATATTTGAATCTTAATAGTTCATTTTTAACATTGTAATTAAAAATATATTTTTATCATAGATTAATATATATATATATATATATATATTATGATAAATATTAGATATATAGTTTTAATTCAGTTTTAAGGCATACTGTACAATGATTCACAGGCAGAGAACGTTTCTGATTCTGTTTTTTAAATAGTATTATAGTGTTATATGTGACCCTGGACCACAAAACATAAGTGTCAATTTTTCAAAATAGAGATGTAATGTATACATAATCTGAAAGCTGAATAAATAAGCTTTCCATCGATGTATGGTTTGTTAGAATGGGACAATATTTGGCTGAGATACAACTATTTGAAAATCTAGAATCTGAGGGTGCAAAAAAAATCTAAATATTGAGAAAATTGCCTTTAAAGTTGTCCAAATGAAGTTCTTAGCAATGCATATTACTAATCAAAAATTAAGTTTTGATATATTTACAGTAGGAAATTTACAAAATATCTTCATGGAACATGATCTTTACTTAATATCCTAATGATTTTTGGCATAAAGAAAAATCAATAATTTTGACCCATACAATGTATTTTTGGCTATTGCTACAAATATACTCCAGCGACTTAAGACTGGTTTTGTGGTCCAGGGTCACATATTATAGTTATAGTTTTTAGACATTTATATTATATTACTGTATATTGTATTATATTATATTACTGTATATTATATTATATTAATGTAAATCTTGAATGCATCAAGTTGCATTGGATAAGTATTTGCTGAGGTCATAAATGTACGTTTATAATGTTAAACTATAAACTATAGCATAACTATTCATATGAGAGTGAGCGTATATTCTGTAGTTATAGATATGAATATAGTTACAAATTCAGATATTTAAGTGCAGCTCTGAATAGATGGATAAATAGATGCAATCCTAACACTTTAGAATTAAGTTCCTTCATTGATTCATTAGCTATTTTATGAGATTTATTAATCTTGGTTAATGTTGCTCTATAATGTTTATTGTTAATTCATGTTTGTTCATAATATGTTATTTATACAACTTGAAATGTTTTTTTTTTTTTAGTTTATGCTTAAAGTAATATTAACCTAAATTAATAAATGCTGTGAATGTATATTTCATTATTAGTTCATGATACCTAATGCATAATGTTAATGAACTGAACCTAACTGTAAAGTGGCATTGATACAATTTAATATTCAAGCATATAACGATAGACAGGAGCAAGCTATCTATGTCAGTACATAGATAGCTATGCCATTCAGAATAATTCACATTTGTAAATTATCTTTATTTCTACCTGAATTAAGCCAAACAGGCCACAGTATAACCCTGTTGACATCCATATTTTGGTGTTAGGTATTAACAGAGTGTGTTTTGGTACTGGCTTGTTGTCTGTCTTTTTTTAAAAATAGCTATGTGGACGATGCTGTGTTCTCCCGCTGTGGTTGAAACTTCATAGGTGTGGAATACTAATGGGAGTTTCTGCAGCCGGGGGATGCGAGCGATTATTCCAGTCCTCAGCCTCACTGCGACTGGAAGCATTGGGATGGATGGTAGGAGACAGGGACAGGTGAGGGAGGACCGGAGGGTTGAATTTCTATCTTCACCTTGCTCCACTCCCC
This sequence comes from Schizothorax lantsangensis, assembly GCA_027422415.1. Taxonomy (NCBI): domain Eukaryota; kingdom Metazoa; phylum Chordata; class Actinopteri; order Cypriniformes; family Cyprinidae; genus Schizothorax; species Schizothorax lantsangensis. The sequence continues at coordinate 28,794,093 of CM049845.1, read as the reverse complement.
CGCAGAGATCTGAGGGCATATTGCCAGGCCCTGCTGGGAGAGCTCATTGGGTCCTAATCATGCCCTATCCTTGGCCTCATATAGGGAGATGAATGTGGTGTCTGATAAAGGAGAGGTACGGTTAGATGTGTGCACATGTGATATTTCTTACCAGCTTTAGGGAATTGGTTTCTGCTTGTGAGATTTTGTTTTCTGCATCTTTGTGTTATGTGCCACTGTACTGAAAGGCACTAGATCAGTGGATCAAAGAAAAAAAAAGCAGAAGGCAGTTAGAAATTGTGTTTTTGATATGCTAATCTCAATTTGTAGTTGCTAAAGCCTCACTATGCATCAAGTTTCCAGTGACATGTAACAGTGCAGTTCTCAAACCCATAAGAAAATGAGCACAACACCAATTAACACATTTTCAACATTTACCTAAAGACATTTGGGTTTTGTTTAACAAAATAAATTACATGGTCATCCATTAAAGGTGCTCACAATTTGCTACGTAATAAAGTCAATGGTTGTTCAATTCACAAAGCATGCAAACTTGAATGTTTGTGGTAGCTGTGCTCTTTATTTAGCAACTTGTTAGCAACTTCTATTTAAAGGCACAAACCAGTTTTAAAGTTCATGTTTGAGGTGAAAAATGTGACAATGTAATCACACTTCAAACCTTTTTTGATTTTACCTGACAATGTGTTTTAAACTGGTGAGATGCCACAAACGACGCTGCACTTTGCCGGTTAATTTAAATATATATATATATATATATGTTAATTGCACTAGGATATTTCAATTCAATAGAAATCTGAAATGATGAGAAAATATAACATTTCACACATTTTTATTGACTTAGCCTTTTATACTTTATAAAACAAATATGTTTTTGCAGAAAATAAAATTGTTAAGAATGGCTATTTTGAATTATGAAGTATAAACGTGTTCAAAACTTTGGGGTCGGTACGTTTCTTTAATGTATTTGAAAAGTCTCCAAGACTGCATTTACTTCAAGGCTGCATTTATTTGAACAAAAATACAGTAAAAAAATGCAATATTGTAAACTATTACAATATTAAATATTTTAAAATGTAATTTATTCCTGTGATGGCAAAGCTGAATTTTCATCAATTATTAGTCTAGTCTTTAATGTCACATGATCCTTCAGAAATCATTCTAATATGCTGATTTGGTGCTCAAGATACATTTCCTCTTCTTATTATCAATTTTAAAAACTATTTTGCTGCTTCATATTTTTGTGGAACCCATTATACATTTTCTTTTCAGTATCCTTTGATGAACAGGAAGTTAAAAAGAACAGCATTTATTACTGATTAAGTACTTTAAACCAATTTGGATGTAAATATGGCAGGTATTTGAATTGAAAAATTAAATTACAATCATGCTCAGAAAATAACAAAGAACAAAGACATTCAAATCATAATGAATGTCCGTGGTCCACATCTGATGGCACACAGATGTCACCTCTGTCCTAAAGGGAGAGCTGCAGACGTGCAAATGGTGAATGGTGCCAATCTGCCGTGTTTCACGGCTCAGACGTTCATTGGCAGTCATCAGCGCAGTGTGACACCTTCTTGGCCACATGTCGAGCTGCTTTTAAAACAGGGCAAATTAATGCTGGCATTCTGGCCTTTCCATCATGCACTGGCACAAAGATGGGCACGGTTGGAGACCTGTTTGTTCCGTGCTAACAGCATGCTAATTAATAGAATGGAAGTAATGAGCTAAATTATGAGACAAATTAAAAATTCATGTTCAGTTATTAACACTAATTTGGACAACATACACAAACCAGATAAAATATTTATTAAAAAGTATGAAAAAGCAAATTAGAACATTGTTTTTCATTTTAAAACTATTTAAAATGCAATGAAATCCCTCAGCACAACCCTTCTCATAAAAAATAACTGAGTTAGAACTTTATAGGATGGAATAGTTTCAAATAACAGGTGCTCTTTATGCTGCAATAAACTCCTGAATCAATTTTTCCCAGCCTTATTTTTTATTTTTTTGCCTTCGGTTCCCCAAGAGCCCAATTAGTAAAGCTCAAATTCTCCTTTATCAACACCAAACCAGAAATTTGTGCCTTTATTATAGTCTCAAATTATATTGGTTATCATTTTGCATTATCATTCATATTAAAATTATTATTCACTTTGTGGCAAGAACATCTTTTATATGGAAGGCTAAGTCAATACAATGTGGGTGGTGTTATTTTTTCATAATTTTGGATTTTTATTGAGTTTAGTGTGTGTGTGTTTTTTTTATGCTTGCAGACTGAGATGTATAGAATCTATGGCTTTTATTTTATAATTGCATTTACTTAAATTCTGCACAATTAATGGGGTGAAATAGGGTAAATGTATATAGTATATGTGTAATACACAGGTGGTCAGTGAACTGACCGGAACTAAATAATCACTAAATAATACACAAAAATATATTTCTTTGCATCCTAAGTCACAACAGGTTACTCTAGTAAGTCAGTCTTTTGCTCTGAGTTAAAACCGAAAGCCACAGTTTAATGTTGGGCTACAGTCACATAGCTGCTTATTGGAATCTACCCCTGAGAGACATAATCCAAAAACAAATCCAAACCAGTCACGACTTTCAGAGTGACGCACAGAAAACCTTAGGAAACAGAGAGCTGCATTTGCAATGTGGCAACAGCAGGATCCTGAGGCCAAACATTTCAGCCATGCCAAACCTTCAAGCCATGGGATTGGACACGGCAAACACAGAGCAGCCAGCAAATTTCTCTCTCTGTCTCTCGTTCTCCTTCCCTTGCTCCCTATCCATCTCTCTCTGATCCACACACACAATTTTAATGAGGCAACGCTAAAGTGCTTATTGTACTCTATTGAGTTCTTACTAATTGGAGGTCTTGAGGGACAGAGATGGCAGCATTACTTGGTAATTTTATCCTTTATATGTCCTGCACTCACAGGGAGTATTTGTGCTTTCTAATGGTACTTAAAGTGTTGAACGTCTTGTAAATAGAAATGTGGAACATTATCTGGGAAAAGAAACAGGCTACTTGGTTTTCTCGAAGTAAACCTTGAGGTAAACTTGGTTGCATTGTTATCTTAGTGCAAAAAAATGTAAAATGGACTCAATACACATCTCTTTTGATTCTGGTTAGTCAGTCACGACATCCAGCGGTTAGATATTTCCTAATTAAACACAATATTATCTCTTTATATCATCTTTGATATCTCTTTCATATCACTCTCACTCGCTATCTTTCTCTTCGTACAAACACAACTTGCTCCATTTTCTCAGTTATTGATTGTATTGAAAATGACCTCAGAAGACTAAAGACTTGATATTATTGAAAAGTTGCAGTGTTTGTCTTGTTGTTAGTCTTTTTTGTACATTGTAATGGACTAGTTTTTCTTAGCAAAAGCTTTAAGATATTATATAGGTACACTCTTAAAAAAAGGTACAGTACAAAGCTGTTGTGGGGGCTGTACTGTAAGGTAAAAAAGCTACAAAGGTACATCTTTGTACCTTATTTACCTGTGGTGCTTATTAGTCAGAACTGGTTAGTACATGTTATCTGTATTATGTAATCAGAATTTGTAAGCAGTCTACCCAGCACTGCAAGTATTTTAAGAGTACATACTGTATTGGTAGCTTTTGAAAGGGTACTGCCCCAGTGGCAGTTTTGTACCTTTTTTTCTGAGAGTGTAACATTATAAAATCATTTCTTAAATCAGTATTTTATGTCCAATTTTTATTTATTGGGTAAATGTTTCTGTAATAAAATGGATAATGTGTAGCCTCTCTGTCATTATGGCTTACATTATGAGTTGCATTTTTATTCCTGGCAACCAGTCTCCTACATTGTGCTAGTTCCATGTTTTTTAGCAGCCCACAGTCTGTTTCTTTTCACATAATAAATATATCAACAGTAAAATCAATATTTTATATCTACTTACCCAATAAGTAAATAAATAGAAGTGTAATACGTGGGAAACTGAACAGTCAGCTGGTCTTTATTATTACTTTGTGTAGAATTTATTTTGTGATCATGGCCAGCTGACTGTACATTATCTCTTATATAGACCACATTCCTCGACTTTCACTGTGTAATAACAAGACGGCCCAAAATACAAACTCTAACAAAACTGGCATCTCTTTAGGGAGAATGAATGTAGGCGAAAGTGTTGCTGCAAGCGGAAAATCTTCCATGCTTCTCCATCAGTGTACCATGGACGTTGATAAGTGCTCCAACAATACTGCATAATAGGAGTGTTTCCCATGCGGAGTGTGTGAGAGGGGAATAATAGGATCCCTGTGGGCTCATTTGCCAGGGTTTTGCCCACAATCTCTGTGCCAGTTTAGGCCAGACTTACAAACACATGAAGCTTGGCTCTTCTTTGCTGATCCAGTTTAGTCTCCGTGGACATGACGACTCTAACGCAATCTATTACATGCTGTTGCAGCACACTAAATGATGAGGAATGATCATTTGGATGTGTTGAAAGATTGATAAAAAATGAGTTTTAGAATCCCTTACGGACAAACACAAATTGATTTTAACATGCAAACACATGTTAATCGCATGTGCATTGTGGAGTGTGATCTCATGAAAGTAATGAGAGGCTTGAAATTTGCATATGCGAAAAAAATCACTTTTTTTTTTTTGGTAACTGCTGGATCTCAGCTAACAGGGAACATTCTCAGAACTTTGACTAACATTCTGGTAAAATTATTGTGAACAAACATTCTACCAGAATTAATAGAACATTTGTTCAAAGTTGTCACATGATTAAGGTTGGCAAAGCTTTATTTACTCATTCTTCATGGGAAGTTTACATTTTTATTTTTTATTTTAGATTAGAGATTAGTCTAATGTTTTTACTTATTACTTTAACAATGTTCAGATAACATTTAGAATTACCATTTACAAAATGTTTTCCAGATAATCAAATTGAACATCCTCTTAATGTTTTCTCTACCATTTGCATAACCAAGGAAAAAAACGTTTTCAAGCCATTTAAAAAACTGGACATTTTGAAAATTCAGAGAACATGCAGAAATAATGTTTTTATAATCAAATGGGAACATTCTAAGAATGTTTCTTAGAATGTCTATATGTTCTAAGAAAACATTCTTAGAACATATTTTATCCTACCTGATGACTTTTAGCAGAATCAAATGCAAAGTGGATTGTAGGGATCACCAAAGTTGAACCATAGTTATTTTCTACACACTTGCTGCTCATTGAACAATGAACTCAATGTCTTTGACCTGGTGCTGTTATAGTTTTTTCAACTGCGTACACATGTATTTTTTTTGCCATGAAAATAGCCTAAGATGTTGACATGGCATTACATACATACATACTACTACTACTACTACTGTTTACACATAAATCCAAGAATTGCACATGCAAAATGCCTCACATCTCTTGCAAAATGAAACACTGCATTCAAAATATCACAAACACAGCTCAAAAGCAAACATTTACAAACCCTTTTGCCACAATATTAATTCCTGTTAGATTTTTATGTGTTACATAGAGAATTGTGTGTTGTGTTGTGTTTTGCAAAGTCAAAGGCCGAGAATTAGTGTATGGTTTTGCCGATTTAGTGTGTGGTTCTGGTGTTTGAGTGTCAGGTTTCAGATATTGAGTGACAAGTAAAGACTTTGTGTGTAAGCAGTTGAAAAAAACTTTAATATGCACTCATTAGACTCCTGTCTGTTCAAAACAGCCACTAGTCACGTGTTCATTAGCCCTACGGAGTTCAGTTTGTCAGACAGTCTGGAAGATTTTGTCAAGTTAGGTGCATCGATCCTAAATACAGTAAGCCTGTTTTTGTGAGCCTGATGTTGTCTAGTATGAACTCTTTGAGCATTTAATCTGCTGTTTTTCCATTTTCAGTAAGAGTTTTATGACCAAATTGAACTATTTCTTATCAAATGCATGTGTGGTAACATAGAAGCTTGAGTGTGTATGTGTGCAAAGCTAGCATCCATGGTCATTTCTATCTAGATTGCTTTTTGCTGTTTGCCAGGGCTGAAGGGCACTGCAGTAAATTGCATTTCGTAGCAGTATAAGACGGTGAGATTTACAGTGGCCAAACTATTAATTAGAGTCTTCTGCCACCTGAATCAACCTCTTCACACCAACACAACCCACGGAGCCCCTGGTGTGGTGTCATTTGCAGGTTCTGACAATTTTCCCAATAAACTCTCTCTGTAAAAGTTTTTTTGGATAAAGCGACAACAAACAACTTGGATAAAGTGAGTGAATTGCATCATGGAAATAAAGTGACTTGCTGTGTTGTTCACTAGTTTTTATTTATATTTGCTACAGCACACATTTTGTTTACGTTTATATGGGTAAAAAGGTTAAATTTATTTTGTAACAGGAGGTTTTGCTTTTAATGTGATGTTCGTATATATTAGATACTTTGAAATATGCTGATTCCTCAGATAAAAGCTGTAGAATTCTACATGGTTGACCTCTTGTTTATGGCGTACAGTAGATGTAAATGAAAATAATAGCTGTCTCAAACTCACATGCTGATGTAGCCAGACAAACATATGCTGGATATATGGATCATTTCATTCCATTATGCACAACAAAATGACTTTCAGTATGGACATAATGTGAAATCTGACACGTAGACATTTACTCTGTTATGGTTATATGAATGAATATTTACAGAAGCATACAAAACTGAATCTTAGTAGACTTCTGTGAAAGAAAATGATTGTGATTAGTTTTTAGAATTTGCCATAACACGCTTAAATTAAGGTATGTTTACACATATAGTTCAGTTCTCTTGGTTCTTTCTTTTGTTCTGGACCAAAAAAGAAAATTATACGCATATATATTAAAATTATATATTTAGTCCTGTTTCACTTAGCGTTCACAGTCATTTTTAACAAACAAAACCTGAAGATGCAAAGTACAAGGCTTACAGCCTGCTTGGATAGCTATTATGACATATATTTTATGAATTTATCAAACATCCAAGACAATGTTGTGTGCTGGGATAAATGCACTGGTTATATGTGTGTATATGGTGTATGGTAGTATAACTCACAAAGAGCTTGTAAAATTTGTAAAGGAGTCAAAACAGCCTTCTGATGAACTGTAAAGGGCGACATAATGTGCTCCTATGATGAGAAGAACCAGGTATGCTTGAACATTTTGTCCTTTTTGGGTCACATCTTGTGACATCACATCCTGCTTTTGGTTTGTTCGGATGTATTTGGTCCGTGTTGCATTCGTATATCAGTAGGGTTGGATATTGTTTGAATTTTAGTGATTCCATTTCTTTAAATTGATCCCAGTTTTGAACATACAAACAAATTAGGAATAGCACACATAAATACAACTCGGTAAGTTCAGATACAGAAATTTATATTTAATCATTTAGCAGACGCTTTTATCTGAAGCGACTTACAAATAAGAACAATAGAAGCAATAAAAACCAGCAGAACAGCAATATGTAAGTGCTTGCTAGTTTCTCGGTTAGAAATTGAAAGGAAATGTAAAATAAAACTGCATAGTTTTTCTTTTAGATATAACATAAATGAACCTTTATTAAATTAACAAAAGTTGTTCAGTCAAGATCAGTGATTGATTTTCTTTGGCACAGATGGCAGCAGGGATATTAGTCTGCTGTCACTTTAAGACCCAAATCAATGGATAGATTATACTGATAGGCCTGAATTTTCTTTCTCAACTGTTTATGCTGAATTGAGTTGTCTTTTGTGTCAACTTGCGCTTTAATGGGAAAATCACTTTAAAATGTGCACACAAATCCATAAGTGGAATTGAAGTGTGCATATCTTATTAAAACCATGATTTGATACCAATCCATATATACAGTGGTGTGAAAAAGTGTTGGCCCCCTTCCTGTTTTTTTATTTTTTTGCATGTTTGTCACACTTTAATGTTTCAGGTCATCAAACAAATTTAAATATTAATCAAAGATAACACAAGTAAACACAACATGCAGTTTTTAAATGAAGGTTTCTTTTTATGAAGGGAAAACAAAATCCAAACCCACATGGCCCTGTGTGAAAAAGTGTTTGCCCCCAAACCCCCGTTAAAACAGAACTGTGGATTCACACCTGACTTCACTTTCGCTAGCCACACCCAGGCCTGATTACTGCCACACCTGTTCGCAATCAAGAAATCACTTAAATAGGACCTGCCTGACAAAGTGAAGTAGACCAAAAGATCCTCAAAAGCTACACATCATGTTGAGATCCAAAGAAATTCAGGAACAAATGAGAAAGAAAGTAATTGAGATCTATCATTCTGGAAAAGGTTATAAAGCCATTTCTAAAGCTTTGGGACTCCAGCGAACCACAGTGAGAGCCATTATCCACAAATGGCGAAAACATGGAACAGTGGTGAACCTTCCCAGGAGTGGCCGGCCGACCAAAATTACCCCAAGAGCGCAGCGACGACTCATCCAAGAGGTCACAAAAGACCCCACAACAACATCTAAAGAACGAAAACCGCTGCAGGCCTCACTTGCCTCAGTTAAGGTCAGTGTTCATGACTCCACCATAAGAAAGAGACTGGGCAAAAATGGCCTGCATGGCAGAGTTCCAAGACGAAAACCGCTGCTGAGCAAAAAGAACATAAGGTGTGTGTCCCAGGCTCGTCTCAGTTTTGCCAGAAAACATCTTGATGATCCCCAAGACTTTTGGGAAAATACTCTGTGGACTGACGAGACAAAAGTTGAACTTTTTGGAAGGTGTGTGTCCCATTACATCTGGCGTAAAAGTAACACAGCATTTCAGAAAAAGAACATCATACCAACAGTAAAATATGGTCTACCAAAAAATCCTGGTGGTAGTGTGATGGTCTGGGGCTGTTTTGCTGCTTCAGGACCTGGAAGACTTGCTGTGATAAATGGAACCATGAGCAGGACAATTCTGCTGTCTACCAAAAAATCCTGAAGGACAATGTCTGGCCATCTGTGAAGAAAAACAAAATCGTGACCTCAAGCTGATGCGAACTTGGGTTCTGCAGCAGGACAATGATCCAAAACACACCAGCAAATCCACCTCTGAATGGCTGAAGAAAAACAAAATGAAGACTTTGGAGTGGCCTAGTCAAAGTCCTGACCTGAATCTTATTGAGATGCTGTGGCATGACCTTAAAAAGGCGGTTCATGCTTGAAAACCCTCCAATGTGGCTGAATTACAATTCTGCCAAGATGAGTGGGACAAAATTCCTCCACAGCGCTGTAACAGACTCATTGCAAGTTATCGCAAACGCTTGATGGCAGTTGTTGTTGCTGCTAAGGGTGGTCCAACCAGTTATTAGGTTTAGGGGGCAAGCACTTTTTCACACAGGGCCATGTGGGTTTGGATTTTGTTTTCCCTTCATAATAAAAAACTTCATTCAAAAAATGCATGTTGTGTTTACTTGTGTTATCTTTGATTAAAAAAAAAAAAAATAGGAAGGGGCCAACACTTTAAATTTGTTTGATGATCTGAAACATTAAAGTGTGACAAACATGCAAAAAAAAAAAAAAAATCAGGAAGGGGCCAACACTTTTTCACACCACTGTATATATATATATATAAGTCAAATTGTTTGGTGAGCACCAAGGTTTGGATAGTGCATTGATGTTTATTCATATGAACCAGATCAATTGCAACAGAGTTTGTTTTAATTGAACCAAACCTGCTAAGTGTAAACATGCCCTTTACAGACACTCAATTGCAAAAAAATATATAAATAAATCTCCAAAACTGAGCACGTGTCCCAAGGTGACGCAATTAAACTTTTGTGTCCTTGCTGCAGTGAGTTGAATGTGGTTTTGTGGCTCTGGGCTGGTCCTATCATAGGCATCTAAACCCACAGGCTTTAATCAAACTGGCAGCTTCCAATCTATCAGGTCTCTCAGTCAGCCTCATCACCCCACAGCGTTCCAGGGGGCTTACACTGATGGACTGAGTCTGTCTACTCATCCAGAGTTGATGGTTTTAAAGTTTCAGAGACAATAAGATAAGTAATTTCAAGGTCTTTTGGAAAAGTAGCATACAATCTGTCTGATCTGCTCCAAACGTGTGTGAGGGCATGAGTACAAACAAAGGCATTTGCATGAGCAAAATCGCAATTTATTTTAGGTTTCCTCTGCTCAGACAATGGTCTACGGTGTCTGTAGTGGAAGTGTGTGCTTTCTCTTTTCTCCCATTACCTAATGATATCCAGCAGCCTAACAGGCTCGGGAAGGGTAGAGTCCATTCCAAAGCCAAATGACTGTCAATCAGAAGTAATGACCTCTTTCCCCAGGCAATCAGAGAATATGAATTGCAGAGGGGGGAAACATTTTAAACTGAGATTGGTTGGTAATTTCACATCGCAGTGGACTGAACGGGTGGAGACGTGTATGTGATTTGCAGCTCTTGAATTTAACAAGCAGTGAGGAGCTGAAGAAATAGTTTGAGCCAGTGGAAGAGGAAGACATGTACTTACTTCAGCTGGTGTGATTAATCAGTATCTTAAAAAAGTTTGAAATCATAAAGGGGAAGAATAGGTAATTATAGTAATAAAAATTGCATATAATAAAAATGTATACAAGATATACTTTTTATGTACACTACCATTCAAAAGTTTGGGGTAAGTAATACTCACCAAAGCTACATTTATTTTGATCAAAAATACAGTAAAAACGGTAATATTGTGAAATTTTATTGCAATTTAACATATGTTTTCTATTTTAATATATTTAAACGTATTCCTGTGATAGCAAAGCTGAATTTTTGCAGTCATTACTATAGACTTCAGTCACTTGATCCCTCAGAAATCAATCTGTAATCAGCATTTTTTTGAAATAGAAGTGTTTTGTTTTGTTTACTGTCATTTTTGATCAATTTAATGTCTACTTGCTGAATAAAATTATTGATTTCTTTCCAATAAAAGTCTTATTGATCCCAAACCTTAGAACAGTAATGTATAAAATTACATTTTTAATTTAATTAATTTAATTATTCTTTAAAAAAGTAATCTGATTCTGTAACAAGCAGCATTTGTAACATTTTTCTCCAACACTGTTTATGATTGTTCCTCATAACGGGTTATCAGTAACAAAACAAAACTTTCATTACTTGAAATAAAGTAGACTAACTGAAATAAATAAAATAAAATATAAAAACCTTAAAAACTAAAATTCTAAAAAGTATTAAAATTCTAAATAATCTAAATGAATCGATAAATGATGAATACAATAAAAATACAAATTAATAAATACTATATAGACATTAAGACAATAATGAAAAGTAATGAAACTAAACATGTCAATAATAAAATTCACATGTATATATTTTTACAATATTTGTGTGTGTGTGTGTATGTGTATATATATATATATATATATATACTTGTATATAATTTATATTATATATTAACAGATTTATATTTATATTTTATATATAAATCTAAACAATTTTTCTTAATTTATGCATGTATGTGTGTGTATTTATATATACATTATAAATATACAGTACACACATAGTATGTAAATGTAAACTTTTATTTTGAATGCGATTAATTGTTTGCAGCCTTAATCACAACATTACACAAGCCAGATTTGAATATGCATGGCATAATGTTTCAGAGCAGTTATGTTGTGACCACTAGGTTACTGTATCTCTGACAACTTTGTTTTATAGTTTACTTTATGAAACTAAGTGCACCTGTTGACTGTTAAAATAGGTAATTAATGTGGCTCTTATTTATTTATCACTGTACTGTCATGATAATGGCAGATGTGTAGTATTGACTCGCTCAGAAATTCTCTTTTATGTGTTTTTTCACCAAGGTGGCGTGAGCCGCAGCATCTGAATTGCAAGAGCTGACAGATGAGAACAAAGAGATTTAGAGATGAAGCATTGTTTTTATTATTTATTTCACCTCTTGTTGTCTCAAACAGCTGTAACTTGTCTTCCTTTGGGCTGGCATTAGAGTTCCCGAGGTCTGTGGCTAGTCTGAGTGCCAGCAGGCTCAAATGTATGATGTAAACAGACTGGATATGTATTGTTTGACCTTCTGTTTCGTATTCCTTCTCTTCTGTTATCTTCTGAGGCTCCTCTGTCTTATGTCCTATTTTAGCCCCTCACAAATCTATCAATCATTGCCTTTCCTTGTGCCCTCTTGTCTTTCATCTTTCTCTAGCCTTTTATCCCTCAGTCTATCCCTCCATCCCCTCCTCCCTTTCTCCACATTTTCAAGCCTCTGCTTTACCCCCCATCCACTGAAAGCTCGGACCCCTGGCCCTTGCCCACAGCACACAGTGGGATTTCTGAGTGAACGCTTGTGTTTGACGGGGTATCTGAATGATCACAGAAACACTTTTGTTCACATGCTCACAAGAATACGCAGACATGATTCTTTCAATCAGTTCCTTTGATAAAACAAGGGCATATTTGGCAGAGAAACCCAGATCCCCACTAAAATGGACGTAATTTATATTAAATATCTAATAATATTCATAATATATTTATAATAAATAATTATGAATAAGCATTTTTTTATTATTCATACACTTATTATAATTATTGATGTTAATGTTGTTGTTATTGTTGCTATTATCATCAACAACAACAACAACAACAACAACAACAATAATGTTATAAAAATGAGAATAAAGAAAAAAATAATAAAGAATGTTATGTTTTAATAATGTTATTATATGCCACTCAAACAAGTATTATAACCATTATAACAAAAAAATATTATTAAATAAATAATGATGTTTTGGGCAGAATGATGTAGTTCTAATTAAATATATATTTAAAGAGGATTGAGATTAATAATAATTTTGTCTGTCCTGCTCTTCATTTTTCCTTATTGTAGCATTTTATGTCATAGGGTTGGGCATTCATGCATTCATATATTCATGTATGTATCTTCAAAAAAGTAATCTGATTCTGTAACAAGCAGCATTTGTTACATTTTTCTCTTATGACTGTTCCTCATAACACGGTTATCGGTTACAAAACTAAAAGTAAACCCAAACTGTTTCGTTACTTGAAATAAAGTAGACATTAACTGAAATAAAATAAAATATAAAAACCTTACAAACTAAAATACTAAAAAGTATTAAAATCCTAAATAGTCTAAAACTGATAAATACAAGAAAAATAAAAATTAATAAATACTATGTAGACATTAAGACAAGAATGAAAAGTAATAAAACATAAAAATGACTAACACAATTCTTAAAACTTTAAATTGAGCAGTAAGAATAAACATCTACTCATTATAATCTAATCAGATAATGTCAAATATTAACAAAAACTGCAACAGTATGTGAATGATGCTAAAATAACGCTGCAGTCTCACAGCACACCTTTCACTGTCTGCCCTCTCATGACATTGACGGCACTGTTTGTTTGGTCTTTTCTGTCCTTTGCTCTCTTCAGACCCTACAACTGAATGGATGTTTTCTAACAATCTCCTCGACGCCAGCTTAGTGCCTGTCAGTCAACCTATTGGATAAGTGCCCCAGTGAATTAATGCCTGCACATTGATCTCCTTCCATCCGCTCCCCTCATTCTGGTCTGAGAGAGCAGAGGCACTGGAGGAAATGGCTAGTGTGTGTCTTAAGAGTGTACAACCTCTCAGCCCTGCTTCATTTGCCCTGAATGTGTGTAAGTCATGCATCAGAGCTGGTTGGTAGTTCAGAGACAAGCGTAAGCAGATCACAGAGAGTGTGTGGGCAGAGCGGCACAAGTTAGCCTGGAGATCCGTCACTACTTTTGCTTCAGAGTAATTGGGAAATGAGAAGAAAGCGAGACAAACTGCAGGCAGCCTCACCTCCAGAATTTTGAATGGGAAAATTGTGAGGATTCATGTGCTTTTTGAAAGTTAATCTCTCTTGTAGCAGCAAAAGTACAACTAAATATTTAGTATTTAAAACATGAATGTAAACTAGGTTTAAAATGAACACCAAATATGAGTAAAAAACAAAAACAACAACTTTGGAATTGTTTAATGACTACTTGTAGTGACTATTTCCTCAATGAGATGAACAAAACTAAGGATACTCTTGTAATGATAAAATGGGTTTCTCACACTTAATTTCAGTGCTGTAACAGACTAGAAATTAAGATCCAAATAACTAACCAAAAACATAAATTCATAGACTTTTTGACTGTGAAACCTAAATAGATGGAGACATTCTTCCCAGGGTGATTCAGAAATAAAATTTGCAAGAATAAAAACAATAAGAAATATTTTCTGATACAACCGGACATGTCAGTAAGCTCTTCGCTGATTGGCTTGCACGACAACGCTTCATGCAAATTTTCCATACAATTTTTCAACTTGTGCGGAAGACGCGATTGAGGCGAATATCGCAGGTTTGCGGCAAACGCATCGCCCATTTCGTATCTTTTAATTGACTTTGCACTTAACCTATGTGCACGCAAATAATAACATTTGCTTTTGGTGTGCACACACCATTAGTTTTTGACAAGAAGCAATAAAGGTTCTCTCAACTCTAGCTTTTCAAAATTATTACATATTGATGTGCAGAAGCGTTGCATATACATTCATGACCCTAAATGAGAAATTTCCACAAAATTTCAAGAATAAATTTTTCTGTCAAAAAAGACATTTTTTGAAACAATTAAAAAGTCTAATGTGGAAGTTTAAAGTGTGTTTAAAACGAGTAGTTCATTTTTTTCTGTATTGCAATTTTTATTTATAGGAAATTGAAAATGGCGAAAGTAGCTAAATCATGATTATACTGCTTGCAGCGTGATCATTGTTTGAACACATTGCAGTTGCACAACAACACTGAATATCACATGATTACGACAAAACCTGCAAATGAGCCGGTCAGCCGTTTGGGGCTGGACTTGTGTAAACAGGACTTAGTAGCATCTGCTTGTGAGAATCTGTGCTGTGAATGAGTGTCTGTGAAGAGTGTGTCAGTGCAGAAGAGAATGTGACGGAATATATTAGAAGTTGAAAATGCCTTGTAATTGACAGCTTTGAATGAAGCATTCTGCAACTCATCTCAATATTCAGTCAGTGGACTTAACCTCATTATTAACACTGAGCATCAGGGCTGGTACTTTCATATCTTATGATTATTTAGAACAGTACATATACAATAAAGTCTGTCAAGCTCATTCAATAAACAACAACAGATTAACTCTAGTCAATCTACAGTGCATCCACTTGAAATTTAGAATATATTAACAATCCAATATATTTCTCATTTATTTAAAAATAGAAGATAAATTACAGCACATACAGTGTCATCTGTTAAATTCAATTATAATATTTCAGTGCATGAATCCAATAAGTATGACTTCACATTATGGAGTCCATTTTTAGACATAAAATACATTGTCAGTCAAAAGTCTGGACACACTAGGGTAATTTTTATGCTTCTAGCTCATTCCATTTATGTTTTATGTGTCTTAAAAAGCTTTTGGTCTAAAGACTGATGATTAAATGCTTTATTTTAGTAGACAAACATATCATTTGTATCTCCATATAAATTTATTTGCTTATTTTTGTTTATTTGAACATTTATTTTTCACTATATACGTTCAAAAGTTTTAGAAAAAGAAAAAGAAATCTATTAAAAAAAGTGACAAATACAAAGAATCCTGAAGAAATATGTATCACAGTTTCCACAAAAAAAATTAAGCAGCAATAAGAAATGTTTCTGAAGTACCACATCAACATATTAGAATGTTTTCTGAAGGATCATGTGACACTGAAGACCAGAGTAATGGCTGCTGAAAATTTAGTTTTGCATCACAGGAAAAAAAATTTTTTTTTTAAAATATATTAACATCAAAAACAGTTATTTTAAATTGCAATACTATTTCACAATATTACTGTTTGACTAATCAAATAAATGCAACCTCCATGAGCATAAGAGACATACAAAAAATCTTATAGTCCCCAAATTTTTGCACGGTAATAATTATAACTTCCAATTCTGTTATTTTGATGATTTGCCATCATCCTGTAATGTAGAATGGTCATCATAATGAACAAGCAGGTGGACCTAAACTAATTATTATTTATTGTTGTAATAGCAACAATAACATGTCCATTCGTCTTGGTGCCTAATGTTAAATTCACAAAGCGTATGATTTGTTTAAAGTGGAAAATGAATACAGAAATGAATAGTTAGGCTCACTCCCAAAAAGTTGTTACCCTTGACTTTTTGTTTGAGAACTGCAGGATCCCATCAGCCTAAAATATGTACTCAAAAAACCCTTTGCAGTGTTGTTGTTTGGCTTTATCACAGGTGGATTTCTGAGATAATGAGAATCACACATACACACTCACTGGATGTGTCCTGTGTAAATGAGGCTCTCTTGTTGTGTTTCCCTGGATTTATAATTATAGGCAGAATCTCGGAATAATTCTGTGGCATACTGATGTACTAGTGACATCTGAATGACAAATAAAGGCACTTTCTATTTGGAGGAAAGATAAAGGGATTGTAACAAACAGGTGGCTTCTTCCGATTTCTCAAGTATATAAGAAACAGATGAGATGAAGGAGGCTGTCGCACAAAGGCAATCTAAAACAGAACGGTCACACCAGAATAAGTTGTGAAAGCTTCTTACCTCCTAAACGGTAATGGACTGTCAGCGGATTTGACTTACTGACTGTCTTCTGTAAGAGTAATTGTATGTAGGAACTGTCAGGGTATCTGATACGCAGGGTGGTGTGGCATAGTGACTAAAGGTCTTAGCAAGTAAGGTAACACTTTAGATTAAGGAACACATATGAACTGCAAGAGTTTTCTCTCAGTAAACTCCTAATTTGCTGCTTATTGATAGTAAGTAAGGTAGTTGTTTGTAGTAGTGATGATTAGGTACATGGTTAAGGGATCTAGAATATGGTCATGCAGAATAAACCATTAATATATGCTTTACTAATAAACGGCCATACTAATAAATATCCATGCAAAAAAGCAACTATAGTTGATGGTGAACAGTGTTCCCTAATCTAAAATCCATGTTACTAAACTAGTTTACCAGTTTACTAGTTCACCAGTTTAAGTGTAAGTTCCTTTAAACTGTTAGTAGTAGCAGTAGTAGTAGTAGTAGTAGTAAATAATAATAAATCCTATAGTTTTTACATAAATAAATAAATAAATTTAAATGTGAAGTGCCAAAATGTCAGTTTACTTTTATTTATGTATTTATTTTTACTGTAAATTAGTACCTTTTTCTTATTTTTACTTCTAAAAAATGGTACATTTAACAGTATTTTACTGTAAATTTAAATGAAATGTTTTGAACAGTCGAATGAACAGTTTTTTTTCTGTAGTAAGGGAATTTACTGTTAACAGTAAAACCAATTTACAGATTTTTACAGTAGAATTTCATAGTCTTTTACAGTTTAAATTATATACATTACAGTGTACTATATACAGGGAACACTGTAGATCCAACCTTACATTTCATGTAAGTTTACAGTAAAACACTGTCAACTGTACCATTTTTACAAATGGTATAAAATAAATCAATAAATAACTTTACATTTGATGGTATCATTTAAATAATTGTGTTTCTTAACAGTTTTTGTTATCAGTTATGCATATGAGGGTTTTACATTTGAATTTATGTTGTTTAATTAATGTTTATTGCATTAGATTAGTGTCATTTTTGATACCATAATGGCATTTTGCTGAACCTTGCTGAAGGACACTGTCTGAACCTTCTACAGTATATACAGTATATTCTATAGCCTGTATTAATATTTACCTCAGTTTGTTCAAAAGCTACCTTTGATTTTTCATCTTTCTCTTTATCACCCGTGCTATTATGGTGGTTATCAGTAAATGTTAAAGGTACAAATCTGATTTTAGTAACAGTTTGTTTTATAAATAACAGTGAAACTAAAATTTTCTGTAAATGTTTACTTTTTTACTATAATTTGCCAAGAATTATTCTGGCAACCACATCTGCCAGTTTTTTTTTTTTTGTAAAAACAACAGGATTCTTTTGTAGATGAAGATTTGTATTGCATAGCATGAATTTGCATAGCTCGTTTTAATGAAGTAAACTTAGCAAGCAGCAGGCATAATGAACGTACTTCTTTCAGCTGTCATAAAAGCAGTGATTTTTGTTTTTGTATGTGTACCAACAATTAGACATTTAAATGCAATCTTTGATAATTATCTTGAACGTTTGTCATGTCACCACGCTGCTCTGAATTCGTCGCTGTGCCGAGTGTTGACTAAGGACTCCTGAAGTCTGTCTGTTGCTATGGAGACTGTGTGAGTGTGTGCAGTTTAAAAGAATGAAGTATGACCTTCTGAATGTACCTGGCTTTATGTTACTTCCTCCACATAACTTGCTCTTGATAAATGAACACAAAGCAAACAACTTTCACTGAGGATGCTAAACCACGCAGGAGAGAAGCTCTTCTTGTCTCTGTGGCTCTGATAAAGTGTGCTTTCCTCCAGTGAATGGCTGTCTGCTGCTTTTTCCACAATCATAAAACATGCAGGCGAGGTCAGCTGAGACTACATGGATTAAACCTGCTGAACTGTGAGAATTTATTACGTCCAATTTCATGAATTAATTTGAATAAGAAAAGAGATTCGCCATTGAACATGATCAAACCGAATGCTACAGAACCACTTGAAATATGCGTATTAAATATTAAAATTTTAACCTGATGCCCTGACGTGTTATTCACTCAGCAATTATTATCCACACTGTGTCGTCAACAAATTGCTCTTTTGTAGCCCGTTCCTCTTCTTTTCCGCTATTGGTCTATTGATCTACCTGCATACGCTATTATGAAGAAGTCTAGCAAGTGTAACTTTTAGAAGCATGAGGAATAATTGGTGCCATGGGACACTCTCAATAGGTGAGTCTGCCAAGAAAAGAAGGAAGAGCTAATTCTTCAAAGGCCCCTGAGGAAAGCTTTGGCTAACTTTTCACAGTACAGAAGAAAGCTCAGTGTTTTATATTCAAGCTATGTCAAGGACGGATGAATTATAGTCAGGATGTACATTTTTTTTGGTCAGACCTTAATAAGACATATAAATAAATGACAAAATAATAGTAGAAATAAATATGTAATATTATATGTCATGTATTTCTACTATTGTTTGTTTAATTTATTTCTGCAATATATTGAATTTATTTATTTTATATACACTGCTGTTCAAAAGTTTGGGATCAAGATTTTTTAAGGTTTTTAAGGTAAGGAGTCTTTTATGCTAATCAAGGCTGTATTTATTTGATCAAAAATACAGTAAAAAACAGTAATATTGTGAAATATTGCAATTTCTAATACCGGTTTCCTTTTTAATATACTTTAAAATATAATTTATTTCTTTGACACATTGCTGAATTTTCATCAGCTATTACTCCAGTCTTCAGTGTCACAAATCGTTCTAATATGCTGATTTATTATCAGTGCTGAAACTGTTGTGATGCTTAATATTTTTTTTTGGAACCTGTGATTAAAAAGAAGGTTAAAAAGAACAGCATTTATTCAAAATAGAAATCTTTTCTAACAATATAAGTCTTTTCTATCACTTTTATCTGTTTAATGCATTCTTGCTGAATAAAAGTATTAATTTCTTTAAAAAAAGAAAGAAAACATTTACTGACCCCAAACTTTTGAATCGTTGTGTATATTGTAACACAAAATTTCTATTTTGAATAAACACTGTTATTTTTAACATTTTATTTATCGAAGAATCCTGAAAAAAGTGTCACAGGTCCCAAAAAAATATTAAGCAGCACAAACGTTTCCAACATTGATTATAAATCAGCATATTAGAATGATTTCTGAAGGATCATGTGACTGATGACTGGAGTAATAATGCTGAAAATTCAGCTTTGCTTCACAGGAATAAATTATATTTTAAAGTATATTAAAATAGAAAACTGTTATTTTAAATTGCAATAATATTTCACAAAATTACAAAAATTTTCACAATTTTTTTTTCTGTATTTTGATCAAATAGATACAGCCTTGATGAGCATAAAAAAGTTATTTAAAAAAAAAAAATCTTAATATGAAGTATTTATTAGTATAATAAGTGTGTATTTTATATATTTATATTTAAGTTATATATTTTTTTTGTTTTTAAGTTATAAGTTTTTTTTATTATTATTATTATTTTTCTTTGTGTTTGAGAAAACAGGAAATTACTTCACCTCTAAGGGTCAAGTAATTTCAGCTGTATTCTGCCATCTCTGCAGTACTGTCAGTCTCTCTCATTTAGAAATGAGTTCAGTGTGACTTCTTGGTAAATGTAGACACTTAAAACAGCAGTTGCCTCTGATTTTTTACACGTCTCCCCTGGAAGAATCTCTTGAGAGTACATGTTTCAATTACAGCATGTAGGACACCGCTGGACCATGAGAGGCTATTTATAATTCATTACCTTTTCCTTCATTACCAATGTAATGATGCCTGTCACTTATCAGCATTAGGCCAGGTTCTTTCTAACCAAACTGATGATCGGGATAGAACCTTAACAACCTGCTGGATGACAAATGAGTGTAATAAAGTCAGCATTTAATCCTAAATTAGCACATGTTCCAAATGATGGTTTTATACTGCAGTTACATTAAGGGCCAAAACACGTCCTATGCTAAAGTCATCCGTCGATAATTGAAAAATGTGCATCAGGTAAAATTAACAACCAAGCCAAAAACAACGCTGTGGTTCAACACTAAATTATTATAGTGTTCCAGAAAAAGCTTTTTATCTCCTAGCATGGCTTTATCAGTTATTTATGTGTGCAAACTGAAGTCATGCAGGAAGCTTAACATTAGTGACTGAAAAATGGATCAATTAAACAGATGGCAGCACATTTTAATTACTATAGTTCTAAAAAGTTCAGCTTTTGCCAAAGTTTTGCTGTAGTTTTAAATAATATATAGTTCTAATGGAACTTTACAGCCTTTGACTGACCTTTGAAAATTTGTATTTTTTCTTTGTATTTTTGTTCTAAATTATTTTTAATTCTAAATTATTTTACTTATTGCACATTTATTTAGGCAGAAAAGGTATACAACATTAAACATTTCTCACACTTCTGTACAAACCTGTAAGGAATAGTTCACCCAAAAAGTTCATCAATTGATGTCTTGAAAGCTGCATGTTTGTATTAAACAAGACATTAATTGATGGATTGGAGTCATGTGGATTACTTGTGAATTATTTTGATGTTTTTATCAGCTGTTTGGACTCTCATTCTGACGGCACCCATTCACTGCAGAGGATCCATTGGTGCGCAAGTGATGCAATGCTAAATTTCTCTAAATCTGTTTAGATAAAACCCATCTACATTTTGGATGGCCAGCAGGTTTTCATTTCTGGGTGCACTATTTCTTTAAAAAGGATCTGTTCATTGGTTTGCAGACAATCGTCAAAATATTTGCAAGACACAAACAAAAGGTTCGACAACAACATACGCTCTATAATATAATCTAAGTAATTAAAGTAGTGCGTGCATGTTCAAGGAAAGTAGAAGGAGGACAAAAGTTGAGTGGACAAGGAAAAAGCGGTGGACGTGCTTGCTTCATTCAGAGAGTCACTCAGGCGAGTAACTTCAATCACTGCATGAGGTGACCCATGGAGGCCTTTTCTTTGCCATGAACAAATAACGTCTGTTATTAATGTACACTGACTTAAAGCAAAGGACCAGAAAATGCTGTGCAACATGTGGAAGGATCCGTTTTTCCTTCCATCTATTTATACCTGAGTTTATTATAGCCAAATACCCCATTGTGTCTGCAGCTCAAAAGTTTGTTTTTGATACAGTATGTTTGTTATACTGCAAGTTTTCAACGTGAAAAATCTGTCATTGTTTAGTTGCCATCCTTCCACTTTGGTGATTTGGTTGCACAAAAAATCAGTATATGACTATACCAGTGTTTCATGGTCTACAGAAAGTCACAATGAGATGAGGGTAAGAGAATAATGACAGAACTTCCCTGTTCATTTAAAATACAAGAACTATTCATTTAGATTCATATTTTAAACTTCCCATATATCAAGTCTAGACAATTTCAAATGCAAACTGAGAGCACAAATTGAAAAAGTCTTCAACAGTTTATGCTGAATGCAATTTGTCATTTCTTAACCAAACAATATCTCTTTATTGTGGGAGACAGGAACACGTGTCGTGCCCTGGCCCTGATCATTTCTGATGAGTCGCTCATTAGAAGTGTGTCTAATGGCTCAGTAATGGATCTGTCTGCATTCCACCCTCAGCTCAGCTTTCCAGATACATCACTCACCTTACAAAAACAAAACCTCCATCATTACTGCCGTGGTAATGCGGGAAGGGAAAATCAAGCTACCTTTTAGATCTGTTTAGATGGTTAACAGTGTTTCTCTGCTTGTCATGGGATTGTTTTGGCTTTTGACTTTATTATTGAATATCCAAAATATATTTTTGGAGAGATACTGAACCATATGATTTAATTTTTTGATAGCACCTAGAATGTTATAAATTTGGGCTAGTTTTCAATGTAAGGTCCAATTTTAGTTGCACAAAAATCTCTGCATCAATGCGATAACTGTGGTACTGTAAATAGATGTGATTGCTTTGGAAATTTAATTCATTGTTGTTGAAAATGCAAAAAATCAGCCTTTCAATTTCACTTATCAGGGTGTTTATGCTTTATACGGTGTCAAGATGTTGACATCCTACCAGTGTCATTTTAGTATCTTTGAAATACTACTATGATAGATTTAATAATATTTTTATATTTTTATTTTTGTAATGTTGTTATATATTTTATGTTGTTTTGTGTTTTTTTAATATGTATAAAGGTTGTTTTTTATTATTATTTCAGATTTATTTTTAGTTATTTTAGTACATCAAAACTAAATTAAAATAAATTTTGCAGTCTTAAAAGGTTTTTGTATTTTATTTTATTTCAGTTATCATTTCTTAATTACTATACTTTCTTTATGGTTTTAGGTTTAGTTAACTATAAAACCCCTACAAATACTAATGACTAAATCATGTTGGTTATGATTTATTCTCCCCAAGTTGGACTATTGCTGATTATTTAAAGAGGCCCATCTTTGACATTGTGCATATTTGAACTATATATATAAGAAAATGAGAGCAAGGACATTTCTTCAGTAAAATCAGAAAGTTTAAATCTGCTTTTTAAAGTGAGGTGGTTAAGTCACCCCTTGCTTTTGGGGTAACTTTCACAGGCCAGTAATGTTCCTTGATGACCCATTTGCAGTTATTTTCCAACCTCTACTTGCTAACATGTAATTTTAGACAGGAGGCTCCAATTAGGTCATGGCAAAAAGGCCCCCATTTGTCTTTTAGTGCAGTGCGAAAACTGGGACCATTAATTATGGAACAATAAAAAGATGCACGCCTCCACTCTGATGATGAAATACCACTTTCACTGTTTAATTCATGGGGTGCTAAGTCTGCAGTTTAGGCTAAATTAGCTGGCAATTAAAATGCAACCCCCACTCTCTCTGATCTTTTGATTACTACTATTTGGAGTGAATCTTGCAATTGTTGCCCGGTAGATCAGTCAATTACAGTATTGCTACAATACAAAACATGAGGTTTATTGTTTTTGATCACTCAAAAAAACTTTTTTTACAATTACATTGACACAGCATTAAATGTTTCATTCAGCTGTAATGTTAAAACTTCATTATCATTTTAAACTAAGTATATTAGAGTAGGGAGGATTAAATACTGAGAATAATGGCTCACAATCACAGGAGCACTATGATAAATTAATGCATAAATTAGGACTTCTAATTAATGAAATTATATGTTTCATTTTTAGGCCTCTTGATACGTTTGCTCTACTGATTTGAATTATGTACTGTATAATGTATGCACATACTATTTTTTTTTTTAACTGTAATTAAAGACTTTTAGGTGTCATGGATTTCCACTCATTTCAAGTGCTTAACATTCAAATTTTGTTCAGTCTCATTCAAAAGTTTGACATTATTACAATTTAAATTAATTTAATCTATTTTAATATATTTAAAATGTAATTTATTCCTGTAATGGGAAAGCTGAATTTTCAGCAACC
Source organism: Schizothorax lantsangensis (assembly GCA_027422415.1). Classification (NCBI taxonomy): domain Eukaryota; kingdom Metazoa; phylum Chordata; class Actinopteri; order Cypriniformes; family Cyprinidae; genus Schizothorax; species Schizothorax lantsangensis. The sequence goes on along the minus strand of CM049845.1, from coordinate 28,770,048 downwards.
ATTACTCTGTTCAACAGAACAGCATTTATTTATTTAAATTTACAATGTAAAAAAATAAAATTAAAATAAACAGTTTCCTAATTCTTCCAGCTACCAATAACAGTAAAGTCTCTCAGTTCTGTTTAACGCAATCTACCATGCATAAATCCATTCTGCAGAATGCACATAATTTTCTACACAGAGAATGTGGAAAAATGAGGGCCAAGTCACGACTTGCTATAAACATGGGGGCAGCTGGGTATAGAACATTTAAGTCAGTACTGGCAATATTCAATAAACATTTTAAAACATATAATGTAATGTGCACATATAATGTAGTGTGATATTTAAGATGCCATACAGTATGAGTCAGAGTTTCAGCACTGGACAGCTCCAGTTGTGCCAAGAGCTGCTGAAGCCTGTGGTGTGAAGTCAGCTTGTGTTTTAGAATAAATGACAAACCGTGAGCTGTTAAGCATTAGAACAGGACATAAATGCCTCATGGGTTCTGTTCCCAAACCTAGTGACCTGCCTTACTGTTTACACAGACAGCTTCTTTTTAAGGCAGCATCCTAACTGGAAAGGAACCTGTAAGTGACTGATTTGGAACACTTTTCCTAAGCAGCAACTCAGGTCACTACATAAATGGCACTCCTCACGGGAGCATCGATTTCCATGGAGTTTGGCAGTATCATCCTCTCTTTATTCTGATATTAATAATACTGTAAATCTATATGCACATATTGGGAAAATAGTTTATTTTTAGTAATATTAAACCATTTTTTTATCAGTTCTAAAGAATAGAACATTTAATATATAATATTTAACATTTAATATTTAATATATAAACATTTATGATTTAAAAAAATATTTTTTTGTTTTTGATAGCAGTCACTTATTCTCACAGGATCGAAAACACAACAAGCTGTAATAAAAAAAAAGTATTATATATATGTGTATATATATATATATATATATATATATATATATGTATATACACACACACACACACACACACACACACACATATATAATATAACAATTAAAAAAATCCTGTCATGGCAAAGCTGAATTTTCACACATAGTGCACATAGTGGATAAAATAGTTAAATTTTAATAACATTAAACTATTTTCTATCAATACTTTATGAATATTTATGGTTTAAAAAATATGTAAAGTATTTCCGTTCAAAAGTCTTGAGTCAAAAATTTGAAAATATTTTTGAAAGAAGTGTCTAATGCTCGCTAAGTTTGCATTTATTTGATAAAAATGCAATAAAATAGTAATATTGTGAAATATTATTACATTTTGAAATAACCGGTTTCTTTTTCAAATATTTTAAATATTAATATTACTATTTTTTTTAAAAAGTATAATTTAAAAAATATTTTATATGTAATATAAAATAAGTAATTTATTTAAGTTTATTTGTAATAATATTAAACCATTGTTATCAAAACTTTTGGCATAGAATTCTAAGAATATTAATGTTTAAAAAACACGTGTTGCTTAATATTTTTTTTTTTTTTTTTTTTTTATTAAAGAAAAACACAAACATCTCAAGGCAGAATACAAGTATCAATCTGTTACAGAACTAAATGAAAAAGAAAAAAACAAATAAGGATAGTAAATGTCCATATACCTATAAACGTTATTGCTTAATATTTTTGTTGAAAAGATGCTCCTTTTTGTTTTTCAGGATTCAAATTCAATAGAACAGCATTTATTTGAATTGTTTTTTTTTTTGTTTGTTTTTTTGGTAATGTAAATTAATGCTGCCATAGAATTTAGCTGAAGCAAGGTATCTTAGAAACAGCCTTTGCATCTGGTGCCTATGGTACCTCAAAATGTTGAAAGCTCACTATTTGGCCATTTCTTCATAGGTTCAGATCTTCAGTACTGTAGCAGAAGAGGGTAAGTGCTTGCGTCAGGCACCAAAACAGTAAATCCAATATATATTAGTGAACACTGCTACATCTTCAGTCTTACCAGGTTCCAGCCTGAGCTGTCAGTCAAACACCACCTGCATATTCTACTGATCTTGACCCAGCAGCCTCAACTCAAAGGCGCCTCCGATCTCGCTCTGCCATCGCCCTGAAGCTCTCTCTTTCTCTCTGTTCTCTCTCCGCACCAGGATGATGATGATGCAGAGGGATCTGGCTGTCAGCCTGGTGTGATGTGTGCCCGCTCTGGATTAAGTGCCTCATTTTTATCCTCATAAACTCATTGGAGAGAAGACTGCTGAACAGTCTGTGGTGCACGCCGAGCAGGAGCCAGTATTGGATTATTGGATTCTAGTTCTTATTGATGAATGTGTGCAATCAGTTCTAGCAGTGGCGTGTGCCCCGGGCAGGTAAACAGCTTGTCTGAATGCTCTGGTTCCATAATAAGGTCATTAATAGAAATCAGTCGGCGAGTGGACTGCCACGGAGCTAAACAAATCCCAACCTTTACTCCAGTATCATCAATCTAAACATGCAGGCCCGCAGCAGGCTTATGCCAACTTTAATACATGGCTCAGCTTTTGCATAAATGGTTCAGGGAGAGATAGATGTGTGCACACGTACACACTCGGTGATTGTAATGTTATATGCACTTGAATGCTTGCGGTGCAGACAGGCCACATCCTGTTATCATGCATAGGATATGCATCTACGGTCAAGAAGATAACAGCTATGTTTAATGCATTAGCACGGCATGATAACCACATACGATAACAACTCCGTCAACGCCCTTGAGCTGTAATGTATCCGCGTAATGCTTGAAAGCTGATTACTAATAACTTGCAAAGGTGGAAATGCGATGCGTGCATTCATTTAGAGACGTCCGATTACAGTAAATTGCAAAGTGATGCAACCTCCACTGCTGTTCATCACACACTGTTAGTACCCTGTATGGTACAGTGTAGGCATATATACTGTATATATATATATATATATAAACTATATTAAATAATATTGTTTGCTTATTTAAGGTAAATAATTGGACAGTCTGAAATATAAAGCATTTGCCATCAATATGCTGTTTTTAAGCATGTGACCTTTTGATTTCCCTTTTAAGATTCCTTCTCTTTCACCCTTGCAGAGGAGAGCCCTGCTGAAGTGCTCCACAAATTTCCCTATTAACACATTTCAGTATGTTTCTTCTGCATCATCATATTTTTTGCTGCATCTGTAACAAGTTAATTGGAATTAGTTGTTTACGGAGAAATGTTATATTGTTTCAGAGAAAACTGAGAAAATATTTTTGATAGTTTTCATACTATGTACTACAATAGAATTGCATCAATGCATTTTCTCATTGCAAATTTGATAATTAATTGTATTTATTTATTTACTTGGAAGCATATCCTAATATTATTGCCTGCATGCCTTTATTTTCATTTTTATATATTTTTTGCAGACAAAAATTACCACAAAAATGTGTTAAAAAATTTATTTAAAAATGTATCATTTTTGCTCACCAATGGATCCTCTGCAGTGAATGGGTGCCGTCAGCTGATAAAAACATCTCAGTGCACAATTAAACAACTTAATGATAGATTTGTTTATCATAAACACATAGCTTTTCACTTTGTGTTGCGGATTATTGTGGTGTTTTTATGAGCTGTTTGGACTCTCATTCTGACGGCACCCATTCATTGCAGAGGATGCATTCATGAGGAAGTGATGTAATGCCAAATCTCTTCCAATGGAGAAACAAACTCATTTACATCTCAAATGGCAAATATTCATTTTTTGAGTGGGTTGGGTTCTATTCCTTTAAGGCTGTTTTGTCAGAAAATATGTGGAAAAAAGTGAAAATGTGCAGTTTTTTAACCTCTTGAAGGTGCACTCAGTAATTCTTCAGAGATGAGTGCTGAGGTGGTCGAAAGACATCAAGAGCATTGATGAATCCGCTGATGTCAGCTGATGCCCCTTATTCCTCCTGAAAGTCAATAGGAGGCCGAGGTTAAAATGAAAACGATAATGCACCACCATCAAGAAACCAGCATTTCTGTTTATTCCCTCCGTCATTTTTTCCACAGTCTATCCTTAGACCTGGACCATGACCCATATAAATGCTTTAAAACATTTATAGGCGCTAGTCTGAACTATTCCAGTGGGACGGCAGTACGGTCCAGGTTTAGTAACCTCCCCTCCCCATCTTCTCCATCCCACCAGCTGCAGTCTGCATCTCGGCCCACTTCCACACAGGCATCGGGGCTTTCTCATCATGTGCTGTCTATGGTCTGGTGGGCATGACTTTCAGCCTGAGCTCAGGGAGTGGAAGAGAAGCTTTACTAGTCTGTTTCTGTACCCCATGGGAAAGGGTAAGGAGGCAGCCATGAATAAGAGGAAGATTTATGAACTTGCCAGCTTCTAGAAATCATACAGGCGGGGAAATGGAAAAAAAATAAAATAACATAATGGCGATACCCTACAACAAGGATGAATAATTAATAATGTCAGTGCCCAGTAAATGAGACGGTAAGGCTGAATGAATGAATTAAACTAATGTGGCGCTGGAATTCAATACTGAGGACAATCATTAAATGTCAACATTTCTGGAATAGTATTTATGCTTTAGCAGTTTGTGTTTGTGTGACAGGAAAATAATCTTTCATTTTGCATAATGCATAGGAGAATGTTCAAGTAAATTAGCTATTTTGAATCGTCAAAAAGAGGCAAAGTTCCATTCGAGCCTTTCAACATATACTGCTGACACATGTCCACATTTTCGTTTCTGTTTTGACTGTTTCACAAAAGATATCTCTTTTTTTTCCCTGATTATTAGATGGGAATGGTAATTAGTCAGGACAATGGGGACTTGTTCGAAGTACTCTGGGAAACTCCGCATGTGGTGCACTTTTCTCTGATTGCATTTGATGATAGCTGAACTTGAGTTCGGTGCCTTTTTTATGATTATTACAGACATCGGTCAAGTGGATGTTTCTGCATTTACAGTTGCACAACTGTGAGAAATGTCTTGAATGAGCTCATGGGTAATGTTAGAATAATTTATTCTGTTGCTTCTTTGCTTTGTATGGCTGATTGTTTTGTTTGCAGGTTTGTGATTAATTACAGAATCTCTTGATGTGGTTTAAAGGAAGAACCAGAGAGAAGTTGGCTATAAGATGAATGATGCCCATTAATCATGTGTTTGCTGTTCAGAACAGGACTGGATATTATGCTGATGAGAGCAGGTTAGGCAAACTACTGTGTGTATGTGTGTACTGATTTAATATTTTGGTAACAAATTTGTAAACAGAAGTTGGTTAAATCTGACAAAAAACTTCTTTTGAGGATGTCCTCTTTTTTAAAGGTAATATAAAAATATTAAATTGTTCACTATAAAAATAATTTGTCAAGAAAAGTTAAAAAAATAAGGCAAAACAATGCATTCAGGTTTTTAAGTTGTCTCAACTATTGTCTTAAATTTACTAAGTAACTAAAAAAAAATTGTACGTCGTTCATTCATTAAATGCAACAACATATTTTTTGTTTAGCAAGTTTTCACTTAGTAACACAATTAATTAATTTCATAGCTACATACAGTAGATAGTAAAAATACATTTTAAATAAATGACACTTTTATTAAGCAAGGACGTTAAATTGATCATATACAGTATGACAGTAAAGAATAGTATTGTTACAAACAATTTCTATTTCAATTAAATGCTTTTGAACATCTTTTGTATCATAGAATCATGAAAAATGTATAACAATTTCCCAAAAAATGATTTCAACAATAATAATGTTACTTGATCATCAGATCAGCATATTAGAATGATATATAATATAATATAATATAATATATCCCACTACTTAATAAAACATTCACTGTGTGTGTGTGTGTGTACAGACATTCTGTATCATCATGTTTCATCCCTCACCTCCAGGCTCAGGTTCTGTTCACGTCACCTTTTATCATGCTCATTCATTCACGTCTTATAGAAACCACACATGATCAACGTGTGTCTTGATAGGAAAAGTCATTTGCCTATCGTCTTCTGTCTATTCCACCTTCTGTCTATACTCACCTTAGTGTAAAAGATGGCCTACTGAAATGTGAGCATCTGTTTACATCCTCCCAGATTAGCTGTTTTAACCTCCTGCTGACGCGGCTCAGATTGATTGGCTAAAGGGGGCCGCAGACCGCAAAATAAGAAACGAGCATTAGGAATCTCGGCTATAATCTAACCTCTTCCATCCGCCCACGAGTTCTTACCCATGCTATTTTACATAAAGAGTTTAGATATTGAGGTGCCGTGGAGTCAGGCGTTATGTTATGCCGGGATTTACTGTTGATAAGAAATGACCTTGACTTTTAAAGGGTTTTATAGACTTGTTCGTGGTAGGGGAAGGGGTATATTTCATGGGAAATTACAGTTGGGACTTTAAAAGGCTGGGGCGCTTTAAGAGAACAGCATTGGCTGACACGGCTCTGACCTTGGGTGACCTCAGCTTCCCCTGGTCAGTGTCATTTCTCACTGCCAACGAGGAAGATGGATGTTCATTCTAAAACTCATGGTTCATTAAAAAAGGGAGCAGCGAGGGAGGTCTCTCGGATAACCTGCAAATTTATGGTTCCGTTGGGAAAACGCTAACCTGCTGCTGGAATTTTTACTGAGAACATTATGAGTACAGCCATTGTTTCCGAAAGGTGCCGTATTTCATGCTTACAGCGGAAGCTAAATTTTCCGTATCATGTTTACAATATGTGTGTATGTGGAAAAATACTAACGTGTTTGTGGATTTGTGTATGCATTCAAGCTGCTTCATCTTTATGTGCTTATTTCTGTGTTTTTATGAGTTGAGCGGAGGCGCACGCAGCCCAGGATATGAGAAGGAATCTCAGTGGGGCATCTCCTTGTAAACACTTTTGTTATTACTTCACGCCAGCGTGATTACACTGTGCCTGTTCCGCTGTGCTCTCTGACCCCGTATGACAGCCATGGCGTCCTGTGAGACTCTCTCTCTCTCTCTGCCTGATGCGGTGATAGAGGAGACAGAGGGGCAGCAAAAGCCACCTGCCAAGTCTGAGGCGAATCTCGCATTTCCTGCCTTATGGTGCAAAGGGGAAACTGGTTGAGATTCATCAGAAGAAAATATGCAGAATTTGAGCTGCAATGTGAATGTATTCTATTACCGCTGTTGCATGTGACACTATCGCTCAAAAGTTTGGGGTCGGTAATTAAAAAAATAAAAATGTTTTTGAAAGACGTCTCTTGTGATTGACTTAATTAAAAAATAAAATGTTAAAAACAGTAATATTGTGAATTATTATTCAAATTTTAAATAACTGTTTTCTGTTATAATATATTTTTTAATTACTTTTTTTTTTCCTGTGATGGTAAAGCTGAAGTTTTAGCAGCCATTAATCCAGTCTTCATTGTCACATGATCCCTCAGAATTTTCTTATTATTATCAGTTGTGCTGCTTAATTTTTTTGTGGAATCTGTGATGCATTTTATTTCAGGGTTCTTTAATGTATAGAAAGTTAAATATATATATATATATATACACACACACACACACACACAGGTGCATCTAAAAAAATAGAATATCGTGAAAAAGTTCTTTTTTTTGTAACTTATTTCTAAAAGTGAAACTTTCATATATTCTAGATTCTTTACATGTAAAGTAAAATATTTCAAAAGTTTTTTTTGTTTTAATTTTGATGATTAGAGCTTACAGTTTATGAAAGTCAAAAATCCAGTACCTCAAATTATTAGAATATTTACATTTGAGTTTCATTAAATGACCAACGATACAGTATAAATTCTGGGTATCTCTTGTTCTGTGAAACCACAATAATGGGGAAGACTGCTGACTTGGCAATGATCCAGAAGACGAACACTGACGCCCTCCACAAAGAGGGCAAGTCACAGAAGGTCATTACTGAGAGGGGTGGCTGTTCACAGAGTGCTGTATCAAAGCATATTAAATGCAAAGTTGACTGGAAGGAAGAAATTTGGTAGGAAAATGTGCACAAGCAACGGGGATGACCACAATCTTGAGAATACTGTCAAGCAAAGCTGATTCAAACACTTGTGAGAGCTTCACAAGGAGTGAACTGAAGCTGGAGTCAGTGCATCAAGAGTCACCACGCTCAGACGTCTTCAGGAAAAGGGCTACCAAGCCACTTCTGAAACAGAAACAACATCAGAAGCATCTTACCTGGGCTAAGGAGAAAAAGAACTGGACTATTGCTCAGTGGTCCAAAGTCCTCTTTTCAGATAAAAGTACATTTTGCATTTCATTTGTAAATCAAGGTCTGGAGTCTGGAGAAAGAGTGGAGGGGCACAGAATCCAAGCTGTTGAAGTCCAGTGTGAAGTTTCCGACAGTAAGTGATGATTTGGGGTGCCGTGACGTCTGCTGGTGTTGGTCCATTGTGTTTTATCAAGTCCAAAGTCAATGCAGCTGTCTACCAGGAGATTTTGGAGCACTTTATGCTTCCATCTGCTGACAAGCTTTATGGAGATGCTGATTTCCTTTTCCAGCAGGACTTTAGCACCTGCCCACAGTGCCAAAACCACTTCCAAGGGGTTTGCTGACCATGATATTACTGTGCTTGATTGGCCAGCCAACATGCCTGACCTGAACCCCATATGGAATCTATGGGATATTTTCAAGAGAAAGATGAGAAGCAGTCGATCCAACAATCCAGACGAGCTGAAGGCTCAATAATGCCTCAGCAGAGCCACAGGCTGATCGCTTCCATGCTACACCTCACTGATGCTGGAATTTGTGCTAAAGGAGCCCCGACCAACTATTGAGTGAATAAATGAACATACTTTAAAGAACCTGAACTTTTCTTTTTTTTTTTTTTGATCTTAAGAAATATTCTAATATTTTGAGATACTGGATTTTTGACGTTCATGGTCATGGTAAGCTCTAATCATCAAAATTAAAACAAAAAACTTTTGAAATGTTTTACTTTACATGTAATGAATCTAGAATATATGAAAGTTTAATTTTTTGAAATGTTACAAAAAAAACTTTCACAATATTTAAAAAAAAATTGAGATGCACCTGTATGTGTATATATATATATATATATATGTGTGTGTGTGTGTGTGTGTGTGTGTGTGTATGTGTGTATGTATGTATGTATGTATGTATGTATGTATATATTGTAACAATGTAAATGTCTCTTCTGTCAATTTGATGTATCCCTGCTAAATAAAACTATTCATTTGTTTCAATCAATCAGTCAAATAAAATATAATATAATAATAAACCCAAACTTTGAATGGTACTTTATAATATTGTGAATACTGGCATTCAAAACTGGCTAATATAAGCACATAAAGTGGGATTTAAAAGTCTAAATCCCACTTTTTATATCACAAGTAAAAATGCTTCTATTTTTATGAAAGATTTTAAACCATTTTCGGAATATCTAAGCATTTGCTCTTTTCCCTTTAATGACAGCAGCATTGTATTACAAATAATTTTATGTCACAAAAAAAATAGTACATAAAAAAACAGCACATTAATGCTATTTTTAATTTATTTGTTTTATGTAAACATGTTTTCTCCCCTCAAAATCATAAAAATGAATATTTACAAGTTCAAATTAGATTTTAAATCAAATTTTAGACTTTTGAACTTCACTGTATTTATCTTTTTTGACATTTGGACTTATTCCAATGTGCTTATATTTATAACTTGTTACATTTCTAAACAGTTAGACCAAAGTCCTCTCTAAATTAAGCCTCTTCAGTGGCAAACAACTACAGATTCTGTCTATTTCTTTTAGAAAAGAACTGTTTGTCAAGATCACTGTATATTTAATTAATGTCAAATCGGCAAAAGTAATCCAATAAACAACTTCCTGTCCATTTTACACTCAAACCTGGCTTTAAAAAACTGTAAAAACCAGGCAATGCTTTTGAAAATAAGAAAACAGGCTCTTATAATTGAAAGGCTCCCTTTCCTACAGTCATAATTTCTCTCATTAATTTTGAAATGTCTGTCCTGCATTGTATAATGTCTCTGTATTATCAGGAATCCCAGTTCATTTGTAGTACCTTTGGACTTGTTCCCAGCTTGTGCCAGAGATGCATCCAGTTTAAAATCCAAAATGGCGACACGTCGCTATACAGCTCTTCTGTGAACCAACACAGCAAAGTTCCTCTTAATGATCAGCCAAGAGAATTAATGAGACTTAAGTTACCTTTTACAGCAGTCGAGAGACAAGAATTAATATTCCTCTCTCTCTCTCTGCCTTTCTCTCATGTGGTTCATTGGTATGCTGCTCAATGGTGGAGTTGCTCAAGCCGTTAATGACATTATGAATAATGGATGCCACAGCTCAATAAAACATTTGGCTTGATTTAGCCCAGATGCAGTTTTAGTGCACAGTGGTTTGATCCAACGATATGTGGTTCCTGATCTGAAAACCAGTTGTACAGGTGATACATCTCACAGTCCGGTGCTGCTCAGACAAAATCTCAGAGGTTTCTGTGCATACATAAACGCAATGGAGGGAGATGAAATTGATCGGATATCTCAGAGAATGACCCTCTCTGTAGGAAATGATACACCAATTTGTTCACATTTAAATCTTAAGGTAATCCCATTATTCAAGGTGTCTTTGATAAAGGATTATTGCTCACTTTTCCGACAACTAAAGTGGGACCTTTATGGAGTGCATTCAGTTAAAGCATGTAAAAATTAATCTACCACAATAGTGTTTAATGCTTTTACTATGGTAGTTTCTTTGATCAGACGTGAGAGTTTGTCATGGGGTCATTTTGTGTCAAACTGTTTCAATTAAAGTTTTAAAGGAGGGCGATTAATTTTTAATGCTTCTCGTTCAAGCTCTTGCTAAACGCTGTCTCAATGCTTCACACCAAATGCACTGTCTTTCTTGCTTTTAAATTATGATCAATGTTGGTGCATGTAAATGCCATGATAGATAGTTAGATAGAAAACCTGCTGGGAAAAGAACCTGCTGAGAAATGGAACTGCTTGAAGAAATGTTAAGCTTTGATTTGAGCTTGTATTTTTGTCTCTGTACTATCTATTATAGTTAAAAAACATTCATCCTCTTATTTAAAACTTTTCATTAACAAAAAGTTTGGTATTTAAAAAAACAAAGAAGATATATCACCATCATAATACCAGATTTTTTGTGCCATCATAACAGCATTTTTATATACTGTATCAAAATATCATGGTTGTGTTTAGCATGAAGTGCCTCAATGTAACAATGTAATACATTTTTTAAATTTAATTTGTTATATTTTTGTATATATCAAAATATCACAGTATTACCATCTGACACAATCACTGTACTGTATTTTTCTAATGTTTTGATTTAAAAAGTGTTGTTTAGCATGAAGTGGCTCAATGTAACAGTTTTTTTTTTATTGCAGTGCAACTTAAACTGACAGCAATAAAAAATAAAAAAAAAAAAGCCCACGGACAGGTCATTGCTGCAGGATACCACATTCGATAAGGCAAATGCAAATGCAAAAAAAAAAAAAAAAATCATGATATCTGTCAGAAATGTTATCAACGCAATCAAAAAACTATAGCATTTAACACTAGTACACAGATCTGTAGAACAAGTAGGTTACAGAATGAACGAAATATGCAAACACTATGAAGAAGTCTATGCTATTTCATTCAGTATATTAGTTAAATTTTCACAAAGTCATGCTAAAAATATTCACAAGAGCACTAGACAAAGTTATCATCTATATACAGTAGCAATGGTTATTAATGAAAACTATAACAGTAATATGTTTTGTTGCATGAATAATAAACAACTGATAAAATGATCCACCCCTAACCTATAGTAAAGTATTAACAAATTTTGATGCAATAAATATGGTATAATTTAACAGTGTTTATCCCAAAACAGAGAAAACATCTTTCACAAACATCTGCATGTCTCTCTTTTAAAGTGTTTAGTGTATATAATGAGTTGTATTTGTAGGGATTATTATAGCGCAATTCTTAACCCCACCCCAGACCTCACTAATTTTCAAACCCTGGTTACAGATATGAAGGAGAGGACTGATTGTGAAAGAAACATTGACAAAAAACATGAAAGGGAAACCATAAAAAAGGTCTGAGGTCTGATAAAATGCTATCTGAGGAAGCTTGTCAAATTGTGACAGGACATGGTATTAGAAAGAATATTTAATGTAAAACCGAATGTCTTTTTGAATCAGCTGAATACCACTAAATATATTTTGTTTATCTTTTGATCCTGATAATTCCCAGTTTTACCAAAAGCAGCACAGAGAGAGATACCGAGGCAATATTCAAAGCTGTATTTGCCACAGCAATCCTACCAGCCGTAAGCATGAATTTCGCTTCTATGTTATCAAGGTAACCACCTTGAGTTTACAAGCTAGTAAGCATTTCCCTCTTGTATTTTCAAATGTGTCGGTTCTAGACGACCCAAGTGTGAACCTGTCTGCTCCACTGACGACCCCACATCAGCCTGTCTCTTCCTGGCAGACTGCGCAACACCAACCACTTGCACTCTCACCATGGCTGAATGACAAAGTAAGCTGTAACACACTATATTCAGACTCATGTATTTTTAATTCAAAACAGCGAAATTCTTGAGGGCATGAAGCTGGAAAGTGGTGCTTTTGCGAACACAGAGAGGTATTGGAGAACACACAGAAAACTGTCTACTAAGAGTCAGGCCCAAGTCAAATCATCTGAAGCCTTTATCCCTTCAGTGCAAGCTCCATCTCCTGTGTGTTTGCAAGCTGGCACAAAAAATACATTTCTTTCTTGGCAGCAGTCAGTATAAATGGGCAGAGCGACAAAAACGGTGGTCCCACACAAGGACCTCTTAAACAATCAGCCAATATCACTCAGCGCTCTATTGCCATAAATCTGCTTTTTGGAGCCAAACTGGAAGAGCAACCCAAAAATCAACTGAGCCTCCTCCAGCAGGCTAAACAGACCGAGAGCTCAGTGCACTGCACAGCTCCATTGAGATGTCCCGGCATCGCCAAAGTGCCTTATTCTCTCAATCATCATTCAATCCATTGTTTTCAACAGCACAAACATAACAAATGAAATTCATGAGGATTAAATTAAGAGGACAATGATGAAAAGCTGCTTGTGTGCCCATGAGCTCTATACCTGTGAATGGATAAAGTGCAGTTCTGGTTTGCAAATAATACTCCCACCATTGGCATTTCAGCTTTAAAAAGCAATTTAACTATAGATCAGCATAGTACTTCTTATCGCACAGACGTCATCACTAAAAATCACATAGCATTTTTATGGGTCAATGAAAAGCTGTGATATAGAGGACTGTAGTGGGCCCCACTTTGATCATCACTTTCATGCAAGATTTGTTTTTGCATTGTGGTGTAAATTTCATGACAATTAAGCATAATATATTCATTTTATTAATTATTTAAGATTTACACTATAATAATATACACTACTGTTCAAAGGTTTGAGGTCTGTAAAATCTTTTTTTAAGATTTTGAAATCTCTCTTACTGTATGCTCACCTAGACTGCAATTATTTGATCAATTTATTTAGGTCAAGAATACAGTAATAACAGTAATACTGTGTAATATTCTTACAATTTAAAATTACAATTTTTCTCTTTTAATAGATTTTAAAGCTGAAATTTCAGCAAGCAATTACTCCAGTTTTCAGTGTCACATATATCCTGATTTGAAAAAAAATAAATAAAAAAAATCTTATCAATGTTTTAAAAAAAATAGTTTTGCTGCTTAATATTTTTGTGGAAACTGTGATACATTTTTACTTTTTTTCAGGATTATTTGATAAAGATAACGATAAAAAGAACAGCATTTATTAGAAAAAATATTTTGAAAATATTTAAAATGTTAGCAAATATTTTGTAAAATATTTTTACTGTCGCATCTAACCGGTTTAATGCAGCCTTGCTGAACAAAAGTATTAATTCCTTTTAAATGGTAGTGTATACATATAATTGAAAGAATGTTTATACATCAGATTAGCATTTGTACTGCCTTCATTTGGTATAAATAATACATATAAAAAATAAATAAATACAATAAAATAAAAATTCTGCCCTAGCGTGCATGTTTTAGGCCTGAATTAAGCTGTAAGCTTTGTCGTTGGCTCTTAAAGTCAAAACGATCTACAATAATCCATTCACAGTCAGAGACGTAGCATGCTAAAAGCAAATTTCAGGTCAGTGAAGATATCTAAGGGGTCCTCGTCTGTTAAGTCAGCTGAGTAACTGAAAGGACACTGAGGCCACGTATAAATTATGATTATGTAATCGCTCCAAATGTTCCCTTGTGGAGGTCTTCATACAAGCACCTCCAAGCGAATTACAGGTAGATAACAGAAAGAGTGTAAAATAAAGCTCAGAGACACGTGCTAAAGCTTCACTGATATGTAGCCCATAAGTAAATATTGCCTTAATCTCTTGGCAGCCAATTATAAAGGGGATTCATTTTCTTTTCATTTTGCAACAAAGGCCTGAGTAGTGTAATTTTCTAGGACGTTATGAGTCATTATCGATGCTTTCCAGTCTAGTTATTTCCATAAAAAGGGGGTTGATGCATGCCAAATGCATTTGTATGTGACTCTAGTGTATGGCAGGAGGGTACGAATAATTGAGCAGGCCATATAGTTAATTCCCTGAGTCTGTGAGAGACTCAGCATCTCTGTATTTAGCTGGGTCACGTTTATGCTGGCTCTGTACCTCCTTGTCTGTGCTAATGTGCTCAATGAATGTTTAATTGAGAGGAATGATAGTAAGCTGCTTTTGTGGGGGTCCTTGACATGGCAGGACAAAAATCTCTACAGGACTCAGCAAAGCTCATGCAGGCCGTTACTGAAGTGGCATATGCTGGCCTGGTGGGTAGTGTGTTTGTATGCAGGTGACCAGAGTTTGTATCCAGTTAAGGTCATTTCATTACCACCTTTTTGTTGTTTCCCCATCTCAAAAAGTCTCAAATTATGCTTTAAAATAATCTGTGGATCACAGTGGATTCCAATGGAATTTGAAGTTATTAGTGTGCTAACAGTGTGACAATAATAATAGCTAATAGTAAGAAGTGTGACACTATTAATCATAAAGACATAGCACACACAAATATTAAGAAACTATTTTTTTTTCAACTATTGTTTAATTAAATTAATTTAATAAATATTTTATATCTGATGGAAATTAAAAACAATAAATTGTCAACGTTTTCTTTTGACTTTGTGCACTTTAATCTAGGATTTTTATTTTTTTAATTTTCCATTTGGAACTGCCTTTGTTTCAGAAGCATGTCTCAAAATGCTGTCTATGCACTGTTCAAAAGTTTGGGGTCAGTATAATTTTTTTTTTTTTTTAGGAAATCAATGCTTTTATTCAGCAATAAATTGATCAAAAGTGACAGTGAAGCATTCATAATATTATAAAATATTTATTTTTCAAATAAATGCTATTCTTTTACACTTTCTATTCATAAACAAATCCTGAACAAAATAAATAAATAAGTTTCCACTAAAAAAATTTAACCACACAGCTGTTTTTAACATTATAATAAGAATAACAAGAAATGTTTCTTGCGCACCAAATCAGCATATTAGAATGATTTCTGAAGGATCACATGACACTGAGGACTGGAATAATGATGCTGAAAATTCAGCTTTTTGCCATCAATAAATTACATTTTAAAATATATAACAATGGAAAAAGTTATTTTTCATTGTAATAATATTTCACAATTCTGCTGTTTTACTGGTTAAATAAATGGAGATAAGTGAGCATATAAGAGACTTCTTTCAAAAAATAAAAGATGAAAATAAATAAATCTTATTAACCCCATGTGGTGTGAATAATTTTTATTTAACAGTGAAATACGTGTTGTGTTTTACATGAACTGTATATACTATATCTACAGAATATTTTGAATTTCATAGTTTATGAAGACTTATCAATTAAGTGAAAGCTTCATCGAACCACCCAGGCACTGTCATGAAAAAGCAGTTCCTCAAAACCCGCTTCTCTGTGAACAAGAGGGAGTCTTGGGATAGAAACAGACACCAGCCATCTCTTTGAAGGACATACAGTACAGTACTCAGTAGCTGTGAACAGAGCAGCGTGGCAGCGCTCAACCACATCAAGAACTCAGCACAACACTGATCTGTATGTGAAAGTGTCGCAAATGAACAGAGAGCCGTGAAAAACATCTGGACTTTGCTGAAGGGCACAGTAGTGGCCCAGTTGTGATGTGGGAAATGACTTTGTGGACAGATTAGATCAAGATGTTATCAAGAAGCTGTGTGCGAGGGTGTGTGTAGGGTGCAAAGCTAATTCTGCATACTTCAAAAACATTACTGGGGCATGTTGTCACAAAACGTTATTTTACAGTTTTATATTTTATGCTTTTATTTCATATATTTTGTATTTAATTTTTTTTAAATCAATGTTTTTATTAATGATTGCCAATATAGTTTTTAATTAAGGATAATGTAACCCTAAAAAGTAAAAGTAAGTAAAAAGTAATTTAGTTTAAAAGTAACCCTCTCAACACTGTACATTTACTGACTGCTTTTCTTAAAAAAAAATCAAAAATACTAACACTAGCTTCATCTTTTATTTTTGT